>JAAALK010000288.1:80068685-80298685 GCA_019279435.1 Zizania palustris | reverse complement strand
GCTACAGTAGGCGCACGCCCGCTTTAGGCCGAGGCAGCATTTGCCACACGCAGCGTGGCCGTTCTTGCACTGGACGTACGAACATTAATTCATTATAAAAACGAAGAGAGAAAAAGAGTTCATAATCGATGAGTGATCGATAACCAGCATGTAAATTTAGTTACCATGTAAATCTGAGCTTCAAAGGGCGTTAAGCAAATGCAGCACTCGAGGACGTCCCGATCCATGGAGTAAGTCACCTTCGTCGTCTCTTCTTCTCCGGCCTCCTCCACCTCGTCGGAGTCGCTCACTTGTTTCCCCGTCCTCGCCTTCTTCGGCGCGCCATGGCCGTCCATCATACCCTCCTTGCCGTTTTTCCTCTGCACATATATATACCGATCGACCTGACACGACAACGCATGATGAGAGCAACAAGAGATTCATATGAACAACTTACCCGCAAGATATGATGTTTCCCACCCGGCGGTGGCGGAGCAGAACTCTGAGAGAGCATTGTAAATATAGGGTTCAGATGCTAGGGCATGCATGGCATGGCTCTCAAACAACTCGACATGCATGCATGACGCCTCGTTTGAGCTTCCTCCTGCAAGTCTGCAACGAACCACGCTCTTCCACTGCCGCCGCCGTCGATCGCTAGCTGTTGGCTATGGCAGATCACCGAAACGACGCCGCCATCCTCGATCAGCGCGGCCGCGCGCCACCGCTCGTCAACGCGAGGATCGACGCCGCTGCCCGACAGCACAAGCAGTTCGCGGCTAGCTTTTCATTTCATTTATGTAAGCTTCACTGAATAAGAAGCTAGATGCAATATAATAGTAATTCGTAGAAAAATAAGATATGATAAATTGTTTAATAGATTTCCTTGAATTAGGGGATGTCTGCATCAGGGGCTAAATTTTTAATAGTCCGTTATATCAAATGTTTAGATACTATTTTGAAGTATTAAATGTAGATTATTTGCAAAACTCATTTATAATCGGTGGATTATTCATGACACGAATCTAATTAGTATAATTACGTCATGATTTGACAATGTGATGCTATAGTAAACATTTGCTAATCATGAATTAATTAGGCTTAATAAATTCGTCTCGTGAATTATCCTCTGGTTTTGCAATTATTTTCATAATTAGTTCACGTTTAGTCCTTCGAATTGGTGTCCAAACATCCGATGTGACACGGGCTAAAATTTAGCTCCTTGATCCAAACACCCCTTATTAAGTGTAAATGGCGGGAACGAGTAATTCTTCTGAAGTGAAAGGATGTTTTTGTCGCTTTGAAGTAACAAGTTTTTTATAAAAGGTTGTATAAAATTACTGTTATATGTATAACCGATTATAATAAAGTGATCAATAAGATAGATATTTGTTTATATTTACAAGAAACAAGCTGTTTATTATGATTTAGGAGTACTAATTTTCTAGTCTCCAATCTGAAATCTCCACTATTTATACTGTGTGCATTTCGCCATCACCAGTCTCATGCATGCAAGTGTTCATCGGAAGTCGGAACGTTACCGGCCGGCACTAGTTACTGTGTGCATGTACGAGCAGCTAGCTTCCATCTCTAGCGCATTAAAAAGATGGCAATAGATATCCAAAATTTCATGGATTTTTATCCTGTTAAGTATATATAATGGTTAAATTGTTTATGTTTATGTTTATTAATAGAAAAACAAATCCAATGGATTAGTAAGAGGTATGCATATGGTTTCATACTAACTATACACATCGTCCGATGGATACTCGCCCCCTAATGAGTTGTTTATTTATAGCCTAATTTATTAAAAACTCTAAGTTTAATTTAGGGTATGTTTGTGACAGCTCCAGCTCCAAGATTTTTTCGAGCAGGTACAACCTAGCTCCAAGAAATCTTGGAGCTAAAGCTGTGCATTGATTAAGGGTATTTAGTCAGATAATTTAGTTTTATTTTATAATAAAAATAAAAATTTAAACTATTTTATTATATTATATAAACACTAGATTCAGTCTAAATCATAGAGTTGGAGCTATACCAAATAAACTCTTAGTCTTTTCTAAATTCATCTTCACTGATCACTGCTTCTCTTCCAACTACTAGATCCTATGACGACCGGTGGCATGCATGTGTCTCCACTCCTCCTTACTCATCGGTCTAGACTCTAGAATTCTAGACGTCCAATGCAACCCACTCGGTTCAGTGGCCAGTGACATTGCCGCTTTTGCTCTAGTGATAGTCACTGTCAATGCTCCACACATCCACGCTCCAGCCTCCAATGTCGGTCGCTGCTAGTGCTCCACTACCTCCACACGAGAATGTGACACATGGTCCATGTCTTTGCCCTCCAGATAACCACGTTAGGTGACTCAAGCAACTCGACAGTCATCCACTACGCCAACAGGTATGAGTTACCTTATAGGTATATTTTAGTTAATTAAGATTTAAGGCATGATGTTATGAGCGCATACTTTTTGTTAGCGTGCAAGGCCTTAACTTCCACCCTTGCCTCGCATTCGTACATTCATACACATCCGACGTCGTTTATAAGTATAGAGTCCTCTCACATCTAAAAGACTAATCTAATAAGGCCATCTCCAACGCGCTGCTTAGAGAAGTGCTTAGGCAAAAAAAAAAAGATCAGGGTGCTTCGCGACAGGAGGTGATGCTACATCTAGCATCGATGCTTCAGGGGTCAGTAGTGAAGAGCAATAAGAAGAGCTCATGGGTCAACAGTGAAGAGCAAGAAGAAGAGCTCATGGGGGTCAATGGCCAGAGGTGGAAGAAGGCAAGCAACGAGGAGGTGACTGTCTCACCGCCGGACTACGCTGTGCCGCGGTCTTCGTACATCGAGTGTCAGCTTGAGGCTAGCCCAGCTATTGCAAAGAGGGCCAAGAAGAAGCTGCATACGGTCACCGACGATGATGATTATGCTTCCGATTTGGTGAATGATAAGGTATTGCTAACTGCTTGCTCTTTTCGTCGTGCGTAGTTTCAGTAAACAAATTCTGCAGATTAATTGGTATCAGATTTACCCAACTGAAGTGATCATTTGCATCTGAATTTACTGAAGGTTTTGGTGGAGCACACAAAGAAAGAGCTTTCAGGGATTCACACTGAGCAGAGAAGAACAACACATGATTATGAAGAGGGAAATGACAAAGGGAAGAGGAAAGCAGCTTAAACACCTATTGATAGCACACTGCATCGGAAAGTAAAGCTCTTAAATAAAGTGCTTAACACTTTTTATTATTTTAGCACCTGTTTAAGCACTCATGCATTGAAGGTGCCCTAACAGAATGACTACTTACTCTCCCTCATAAGTTGTTCGTAGCATCTTTTTCATAGGCGATGTGGGACTAAAATTGTTGTCAACGCCGAACGCTCCAGTAACGTAAGAACTTTGCATTTACATGTAAATTAAGGGTGCAAAGCAACCCAGACTTAACATTCTTAATTGATTATCAAATACATGTTTGGACTGGGTGGCCCAAATAATATATAATGTGGCCCGGTCTCGTCTATTTGGCTGACAAAAGGTTTGCTGCATTAAGGCCCAGTCTCATTTGGATCGTTGGCAGTGGTAACGGTGCAATATATGAATGCCTTTTCTGTAGGAATTTTTTAAAATAATATATTTTTAAAAACAAATTTGATATGTGGATTTTTACATTTACAAAAATAACCTTTTGTCAGTATTTTGTATATAAATCTAGGCTAATCGACCCTAGATCAAAAATGATATGCTGATAGGCCTTTTCGCCAAGATCGTCGGGATGAAATCTATTGATTTAGGTCTTTCCCTCTAGATCGGCAGATAAAATATCGATTTAGACGCTCGCTCGGCCACCACGCCCCGCACCCTTGATCGTGCCTTGATGCCTTGGCACTGAGGGGAGGCGTATAGATCAGTATTTCATTTGTCGATCTAGACTGAAAAGCCTAAATCGGTATATTTCAGCTAACGATCTAGTCCGATCAACCTAGATCGACAGGTCAAATACCAATATAAGGCTATTTTTGTAAATCTAAAAATTGGTGTGAATAAAAAAAGTATTATTTAAAAAAAACTCTCTGCAGCTGTCAGTGTGTACGTACCAGCATAGCAAGAAGCTTCAGCCTCACGTATTGCTACCAGCCATGAACTTTGATTGATGAATCGAAGTAGCAGCCGGGGACGATGACGAAGCCCTTCAAGACTTCAAGGGTGAGCTTCTCGAGTCACCCGACTCACCTATCTACAGTACCTTCGCTGCCATGAATGTACAAGCAGCTAGTACATACGCCATGGCTACGATCGCAAAAGCTATCGTGCCTGTGCTAGCTGCTATCTCCTGATGCGACTGCATCAATCAGAGTAACCAGTCACTTACAGTTAAATGGAAATATCTAAATTATTTGTATTTGTATTTGTATTTGCTAAATTATAAATATGGATGTTTATATTTATATTTAAATTAAATGTGAACAATAAATGGATATAGAAATAGGTACCTGAATTTATGTTAAATATGGATATAAAAATGAATACATTACTATTCATTTTAGGGCTGTCGGGCAACCGGATACTAATTAGAAAGATTAAAAATGAGTTAATTGAAAAACTAATTGCAAAACCCCTAGACTAATTTGTGAGACGAATCTATTAAGCCTAATTAATCCATGATTTGACAATGTGATGCTACAGTAACAATACGCTAATGATAGATTAATTAAGCTTAGTAAATTCGTCTCGCGAACCAGCTTAAGGTTTCTACAATTAGTTTTTTAATCAACTGTTTACTCCTTCTAATTAGCATCTGAATATCCGATGTGACGGTCGTCCTCCAAACAGCATATCCAGCAAGCTAGCTACTCCTCGTGCCTTACAGCTACGTGGGTCATGGAACAGTGTAGCTAGCAGCACAAGGACAGTTAGGGTTGCAGTTGCACACACCTTTGGGCTTTGGCAGGTCAAGATCGCATACTTCCTGCACGAGAGCACGAATGACCGCTCAGGCGCTCAGCCAGACCAGATGTTCAGATCTCACATGTACAACCAGTGCTAATCCCAAATCGCCAATCTGATAAACGATATTATGCGTTCTTCAGTTCAGACTTCAGACTTCAGAGAGCAAGCAGCTGACGACAGGTGTGTGAAAACTGAAAAAGATCAAAAAACTAGTGAGTGCATGGACAGCTAGTGTCACCGGCAAGGATAATAGAGACTAATCGTCTTAAACTGTATTTAAAAGAGATAGTTGGTCGAGACTCTGGACCTCTCAATCGCAACGGCGCCATTGCGGCGACGCGACGAGGAGGCAGGTATACAAAAAAGACACAAGCCAAACTGAATACTCGACAATAACCCTATTGCATCAGCCCTGTTTATATAGGCACAAGGCTAATCTAATCTACAACCAAAATCTTAATCTAATCCAACTCTCAGTTGTAATCTAATACAACTCCCCTAAGACGCAATCTAAACCAACTCTTTTAACAGATCAATCTAACAAAAGTCTTATCTTATCTCTTATTCTAACAAAAGACTCCCCCACAATAGATTAACAACTTAACTAAAACAACTCAATTACTAACAAACTTATCTCTTAATCCTTAAGATCAGGGCCACAGCTACAGTACCGACGGTACCGTTCACGTGAACAGTACCGCGCGGTATTGTTCACCGGCGGGGCAGGCCCTTCATCCCCTGATCTGAGGGCATGACAGCTAGTCTCTTGATTTGTTAGAATAATCAGTCATGCCCGTTGTTGTCGATGAGACTGACAATTAAACATGGACGGCGAACGACGAAATCTGCTTATTTCAACATTCCTTCATGGCCTTCACTCATTCAGCCAGCGTGCCAACAGAAGGGAAATGTTGTTTCTTTGTATGACTCTCCATCCAACAAAAATCCTTACAGCCAATAATCTAGCCAGGAGAGGATGGCTAGCTGCACGGACAGATCAAGAAGATGAAACAAAGCTCCATATCTTGTTCAATTACGTCTTCGCTAAGAAAGTATGACACCTTGTGTTACTTCCATGGCGACCACATTCTCATCTATCTTTTTTCTTTAATATATCAGATCTCAGTGACAAATATGAAACTTGGGAGATCGATTGAAATCCATACGCTAGTTTGGCTACAGTGGCCACAGTTTTTTGTCAGCTAATAGAAGTTTCAACAAGCCAAGTATGAACTTACTGCTGACTGAGAATCATGGCGCATGAAAGTGAAAATCTGATCTCAGAAACATAAGACACTCCATCACATCGATTGGAAATACTCAGCAGTCAATCCCATCGATTGGAACAGCATGGACATGAGTGCCGAAATGGATGCCAAAAAAATAATTAAATTCACTGCCTTGTCTTTTCAACAGGACCCATTAACCACTCGGTTCCTTGCTTCCTATCCAATGTGTTTGTGCACTCCAACTCTGCAGTCTTTCAAATCAAACCAGCTTCCTATCAAATCGTTGCACAGGCAGCAATGCTCACACAGATCATGGAAATTTTCTGATATCAACTGTTGATCTCTGCGATTTCATAAGGAAAATTCTCAAAAAAAAAGTTTACTGGCATTGCAACTTGCTCAATCTTATCCAGAGCGTCCGTTTCTGTCCAATTCGACCAGGAACAAGACTCAGAAGAAGAAAAACATGCATGTGCGGTTATATAACCTGATGGCAGAATGATCCAAAGAAAACCTCCCAAATCCCAATCTTTCGTGGGCAGATGCATCATGCATGTGTGATGTGTGAGAGAAAACGTTCCAGCTGCAGCCAAACAGAGAGGTGCCAAAAACCAAGCCCTGAAATCCAGCATGAACTCAGCCACTGTTGGGTGTTGTCAGGGGGCCTACATTCTCCCCAGGACCAGCCTTTCTCCACTCACTTTTTTTACCCTCTCCTCATCAGCTTTCACCGCCCCAGGCATGCAGCAGGCAGTCCACAGAGTGACACAAGCTAAGCTGGAGTAACACCATCATAATACTGTGCAAAAGGACATTAGCAACAGCTGACTGTCATTGGAGACACACTGCCACAGTAGCACTAGCCCCCATGACGCCTGCTCCTTTTTTTACCCGTTGGAGGAGGCAATGCAGTGCAGCTGCAGCTGCAGTAATTTATAAGTAAAAGAGTTTGGATCATCTCCAGTGATACTGACTGTGTGGCTCCAGTGTTGGAACATTTATAAGAAAAGAAACCATCCATGTGTGATTAGGGATGGTAACTGTTAGAGAGAACACTCGCATTGGTAGGGATGACACTCAGAGTTGGGGCAATTTTCTTCTCATTCAACTCACTCAAATGCCATGCCAACCCAAATGGTTGGGGATACATATTTATAGGCTAGCCATGTAGCCCAAGATGCTAGATGCTAGTCTAAGATGCTAAAGCAAAGATGCTAGTCTAAGATGCTAAAGCAAAGATGCTTAGTCTAGTCTAAGATGCTAAAGCAAAGATGTTAGTCTAAGATGCTAAAGCAAAAGATGCTAAAGGTGCTAAGACTACAAACTTGTCCACACATGGACATCACACATGCCATGCCAAACAACATGTCATGCCAAAACACACACACACATAGACTTATCCTCTCAATCTCCCCCTAAGTCTTGTGTGGCGCCTTCTGGGAAATCTGAACCATCCCAATCCTGGCGCGAAGCTCCTGGAACTTGATCCGCCCAAGCGACTTGGTGAGGAAGTCGGCGAGCTGGTCTTGGGTGTTGATGTAGCTTGCCTTCACACTTCCCTCATCCAAACAACTCCGGATGAAGTGGTACTTCACCCGGATGTGCTTGCTGCGCTCGTGGAAAACAGGGTTCTTTGCCAAAGCCAAAGCAGACTTGCTGTCCACCCTGAGTTCCACCGCTTCGGCATCCCTGCCAAGAAGATCGCCAAGCAGCCGAGCCAACCAGAGAGCTTGAGTTGATGCAGAAGTGGCTGCGATGTATTCTGCCTCGCAACTGGACATGGCCACCACCTGCTGCTTGACCGACTGCCAACTGATCAGACACTTGCCGAGGAAGAACAACGTCCCGCTTGTGCTCTTGCTTGTGTCGATGTCGCCGGCGTGGTCGCTGTCACTGTACCCGATGAAATGCGCCGCACCGGGGCACCTCGGGTAGTACAAGCCGTAGTCAAAGGTCCCCGCGACATAGCGTAGGATCCTCTTCACGGCCTGTTGATGCTCCGTCGTTGGTCGCTGCATGAACCGACTGACGTAGCCAACTGCGAACGCCAAGTCCGGTCGCGTGTGGACAAGGTAGCGAAGGCTGCCCACAATGCGCCGGTACTGCGTCGCGTCCACCTCCTCCGCCGTGCTGTCGCGACTCAGCTTCAGCCTTTCCTCCATGGGAGTGTAGGCTGGGTTGCAATCGGTGAGTCCGCCCAGCTCGACGATGCGCTTGGCGTAGGCGGTCTGGCGAAGTGAAGTGCCAGAGTTGTCCTGGTGCACCTCGATCCCCAAGTAGAAGGAGAGGAGCCCTAGGTCGCTCATCTGGAAGGTGGCCTTCATCTTCGTCTTGAACGCCTCTACCTCCACCTCCTTGGTGCCGGTGATCACCAAGTCGTCAACGTAGACGCCTACCAACAGGGCATTGTCTCCCTTGCCCCGCCGATAGACTGCAGCCTCATGAGCACTTTGATGAAACCCCATCTGCCTGAGGGTGGAGTCCAACTTGTCGTTCCAAGCTCGTGGTGCCTGTCGCAAGCCGTAGAGGGCCTTGCGCAGGCGGAGAACCTTGTTCTCCTTGCCGGGGATGACAAATCCCGGCGGCTGTCGAACGTAGACCTCCTCCTTCAAGTCGCCATTGAGGAAGGCAGACTTGACATCCATGTGATAAACACGCCAACCCTCCTGGGCTGCCAGCGCGAGGAGGACACGAATGGACTCCATCCGTGCAAAAGGAGCGAAGGCGTCGTCGAAGTCGACTCCCTCCTGCTGAACAAAACCGCGTGCCACCAGCCGAGCCTTGTGCTTGACCACCACCCCGGCCTCATCTTTCTTCAGCTTGAACACCCACTTAAGGGTGATGGCACGGTGGCCGGCCGGAAGATCAGCCAGCTCCCATGTCCGGTTCCGCTCGACGGCGTCCATCTCCTGCTGCATCGCGGCACGCCAGGCCGCGTCTCCTTCCGCCTCAGCGAAGGAACGTGGCTCACCGTCATCGTGCGCCAAGTGCAGCTCCGCATCGAAGTCATGTTGCGCCATCCCAGGAACGGGCTGCTCACCAAGGATGTTATCCATGGTGCGGTATCGTAGAGGCTCGCCGTCATGGCAAGCATCGACACGGTCCCCGTCGTTTGACAATGGAGTAGCGAACTCCACTAT
Organism: Zizania palustris; assembly: GCA_019279435.1. NCBI lineage: Eukaryota > Viridiplantae > Streptophyta > Magnoliopsida > Poales > Poaceae > Zizania > Zizania palustris. The sequence goes on along the minus strand of JAAALK010000288.1, from coordinate 80,289,389 downwards.
GCGCTGCTCATCATGGACTGAAGCTGCGGATGCCGATCCTGGAGATGTGGGCGCCGGTGTAGGAGAGCGAGGTGTGGCCGGTGCAGGAGGTGGTGGAGTACTTGCCGGAGCTGATGATGTGCCAGGTGCTGGGGCAAGCGAGCTTGGTGAAGGTGAGCTGCTAGCTCCCCCTGCTCCCTCGAAGTAGACGTACTCGACGACGAAATCGTTGATCGTCGAAGTCGAGCCATCATCCGCCATCTTGCCCCACGTCCAGCCTCGCCCTTCATCGAACACAACATCTCGTGAGATGTGGACGCGCTGTGTCGTAGGGTCGAGGATGCGGTAGGCCTTGGAGCCCTCCGCATAGCCGATGAAGACCCCTGGCGCACTCCGATCATCAAGCTTGCCGATGTGGCCGAGCTCCTTGACGAATGCCAGGCAACCAAAAACGCGAAGGTGGCCAACCGTCGGCTTGCGTCCGTGCCAGGCTTCATACGGCGTCTCGCCGTCAAGAGCCTTGGTGGGCGAGCGGTTGAGGAGATGGACGGCAGTCATCACCGCCTCTCCCCAGTAGATCGCCGGCATCCCCCTTTGCTTGAGGAGGGCGCGAGCAGTGGCCACCACCGTCTGGTTGCGGCGCTCGACGACGCCGTTCTGCTGTGGTGTGTACGGCGCGGAGTAGTGGCGCTGAATGCCCTCGTCGGCGCAGTACGCCGCGAACTCAGCCGCCGTGAACTCGCCGCCGTTGTCCGTGCGCAACACCCGGAGCTTGCGGCCGCACTCCTTCTCCGCGGCAGCTTGATGACGCTTGATAGCATCTGCGGCTGCTGCCTTGGTGTCGAGAAGCACCGCCCACATGTAGCGGGACACATCGTCGACGAGGAGGAGGAAGTAGCGCCGGCCTCCAGGGGTAGCCGGTGTCACGGGACCGCAAAGGTCGCCGTGCACGAGCTCGAGCTTCTCCTTGGCGCGAAAGCTCGCCTGATGAGGGAATGGGAGTCGCCGCTGCTTGGTTAGCACGCAGGTGTCGCAGAACTGCTCCACATGCTCGACACTCGGCATGCCCTGCACCATCTCCTTGATGCCGAGCTGCTTCAGGGCCTCAAAGTTGAGGTGCCCAAAACGCTCGTGCCACCGCCACGCGTCGTCGTCGCGGCGGGCTGCAAGACACACGGGCTGCGCCACCTGCACATGAAGGACATAGAGGCGATTGCTTCCTCTATTTACCTTGGCGACCAGTTGGTGCTGATGATCCCAAATGCGCAGCACCCCATGCTCGATCTCCACGCGCGAGCCATTCTCATCCAGCTGGCCCAGACTGATGATGGAGTTCCTCAGCTCGGGGATGTAGTAGACACCGGTGAGCATCCGATGCTCGCTGGTCTTGGCGGTGAAGATGACAGAGCCGACGCCCCTTATCTCCACGGCGGAGGCGTCCCCAAACTTGACGGACCCGCGCACGCTGGAGTCCAGGTCGGAGAAGTGGTCCCGCCGCCCGGTCATGTGATGGGTGGCGCCGGTGTCGAGGAACCACCCGTCAATCTTGTCATCATTGGACCCATTGCCGAGGAAGACGTGTGCGCGCGGTTCGTCGACGTGGAGAAGAGCGGCGGCTGTCGACGTGGGAGGGGAGTACAGCTCAATGTTCCCATGTATAAGGAACAGAGCTGGCTCCTCTTGCGCTTGCGCGACATGTGCCTGACCGCCGCGCTTCGCCTGCCGGCAGTCCCTAGCCCAATGGCCGATCTTGCCACAGTTGTGACAAGTGTCATCACGGGTGGCCTTGCGGCCACCGTTGGCGCCGCCGGTAGCACCTCCACGCGCCTGGGGGGCCTTGCGCCCCCTGCGTGGCTGGCGCTTGTGGCCATTTGACGAACTTGATGCCTCCCCCTTCTTCTGCTCTCGCTGGCGCGCGAGCCACTGTTCCTCGGTGAAGAGAAGCTTGCCACCAGTGGTGGCCGGCTCTGAAGATGGCTGGGGCTCGTCGATGTCGACGACCTTGAGGCGACCTATCGCTTCTCCGATCGACATCCTGGAGAGGTCCATCAAGGACTCGATCGAACGAGCCATTTGCTTATATTTCCCGGGAACGCAGCGAAAGAGCTTCTCAACAGCTCTTTCCTCGTTGATGAGGTCTTCGCCATGCTGCACCAACTTCTGCAGTAGAGAGTTGAGACGGAGAGCAAAATCATCAACATCCTCACCTGGTTTGAAAGCCAGGTTCTCCCACTCCTTGCGTAGTGCCTGCAGCGTAGCCTTGCGGGCGCGATCGCTGCCGATACATACTGCAGCGATAGTATCCCAAGCCTCCTTGGCAGTCTGCTTGCAAGCAATCAAACACTGCATCTCCGGCGGAATTGCAGCAACGAGGGTCTCCAGCGCCCGTCGATCATCATCGTAGTCGACGTCGTCGTATGTGACTGCCTCCCACATGTGCCGCACTTGGAGCTTCACCCTCATAATCATGGACCACTGGGTGTAGTTGGTCTTGGTGAGGGTGGGCCATCCACCACCAGCACCAGCATCCTTGATGATGGTCTGGAAGCCGCGATGACCATGGCGCCGGTCCGGGAAGGGAGAGCCACGCCGCCTGTGAGGGTCGCGTTCGCCATGAGCACGACCGTCGCGTGCGCATCCTCCCGGAGTGTTGTCGGCGCGTCTGGGCCCGTTTGGGCTGCCGCCGCGAGCACGGGGCTGCGCTGCTGCCCACTGCGCCACCCGCTCATCCTTCGCCCTCCTTGGTAACTCGGCCTCCAAGTCGAGGCTACCTCCCTCGGAGGCAGTGCCACTGTTGCTACCGTGGCGCAAAGCTTCGAGCTCTGCCGCCGCAACACGTGCTGCAGCCACAGCCGCCGCCGCTTCCTCTTCCGCTCTGGCTGCTGCCAGTTCTGCCGCCGCCAACCTCACCTTCCGAGCCTTCGCTGCCACAACCTCTGCTGCCACCCGGTCGCGCTCCTCCGCCGCGGCGACTTCGGCCTCCTGCCGACGTCGTGCGCTCGAGGTGACCGAGCGAAGAGAGTCTCCTGTGGACATTGCGAGGTGGTAGAGTGGAAGGGTCGTGGGGGTTGCTGCTGCCCTGGGAGGAAGCCGCTACACTCGTGCTGCTGCTCGGAGTGTGGGTGGAGCTCGCCGAGTCGTTGGTCTCCGGTGGACCGGCAAGGGAGGAAGATGAACAAGGAGAAGGACGTCTCCGTTGGAGAGAGTCGCGGAGGGGGTTGGAAAGGTCACAGAACCATACAGCTCTGATACCAATTGTTAGAGAGAACACTCGCATTGGTAGGGATGACACTCAGAGTTGGGGCAATTTTCTTCTCATTCAACTCACTCAAATGCCATGCCAACCCAAATGGTTGGGGATACATATTTATAGGCTAGCCATGTAGCCCAAGATGCTAAATGCTAGTCTAAGATGCTAAAGCAAAGATGCTAGTCTAAGATGCTAAAGCAAAGATGCTTAGTCTAGTCTAAGATGCTAAAGCAAAGATGCTAGTCTAAGATGCTAAAGCAAAAGATGCTAAAGGTGCTAAGACTACAAACTTGTCCACACATGGACATCACACATGCCATGCCAAACAACATGTCATGCCAAAACACACACACACATAGACTTATCCTCTCAGTAACGGGGAGAATCCCCGGCGGGGAGGGGTCCCTGTCCCCGTCCCCGCTAGACAAAACAATTCCTTGTTCCCCGTCCCCGTCCCCGGCTTCGGGGATAGATTTTTCCCATCCCCGCTCCCCGTCGGGGATTCGGGTACCCGTCGGGTAGAAAATCTCCGTTTAGGTATATATATACACATATATACATATACATATATATATATACATATATATATATATACATATACATACATATATATACACACAAACATATACACACATACATATACATACATATGTATATATATATACATATAATATGGACCCACATTCAATTTTCGCGGGTATATTAACGGGGAACGGGGATAGGGAGTAAAGGAACGTCCCCGTCCCCGCTTCACCCGACGGGGATAGATTTTTCCCCGTTTGTCCCCCGCGGGGATGAGATTTCCCCATACCCGTCCCCTAATAGAGGAAATTCCCGTCGGGGATCGGGGAACGGGGCCATTGCCATCCCTATGTGTGATGGCAGAAATAGATGAGCCTCTGTCTGCATCAAATCTTGGTAGTAAAACCAAACCAAGACCTCTTACGTTCCTGAAAAGACAACAGATGTGTGATAAGCAGCATTTGTTTCAGAACATCCGAAACACATTTACAACGAGTGATCAAGTGAGCAATGTAAGTCAGCGTGAAATCTCCATATTGCAAGTACAAACTCCAAAGTCCAAGTAGCAGTAAACGACCAGTAATACCAGTAGTTTACTGAATTCCTGATGATGTTGCTGCCACTCCCACTATATATCTTCCGTATAAACACGTAGTAGCAGTATAGCTAGCACATCAGGATAACGCGAAGGAAAATCTACAGCAACATTGTACGATTGTACTGGAGCAGTCGACGATCCACACGTAATAAAATCTCTTAAAAGATTTAATAATTTATTATTGTCAAAAGAATAGTTTTTAAAAGATTTAAACGTCTCGATCACTCACCTGCTCTTCCTTCTTTCTCTGCCTCTCTGTCTTGTGTCTGAATTGCATGCATGCACAGCTCACTGCACACACATGCAGTGAGGCCAAAGGGGTTGGTGCCATTGCAACTTGCAAGACCGACATGTGGGCTCATGTTATTGTTCCATTTGTGTGAATGGTGCTGCTAGCACAATCATCTTTGGTAGTAAACCAGCAGTATTTAATTTGGGAAAGGAAGTAACAACAAGTCGGCAACACTTTTGTCAAGAATGTACTTTCATCAGAGTAAAAAAAATAAAACAATGCACTTTCATCAGTTCTACCGGCAGTTATTTTTCTGCAAGGAAAAAAATAAAGGTGTTATTAACATTAAAGGTTGGTTTAAACTAAATCATGTGAAAATTCAATAAAAATCAATAAGAGCCACCCCCAACGAACCAAAGCATATGCTCCTACTGATTATCCAGAGTCAGCACAGTAATATTTTTTTACTGCCAAGTCCAAACTTCAAAGCTCCCAACACCAGCAGGCCTCCCCCCAGTCTCTCTAGACAATGTTCTGGAGAGACTACAAAAGTGATGTTGTTACCCACACTATTGTAACTAGAGAGAGAGTGAGTGACACACACAAAGAGAGTAACAATGTAACATAGAACCTTGCAATATGTTTTTACTGGACTGGTTAAGGGGGGTGACCCATGTGGGAGAGGTCAGTGAGAGAGATATATAGCAGAGGAGAAGATAGAACGAACCCTTTCTTAAATGCAGGGAAGCAGTGCCATCTCCAGCAACGGTACAAGGACTACCATCACTTACTTCCCTCCTACTCCACGAGCCACCGCTGCTACCACTCTCTTCCTCCATCTCCTCCCTTCTCCCATTCTCTCTTCCATCCTTGCAACTTGCAAACAGTGCTCTGCAGAATGACCAAAGATGAGGACTTCAAGCTGGTCAAGATCCAGGTATCTCTTTCTCTCTTCTCTGCCTCTCTTGAGGCTTTCTGGAATTCTGGGGGGTGCTTGAGGACTCAACTGTTCTTGGGGCTTTGTTTACTTCTTGCAGACCCATGTACTGAGGGTGAACATACACTGTGATGGGTGTAAGCACAAGGTGAAGAAGCTGCTTCAGAAGATTGAAGGTACATTACATCCCCTCTCTTCCTCCAACAGAACAGCTTTACCCAAGTTATTACCTTCCATTTCATTGCTTCCTACACAAATGTCTTAGCTGGTGGTACTTGTTGTAGTGCTCCTTTTCTTACACACACCCAACTTTAATGAAAACACCTTCTGCTCACCAGCTTAAAGCTTTTTCCCATTTGCATCTGAAAGCACCCCTGCGTCTTGCTAAATGCATATACACGCCGAGAAGTCTCTGCTTTTGATGTGCTCGTGGTAATGTTCAGACCAAACTTGTTCATGAACTTTGGGCTGATGTGCATTTGTTACGATAGTAAATAGGCCAGATTTACCGCGCATGTAGCTGAGGTAATTGAGTAATTCTACCACCAAGCTTGGAAATTTCTGACAAGGAAGAAGATCATCTCCAGCCCCACTCACCGCTGAAGTTCACATCTTGTGATTCGTAATTGGTGACCAGTACTTGGTAATTATAGCTCACGAGCAGCCTGTGAACGATCTGAATCTTGTTGCAGGTGTGTACTCGGTGGCCATAGATGTAGACAACCATAAGGTCACGGTGACTGGCAATGTGGACTCTGAGACCTTGATCAGGAAGCTCACCAGAGGTGGTAAGCATGCAGAGCTGTGGTCACAGCAGAAGGGTGGCAGCAACCAGTGCCACAAGGGCAACAACAATCAGCAGAAGCAGCAGCAAGGGCAGCAGCATCAGAAACAGGGTGCCAATCCAAGCAAGGATGGCAACAAGAACAACAGTAGCCTCAAGGACCAGGGCAAGCAAGGAGGTGTTGGAGGCCTCATGCAGGGCCTCAAGACCTTCAAGAACCAGCACAACAAGAACCAGCTCCCTGAGTTCAGCTCGGAGGACGATGACTTGTATGATGATGATGACGACGAAGAGTTTGACGATGACTATGAGGATGATCTCCGCTTCCTCGGGGACAAGATGAACCAGCTTGGCCTCCTCAGGCAGCAAGCTGCCGCTGCAGCGGTGGCCAATGCCAAGAACAAGAATGGCAACGCGGTCAACATCAACAGCCACCACAGCAATGTCAACGGAACCAAGAAAGGTGGTGGCGACGGCGGCGCTGCTGGAGGAGGAAATCACCATCAGAACCACCACCACCAGAACCAGAAGAATCCCAATGCGATCAACATGGCAGCGGCCAATGCAAAGATGGGTAATGGTGCCCAGAAGAACCCTAGTGCCATCAATGGCATGATGGGCGTCAACCATGGCCTCGGAGCAGGCAGCGTCAGCGTGGCTCCTGGCTTCCAGAGCTACACCGGCTTCAACCACCCATCTTATGCTTCTGCCGGCTATGGAGGGCTGCAACAACAGCAGCATCAATTCCAGCAGCAGCAGAACAACAGCCTCATGGCAAGCATGCAGGGATACCATCATCACCCAGCAGCTACGGCCGCGATGATGAACAATCTGAGGGGTATGAACAACAACATGATGATGATGCATCAGCCGCAGCCGCAGCCGCAGCAGCAGCAGCCCCAGATGATGTACCACCGGTCTCCTCAGATCAGCCCTTACACAGCATACTACAACCCTTACAGCTACTACTACCACCCTGGCAGCGCCGGTTATCATCCTGCCAGCAATGGAGATGTAGAGACCATGTTCAGTGATGAGAATACCAAGGGTTGTGTTGTCATGTAGGCATGTTGTTACAGTGTTATCTCACAATGTAGAGGTTGGTGATTTAGTATGGTAATGGTTATGCAATATTCTGTCCTACTACTATTTTGTTCTCTTCATTTTTTTCTGCTTTTATCGTTTCTCCTGCTGTATCAAGGATGAATCATGGATCTTGACTTAGATGTCGTGTTTGAAAGTAGTGGCACTTCAGAGGATGATCAAGACAGTGTCATGTAATAGTTTTACTGCTCTAGTGCTTTGCCCTGCCTGGCTTGTTATACTTTGCATCTTTCTTTAATCTTTAGTGTTTGTGCCTTTGTGGTGGACTTCTATGCTGCCAATGGCGATCATGGCGTCGGACTAAACAGTGAATAATCCACTGTTAGCAGTCAGCAACTCAGCATTGGCCATTGGGGATGATGTATGCTGGCAGAATTTGCCCCATGCCACCCAAAACATGATCATGGCAAAGGAGTGGAGTTAGTGAGCATGCCATGTAAACAGAAAACAAACATTAATTGGTTGATTAAAGTAGTGTTTGGTTTGACGTACGATAAGAAATGTATCATACAATTCAGCACCTGAATTTGCAAGGGAGAAAAATTCCACTGGAGATGAAAGCTAATAGCGACTCTGCTAAAAACCATAGATGCCAACTATGATTGAATTCCATGATGAAAGTGTATGCTGGTAAAGGTGGTTGAAAATGAATGCTCACCATAATGGTTGTTGCTCCCTTCATGAACACATTGGTCCTGGTCCCTAACCAAAATAAATTCTGATTTCTCAGTAGTCCTTTTTACCCCTTTTGCCAGATTTATAGTACAGAAATCATAAGGCACCCACCAAATAGGCCAAAAAAAAGATGTGTATTAGGAGAAAGTAAACATGAAATGCTGATATGAAGCACGTTATTAGAGATTCATACTGAGTTCATTTTCATAGGATGCCCTTTTGTCAGTCTTTATGACCGAGGGGAGCATGGTCAAAAGATCGAATTAACAAGCGCACAGATCAGTGTTTATTCTTAACTTCTTGAAAAACTTTAGGCATGCAGTTTATCCGTTCAAGTAGTTCGCTAACTGTACGACCTACAAAGGCAAATACTTTTTGTAGCACGCGGTAGTGTTTATAAAGAATCTATAGGGTTCTTGGGAAGAGAAACTGGCATGCAATTTGTTTGTTTAATCTTCCATGGAGGAGAGAGTGTTATAATATTGCAAAGACTTACATGGGCGTGCAGTCGGTGCAGCACGCACGCCTACAGGCTGCAGCAGAGACGGTCAACACATTGTAAGATTCAGATTGATACAGCAGTTGTAATGGTAACGTGCAAAGCAACCTGCAGGGGAAGGAAATCCATGAATCGATGCAAGGATAAAAACCATTGTTATACATCTAATCATCTACTATGAAACTAGTTTCTACAAAAACAAACGCTACCAGAACAAGAAGTAGCATATTGATGGACAGATTGATAAATTCCCAACCCACAATTTCATTTCACCAGATTGATGGTCCCAAACCGAAATGGTAGAGGACAAAACCTAGATCACCAGCCAGTTTTCTTTCCTTCAGAAATGTAACAAAACTACAAAAGCTACGAGCTCCTTGCATTATCAGTACCCAGCACACTCGCTTTCTGGGAAGGATATTTTTCCCCAACAGAAAAAAAAAAGAGAGATGAAAGATATTGAGATAGAGCCCTCTCTCCATTTCAGTCAACATCTTTATTTCTATTGTATCCAGTATGCAGACCGTGCGTGGGAGAGGGAAGGATTCCCAACATCCATGTGAGACCCACGTACATCAGTGAAGCAGAGAGTAGGAGGGACCAGAACACAGGAAAGCAGAGGACAAAAGCTGGGACTCAGCTGAGAGTCTGAGACTGAGAGCATGGAAAGCTAAAACACAGTAAGCTATAAACACAAAATATCATCTTTAGACTTTAGCAGGCAGCTTTGGTATATCATTAGAATAGAATAATAGATTGTTGCTTGCTTTTTAGTACAAGGGATTATGATGACAGAAATGGGCAGTGTGACTGTGGGAGAAGCATGAAAAGGAAAAAAATGTTCAGGAAAGAGGGAGCTTTGAGACAGCAAGGCCTGCACAGGAGGACCATGGGGGGCATGTCTTTTGACCTGCAGGTGCGAAGCACAGTGAATTCGTGCTTGCAACTACCAAGAAAACCTGCCCCCTGCAAGAAGAACTAGCAAAGCAAAGAACATAGGGAGAGGTGATGAGAAGATTTCTTTCAGGGATGCTGGATGCAACATTCACCCAGACAGACATGGTAGGATTCTGTTTCAGAGCTTCGATACATGACCATATGTCCATATGCCAATTGGGTCATTGCTGTCAAGTTACATATTTGTGAAAAAAAATAAAAAAATGCGATACAGCAAACTTGTAAAATGGCCGATATGCATAAACGAACGGAATGGAATACCATGAAAGCTCAGCAAAAATTGCATCTGCTAAACAAAAAAGGCTTCATGAATCACACAACCTTTTTATTATACACGATGGCATAAAGATTAAAGATGCGAAGCTCATAACTGAAACAGTAATTACCGTATTCAAATAGACGAGGACAACCATGAACCATCCGGAAGAAAGCACTCGTAGTCTGAAAGTTATTTAAACAGACCACCTTGATTTAAAGTAAGATGTCTTTTCTCACCCAAAAACCTAGACGAATCTTTAGCGTATGTTATATAGTTCCTAAAAAACAAAGTCTGGAAGCTTTATACAAAGGGTTAATAGGCTGTGGAGCCAATCTACCACCACACCGACGCAGGAAGCTTCAGAATAAGATGCTTTTCAGGCCCTACTAAAGTACTAAAAACATTTCAGAAGTAACAACAGCTGAACAGTCTCAAGAACTTAAATATTGATTCGTGACCATGCTTCCAGATAAGAAACTTAGCACGACGAATCTTATAATACTGTTTATTAGCTGCAATTTAATATGAATCAAGGTTATCAAGCTATAATGGAGGCAAGATGCGTGGATAAAATAAATAGTAAACTACAAGGAGGGCACGGGCACACTCATCTTCATGATCCCAACGGAAGCTTCCTTTCCTTCCCTCTTCCTGAAAAGTAAAAGTAAACAAAACCAGGTTAAACTATTTGCATATCACTCTTCCTGTCTTCCACAATCCCATAGTCATCAAGAGCAAATACTATACTGCAAAGAAATGTAATTTCAAACCTCAACTGTTGTCGATTTCACCAATCATGTACGTTAAGAAGGTAAATTATCATGTAATATCTCTACATTATGCTGTACATAATTAAGGTGCCATAAAGTGATACAGAAAGTTCAAGAGATTCTTGTCAGCAAAATATTTTCATGCAAATGTACAACCTTTTGCCAGCTTGTTATGTGCACGCTTAGTATGAAAATTTGATCCAGATAGCGAGATAAGCAGGTCAGGTTGAGAAACCGTGGACCGCTCTGCGATAAACTCAACTTTTTAACATGCAGACTGAATCTCTCCAACCTATCAAACATGTAATTGTATGACAACAGAGTCTTCATTAGAAGGTTAGTGTGAGCAATAATAATTAATATGACCTCTACATAGAGTACTACCTTAGATAATACTTCAATAAGCTATAACAGGTTTTTCACACACAGGCCTCACAGTAAGCATGTGATGAAATATGTGTGTTAGAATATCCATACGTTTGTTTGTGATTTCTCGTTCATAGGCATATGCACAAGTGCACTCAGTCAATTGAGAAAAGTCTGGGAAAAATAATGCAGCCTTGCCCCTGCACAATCTCTGTTTTAACTTTTAAAACAGTGCAAGCAAACGTATGGATGTTCTATGCAGTAAAAATATGTAGATGAAAGTAGGAATACAAATCTGAGTTGTAACAACTAACAACTGACCTGGTGACCTCCATAATACTGACCACCAACACCATATTGAAGAAAAAAGTCATTCAGCAGTGAATTCAGCATTCACTGTAATAATATAGTTGATCCGATGAATATATTGAGTGAAGGCAATTGATTATTTTCCTTTAAAACTGAAGAATGGTAGAAAAACAATCTGAGTAGATATCTCCACCAAGGCTCCATGATACAAAAATACAACGAAGAAAACCAAATGTGTCATGCAACAGCACTTGATGCCCACCATTGAAGCGTTAATGGACAGCATCAGTCTGTCTGCTTCTTGGTGAATTAGGATATGCTATGGAATTCAGAATCTCATTATGTTGTGACTGGAACAGAATAACAGATATGAGAATCATAAGACAAATACTTTTCATAAGCACTTGTATCATCACACAAAATGTATTCATTGTGAAATAGCACTACAGGTAAACTAACATCTCCTATTTGAAGAAAGTATTTGGCAGAGAAATACATTATGATGTGATCTGAGCTCAGCATCATTCATTTTTTCTCTTCCTTGCTTGTGATTTCTGCCACTTTTTCCTAGGTACTAACTTACTTTTTGGCTTAACTCTGGAGAAAATTTGAAATTCAGGTCCCTCATGCATGCTCGTATATCCTAAAAGAACTGCATATTAAGCTTCTTCGGTCCACACCTGCAGCTCTGCATACTCTCATCCTGAAACAATGTTCTCAATTGCACCAATAAGGATATCTATATCAGTGACAACATCAAACACATTAATGTAGCGCCCATCAGGCCCTTTCTTCAACTTCTTCAGAGCATTTCCTACAGCAAGTTTTCTTGCTTGCTTTCCTGGAGAAAGCTCTGGTGGATCTTTCACAGATTTTAACGACTCTGAGATTGTGCGATATTTAGGTCCTTCACTGAATTCAAACACCTTGTCTATATAAGAATCACTGTGTACACTGGGGTGTGCATGTAGGAATGTCATTATTGTCATCATCTTCACTGCCACTCCAGAGAGTCATGTCATCATCTTCATCACTCTCAGAGCATATACTTCTTAACTCATCACTGTCATCACCATCAATAAGATTTGCATTTTCCTTGGCTTGTATCTTCACTTTTTTTAATTTCTCCCTCTAATTTTTTATTATTCTCTTCCTCTCCATCACCTGCCTTCTTTTACCAAACAGATCATAGTGTGAGCGGTCATCAACAAAGGATCATGTTCCAGGAACAGTTGATTCCTTTAGGATGACCCCATTCATTGGCATAAAGAAATACACTGTTTTAGACTGACCACAATCTGAAACAAATTTTACTTTCCTCGGACCTCGATCACCATTTTAATACCATTGTATTAGATCATTTTTCCAACTGTTAAGGTATATCGCTCATCAAAGAGGCAAAAATATGTAAAGCCACTGAATTTGTCAAGTGCAAGGGACAACTACATTGGTGGCAACATATATTTCGCCCCTGATTTATACAATGAGTACACAATATACTTCCAATAAAAAGTGATCGCGTATTTTCAGACAGTGTGTTTGGTTTCTAGAGTCTGCTGCACTTGTGTCTTCCTAACTGTGTTAGCTCCATGATTTGGTTTTTATTATCATAAAAAGTTTGGCATGCCACATACATAATAATATGATATATCTTCAAGAACTAAACATGAACTAAACGCCTCTGGTACTTCACAGATCTTATACAGATACAAAGTTACAAACAGGTGGTACTGAAAAAATATTAGAGCACTTGATTATTTAAGATTATGCGCAGACAACGGACAAGTAAAAAAAAGGTGGTGCCAAATAATTTATGAGAGTAATTGGTCAGTAATTGATCATCAGTCTGATGCACATTTCGTCGGTAGGTGCTCAGGTTATGCGTGGCGTAATCTGCAGATGCAACTAAATCATATAGTTCAGACACATTTCGGACTTCAGTTGCATAACATTTCTTCACAATCTCAACAGATAGCGAGTATATGAGAGACGACACGAAAAAAACAGAGTGCGTTAGGGATCGAATTCGAATTCGAAGAAACCGCACCTCCGGAGACCGAAACTGGAAGGCGCCATGGACCGGCGCTGACGCAGCCGCCGCAGCGCGTGATGGCCAGAGCCGAACGGGGAAGGCGGAGGCACGGGGCACCGCGCGCGCGAGAAGGCGGATATGCGGGAGGAAGCGGCGAGCCATGGAGGCGTTGGAGAGGGGTTTTGGAACGGGAGAGGAGGAAGAAGAACAGGTAATCGATTTTTTAAAAAAAAATAATATTTTTTTAAAAAAATAAAATTTCAAATTTGTATAACCGTTTTAAAAAACAAAAATAGGTACACAGTCCACCGACCAAGTACCGACTGCTGCCACGTGGCGGCCAGTCGGCTCGGCCGACTACTGTCACGTCAATGTCAGTCGACCGTCAAAGACTACTGACCGCCACTCATCAACGATTTTTTTTTAAAAATGATAATATTTTTTTAAAAAATATGAAATAAATTTTCCTAGCACATTATTATAACAACATAAAATAATACTTAATTACAAATTAGTCCCTAGCGTAGTGGATGAAAGGTGGTGTTCTCAGTCTCAATTTTTTGCTTTTTTCGAAGAATACCCTTGGTCGGATGCCCGACGTTGACGTGGCATGAGTCGATCGACTAGAAGCCATGTGGCGGTAGTCAGCACTTGGTCGACCCACTGCTACCTTTTTTTTGATTTTTTAAACTGCTCTACAAATTTAAAAAAAATCAAAAAATATTTTTTTAAAAAAAATCTAATTGGGAAATGTTCTCTTCTTGCTTTTATAGGCAAATCAACATAATGTAATACACCTTTTTTATTTAAAAAATTAGTAATCAGTAATGATCTTGAATTCCAAAATTTTTTCATCTATTTTACTTTGAGTTAAATTCTCCGATTTCTCTTTGACTTACACGCGCAATACAATCCTACAATTAAATAATTTATTTATATGATATCTATATACCAAATATTACAAAACATATAAATAAAAGAGTCTAAATATTGCCGCTCTCTCACAAAGCCACAGGCTGACCTATATCTTAAGTTTATTGTATCGAATAATATATTAAATTTTATGCGTTGGATAATAGTCTATTCGTCTATATTTTTTTTTTTCAAAAATATTAAGCATATTTATAGTTTATCTAGACTCAAGTGCTAAATAAGCAATCTTCATTTATTGCGGTAGTCACGTGGTTTTTAGAATGAATATATGAGAAATTTAATAGTTATATAGTTTCACGCATGCAACAGTAGTATTAATTCTTTTCTTAGTTTTGATAAAAAAGTAATAGGTCTAACATTTTTTGATGATGGAGTATATTAGTAAGTAGCAACTTATAGTTTAGCTATAATATTTATTTCTTTTGTGTGTACCTATTTAACAAATAAATATCGTATTCATCCTCTTTACATTTTTTATGAGATAAAATAAACAATAGCTACGCTATGCTCTATACATTTTTTTATTTATATAGGGTTAGTTTTTTCTGTGCCATTATAATTTCCACGGTTTATCAATGTGTCATTGATGTGTCACTCATAAATGGTCACAGTCGCTAACAGTGTCATATATATAATTCTTGAAAACTATACGGAGGTGTGGTGCACTCGTCATCACACTGCGAGAGAATTTCGTATATCACACTGACAGTGGGACCCACGTTACTCCGGGCCCACAAGTCAGTTGCAGCGACATGTTGTACCCAGGATCTACCACCGTGGTGTGTGTAACCGTTTTAACCAGTTTAACCACCACCTCCCCTCCACTCGCGGCCTCAGATCGGGGAAGAGAGGGAGAATGGCGCAGCTGCAGGAGACGTACGCGTGCTCGCCGGCGACGGAGCGCGGCCGGGGGATCCTCATCGCGGGCGACCCCAAGACGAACACGATTGCGTACTGCACCGGCCGCAGCGTCATCATCCGTCGCCTTGACGCGCCGCTCGACGCCTGGGCCTACCCCGACCACGCCTACCCCACCACCGTCGCCCGCTTCTCTCCCAACGGGGAGTGGGTCGCCTCCGCCGACGCCTCCGGATGCGTCCGCGTCTGGGGCCGCTACGGCGACCGCGCCCTCAAGGCCGAGTTCCGCCCCCTCTCCGGCCGCGTCGACGACCTCCGCTGGTCCCCCGATGGCCTCCGCATCGTCGTGTCCGGGGATGGCAAGGGGAAGTCCTTCGTCCGCGCGTTCATGTAAGACAAATACACCTTCCATCTACTCCGTATTCGTTTCCATCTCGATCGATCTCGGCCTCACTTCCTCACTAGAAGGATTTGGGGATCGGGGAATGCGAAGGGTGCCAATAAATATCCTGTAACGATTCTTCTCAGGAGATGGAGATCGTACATTTTCGTCGTGATATTACAAGAAAAGCGCTTTGCAATGGGGAGCCTCCAACCCTTCCTCCCCTTTTTCTTTGGGTGGGAGATGTAGAATAGCTGGACCACATGACATTGGCATTGGATTATAATTCAGATATTGATATCGATTAAGCAATTATCCATGATCATAATGAGTTTTGTTGTCTCCGGATGGACATACTGGTCCTGCAATCATGTAATGCGTGGGGATAATTTAGAAGTTCATTCCATCATGAAGTTCTTACGTGTGTTCTCATTTCTGGTACATAAACTCATGTTCAGCTCTTGAATTTGTAGGTGGGACTCTGGCAGCACTGTTGGTGATTTTGATGGGCACTCAAAGAGAGTTTTGAGCTGTGACTTTAAGCCAACTCGACCATTCCGCATTGTGACATGTGGTGAAGATTTTCTGGCAAACTTCTATGAAGGACCACCATTTAAATTCAAGCATTCGATAAGGTCAGAAATAATCAAATGATGTTGGCATTCGTAGTCTGTTGCTATCGCGCCTAGTTACAAGTTGAAGCACTCTGCTCCCTAGGTTATTTCCTTCTGGATACCAGTCGGCTGTTTATGGCATACATACCAGATCACTTGATATTTCTTCTCATACTACATGCATTAACTTTGCATGCATCAAGCTTTCATTTTCCTTGTATATAGCCTGTTTTAACTTTTAACGAAGAGGGACACCCGTCAGAATTTCTGCTATTTTGGTGTATGCATATACAAAATATGAGGGTAAACTATCATCCTAGTGGTATATCAATCAGACTTAGTCGTAGACTCTACATAATTCATAAAACATAATGCGCTTTCTAGTTGCCATTTCTTGTGCAACTTATGCTCCAAATTGTAATTTTATTTTTTTATTTCTGGAACATATTTACATATATTTCACATTTGCCAGTTTCCTTAAATTTCAGGGATCATTCAAACTTCATTAACTGTATCCGATATGCTCCTGACGGGAGTAAATTTATCAGTGTGAGTTCAGATAAGAAGGGTTTGATATATGATGGCAAAACTGGAGAAAAGATTGGAGAGCTGCCCAGCGAAGGCAGTCACACGGGGAGTATATATGCTGTTAGCTGGAGTCCTGACAGTAAACAAGTAATTTCACATTAGTCATTTCATATTGTTAATTATTATTATATGACCCATACTTAAAGTTTAAAATTCTGGTTCATCAAAATTGGTATTGGTCTACGTGAGAAGTTCCTTCAGAAGGCAGTAGTAAAATTTAAAATTCATATTTGGAAAATGTACTTCTATAATGTGACATTGTTAATTATCTGCAAAATGTTATCCTTCCGACTAAATCGTAGAATGATCAAACCTGTCAGTTACATGACTTCCTTATCAATGATGCACATCATGCTGTCTCTAGTGGAAATTGGAGTTCTTATCTGTACATTTAGCTAGCATGGTTTGTCAGCCTTTTATGCTTTTATTGATGTATATTTTATTTAAATGTGTCTTGCTCCAAGTAACTCCATAAGTTTGCATTGGATATCCATTTCTAATGATAGTCTTGCCATTTACCCGTGATTCTAGGTTCTAACAGTTTCTGCTGATAAAACGGCCAAAGTATGGGATATAATGGAAGATGCTAGTGGGAAATTGAACCGAAATTTGGCTTGTCCTGGTACAGGTGGTGTAGATGACATGCTTGTTGGTTGCCTCTGGCTGAATGATTATCTGGTGACGGTCTCTCTTGGTGGGACATTTAATGTGTTCTCTGCGAGCAATGCAGACAAAGAGCCAGTAACATTTGCAGGACATTTGAAGACCGTTAGTTCTTTGTCCTTCTTTCCACAAAGTAACCCCAAAACTGTACTGTCCACAAGTTATGATGGTGTCATCATAAGATGGATACAGGGTGTTGGATATGGTGGCAGATTGATGCGAAAGAACAACACTCAGATTAAATGCTTTGCTGCAGCAGAAGAGGAGCTGATCACCTCTGGATATGATAACAAGGTGAGGGAAACAATAAGTAGTATAAATAATATAAAATGTCTATTATGTTTATCAGAATGTATGTTAGGGTAAATAGAATATGCATTGTTTTGTCTGCTTAGTGACCATTTTCTTCATGGTATATAAAGGTTACAAAGTGGTGACATTGCTTTTTCAATTATTAAATCCTAGGAGAGAAACATCTCTGAGCATTTTAGTCCTTTTACTTAAACATTTTATCCTGTCTTAGCAACGCACACCATTCAATATTCATGAGTTGTATGCTTACAGCTTTAACTTATTTCACTTGGAAAATGCAAGTAACCTGTATGAAGTCTGCATTTCTTCTATCTGCCAAAACAGTAATGATTTAAAAGGTCTGCAGCGTCCAATTTCCATCAATCTTCAGGAACATTTTTATACAAATGCATATGCTAGTTGTCACACAATGAGATATACCTGCAATGATACATAGCGATTGATTCCTGAGTTGACCAAAATATATTATTATTTTATTGATACTGATAAAATCAACTTGAGTTTAAATGCCTTTCTTTTTCTTGTCAAACAATGGTTAGGTTTCAGTTAGTGATGCGATAACTTACAATTTTCTTCTTGAAAGCAGGTTTTCAGAATTCCTCTTAGTGGAGGTCAGTGTGGAGATGCTGAGTCAGTTGATGTAGGTGGTCAGCCAAATGCTTTGAATCTTGCAGTTCAAAACCCTGAATTTGCACTGATCACAACAGATTCTGGGATAGTATTGCTGCACAAGTTAAAAGTCACTTCTACAACCAAAGTTAACTATACTGTCACTTCATCTGCTGTCTCCCCTGATGGCACTGAAGCTGTTGTTGGTGCACAAGATGGGAAGTTGCGTATCTATTCCATCAGTGGGGATACACTTACAGAAGAAGCTGTACTTGAGAAGCACCGAGGTGCTATTACTTCCATACATTATTCACCAGATGTTTCCATGTTTGCTTCTGCTGATGCCAACAGGGAGGCTGTTGTGTGGGATCGATCAACTAGAGAGGTACTGTCAGTTTTCAACTTCCGCCTTTTTTCTCATTGTTAAGTACTTAAGTAATGGATATTAGACTGTCCATTTTCTTGTCTTTAGGTCTAAACTTGTATAGCAGCATGCTAAGCAGGATGCAATTGCTTGTAATACATTTTTTAAACTTTGAAATCGCTCAAGTAGCACTGTTTTTATGGCACCATGCCTTGAGATGCGCACTAACTGAAATTGAATCTTTTGATTACTGATGATCTTGATTTATCACCATATTATAATATTTTATTCGTTACTTTTATGATATAGAAAAATTAATATTTGGAGCTAAGTTATTGTTATCATTTTATGAAATTTTTATTAGGAGCCATATTACTGAAAATATTTTCCTCACAGAAAATATGTCGTCCCGTATACAAAGAGCGGTGGAAGCTTTTCTGCCCCTTGGATGATTTGTATTTTTGTACATAATGTTATATTACATTTCAGTTGTG
This sequence comes from Zizania palustris, assembly GCA_019279435.1. Taxonomy (NCBI): domain Eukaryota; kingdom Viridiplantae; phylum Streptophyta; class Magnoliopsida; order Poales; family Poaceae; genus Zizania; species Zizania palustris. The sequence continues at coordinate 80,270,299 of JAAALK010000288.1, read as the reverse complement.
TACTGTTTTACCTGGAACTTGTAGAGTTACTGTGCTGAATATTTTTGTTTTCTTCAACAGGTCAAGCTGAAGAACATGCTGTTCCACTCAGCTCGGATAAACTGCCTGGCTTGGTCACCTGACAGTCGCTTGGTTGCCACAGGCTCATTGGACACCTGTGCAATTGTATATGAAATAGGCAAACCAGCATCCAGTCGCATCACCATAAAAGGAGCTCATCTTGGTGGAGTTCATGGTCTAACCTTTGTCGATAACGATAGCCTGATGACTGCCGGCGAGGATGCATGCATCCGAGTTTGGAAACTGCTTCAACAATAGGTGCTGCTCTCCGCGATGCCGCCTGTTGAACATGTCTCCGTTTGTTGCTTGGAATAAACAGTGTTTTGCACTTCTCCTTAGGTTGGCTGCGGTTGATTTCCTATGTTGCCGCGCAGTTGGCCTTGAGTTGCATTCTCTTTTTCTTGCATTTTCTGGAACAAATTTACTGTTGCTTTCATCCCTGTATCTGATTTTGTTAGGAACTGAGAATACAGGGATTCTGGTTTTTCCTCCACATCTTGTATCTGCCTGTAATTTTGATGAATCAGCTTCAGAATGAATTCTTTCTCAGCCTGTTACATGTAATTGGCTTGAATCTTGGTCCCTTTATTTGCTCCTGTTCTTTTCTTGAACCACGTTTCCCTCTGAATGTACCCAAGGCACGAAGCAAGGTATCTCTGATGATGCAAAGGTATAATTCTCATGCTTTTCCATTCTTTCTGGGAGTGAAAATTGAAATTACATCAGCCATCAGCATAACATTTGCAGGGCATACAATTCCCCTCATTGATGAGACGGTAAAGAAAAGAACATGACCCAGGTCCCAGGGCATTCACTTTCAGTTCTTCCTCGAATATGTTCTCATGGTGTCAGTGCCATAGCAGAGTGGGAGTACTGCTACATTTGAACTGATTACAGCAGCATAGTGTTAATTATTCTAATTATACAATTGAATACTACATAAAGATTCATACTTTTAATCCTCATGTGCGAACCTGGTTGAAAAGACAAATACCTGTCCGGTCCACATTTATGTAATAAGAGGAATCACAGTCTAATTCAAACAATATTTACAGTTTTATGCATAATCTAATCCTAGTAAAATTGTTATAAGGGCATGTCTCCTATAATTCTAGCTTTAAGATTTATGATATATCATAGCTCTATGAGCATGAAACTTAAACGAACCAGTTTCGCGTGATTCTGGTTTGCCATTTCTAAGAATCTCAATCCAACTAGCTTGCTAAACTTGCTAAACATTTTCATGAAAGCGACTCCGTTTCTTTTGAGAAACGTAATTGGATAGAATCTAGATCCAAAACATAATATGTATAGCTAATAAATAAGTCTAAAATACATTTGATTCATCTATCTTTCAGATAAAAAATAGTTAGATTTGACAGCCGGCACGTTAATGTGTCGTTAGGTTATTTAGTCGATGCTATTTTGAAATACTAAATATAGAATATTTATAAAACTCATTCCCGTTGGATTATTCACGAGACAGAATGTAACGAACCTAATTACGACATGATTTGAAAACGTGATTCTACAATAAACATTTACTAATAATGGATTAATTATGTTTAATAGATTCGTCTCGCGAGTAATCCTCCGATTCTGTAATCATTTTTATAATCTATACATATTTAATCATTCGAACTTTAATCTTTTAAACTAACGTACAAACAGACGTAACACTGATTTTAGTCAATATAACCAAACACCCGCTAACTCGAGCATTCGCGAAGCCCATGTCGGTCGGACCGACCAACCGACCGACCGAGCCCAATTGCCCAAAAACCGAACCAGATTCTGGCCTTCTTTTTCTCTCTCTCTCTCGTCTCGTCTCAGCTCTCATCCGCCTCCTCGCCTCGGCGGCTGCACTCCTGCTTCTCCCTCCTCTCGCCTAGGGCAAGCGCGCGCCGCATCACCTCCGCCGCCTCGTCCCCGCGCGATCCTGCCGCCTCCGATCCCCACCGCTCCGATCGCCCGAGGTCAGCGCGCTCCCTCCCCAGCGGCCGCCTCGCTCCCCCCAATCCCCCCCCCCCCCCTGCCGCTTCCGGTTCTCTCCGGGGTTCCTCGCCGCCCTGCGGACCCGCATACCTGATCCCCGCGCGCTTCTTCCAGGCGATTCCTGCAGGTAGATGTGCTCGTTTTTTTTCCCGTGGGCTTGTTTTGATTTCGTTCGCGGCGCCTGCAGCAATCGAGTTGGTTGGTTAATGGGATTCTGCCGCTGCCGATTGGTGGTGCGTTGATGGATGGGTGCTCTCTGGGGTTCCGTAGGATATATTGATGTCTCGTAGACAAGTACAAGGTTTGTTGCTTAGAGCACGCAACTACATGTTTAGAGCCAATTTGAAATGGTTGGGTGAATCAAAAGGCCCAACTTTGCCGTATGATTTTTTTATTTGAAGCATTTTCTACGTGTTTCAGTTAAATTTAGGGTTTCACAATTCTGGAAATCTACCCGTGCAGGTTACTTTTACTTCAAGGCTTCAAGCATGGAAAACCTATCAAATGGCTCAGCAAATATTGCTGAGAAGAACCAGGATGATGAGAGGTCTACAGATGCCGGTGAGCCTGAAGAAGTAGCTGATGTATTTATTTATAGAGAAGATGTTGTCTGCTTGAAGTCAAAAGAGGATGCCCGTGGCTTGGTGATGGAGGTAGCAGGAGAATATGATTCTGAAGGTAGCATAACTGATGATGATACTGATACCGAGGAGCATGAACATAAAACCTCCCATAGGACTGAAAATGGTGGTGATGATGGTGACATTGGCAGTAATGGAGCTGATGTTGATAGCCAGAGTTCATTGCCTGATAACAAGGTCAGGGTTCTATGGATTGATGGTGCTGAGAAGACAGAAGATATTGACAGTGTGATCGTCATTGACAGAAGTTTCCTTCATGGAGATATAGTGGCTTCTGCCTCAGATCCAACTGGTCAGATGGGACTTGTTGCTGATGTCAACCTCGTGGTTGACTTGCAGGGTCCCCATGGAGAAATGATAAAAGGTGTACCCTCTAAAGATTTGAGACGCATCCAGGAATTTAATGTAGGTGATTATGTTGTCTCTGGGCCATGGCTTGGACGAGTTGACGAGGTGTTGGATAATGTTAATGTGTTATTTGATGACGGTTCTGTCTGTAAAGTAGCCAAGGCAGATCCTATGCGTCTAAGGCCAGCATTGGGGCAAATGCATCCAGATACAGCTTGTCCCTTTTATCCAGGACAGCGTGTGAAGGCAGTGTCTTCATCCGTTTACAAAACATCCAGGTGGCTCAATGGACTATGGAAAGCAAGTCGTCTTGAAGGTACAGTCACAAAGGTGGAAACTGTTTCTGTTACAGTCTACTGGATTGCATCTGCACATTTTGGTACAAATCAAGAATTTGTTCCTCCAGAGGAACAAAACCCAAAGGATCTGACTCTTTTGTCTTGTTTTTCGTATGCAAATTGGCAACTGACTGACTGGTGCCTTCCTCACCAGTATACATCATTGTGTACTGATGATTCATTAATTGAAAGTTCAGAAATAAAAGGCCCTGATGACCTCTCTGGATCTCTATCTGATATTCCTGAAGCCAGTGAAGCAAACCCTGGGAGGATGGATGGTGATTCTTCTGCTGATGGATCAAATATGTTATATGGAGATAACACATGCTTGACTAAAGAATCAGGGTCAGGCCCTACGGCATCAACCATTCCAAAGGAGGGATCACAGGACAATGCAACTTACAGGAAAAAGCTTAGGAAAGTTTTTGTCAAAAAAGATAAAAGAACAAAAAGAAGAGATGAGAGCTTTGAAAGAGCTCTGCTTATTGCAAATACACACACTAAGGTTGATGTGATTTGGCAAGATGGGACAAAGGAATTTGGAGCAAGCTCAACGTCGCTGATCCCAATCCACAGTCCAAATGATCATGAATTCTTCCCAGAGCAGTATGTCGTGGACAAAGTTGGTAATGATGTTGATGATTCTTCTGAAACAAAGCGTATGGGTCTTGTTAGAAGTGTTAATGCAAAGGACCGGACAGCATCAGTATCATGGTTTAAGCCTTCATTACACCCGGAGGAACCCAGAGAAATTGAGTGCAATGAAATTGTGAGTGCATATGAATTAGATGGACACCCGGATTATGATTATTGCTACGGAGATGTTGTTGTTCGCTTGCCATCTGTTTCACTTCCTCTTGAATCAACCAATAGGGAGAACACCATGAAACTGGGTAAGAATGGAAATTCTACAGATGCATTCTCATCCCCTGTTGATGGTACAGAGGAACAGGCTCCACATAAGGAATCCAGTTGGGAATTTACTAGCCCTTCATGGGCTGGAAATATAGTTGGCTTTCAAGACGGAGGTATTAAAGTCATTTGGGGTGATGGTACGGAGTCAAAGGTATTTTCTTAGCTTCTATTAATGCTGAAAACAACATCATTGTGTGCAATAACTACTAGTTAGTGCAGGAATTCAATGTATAACATATCAGCTAGTGAGCTGGGGCCTGTCTAGTCTGACTTTTTTTGTTGCATTTTATTTCTGTTACAACTTCACCTGAGACTTGATGAAAACTAATTGACTCCATGCATTACGTCTGTTTTTTGCTAATGATTTCCTGCTGTTATTTCAGGTTGGACCTCATGAAATATATGTTGTTGGTCGAGAAGATGATGGCGCTTCATTAGATGATGGAACTGCCAGTGATGGTGCTAGTTGGGAGACTGTTGATGACAATGAAACAGTCTTGCTTGATGATTCTGCACAGGTATTATCTTCTGCCAGACTGCCATTAGTGTTGTTTTCCCCCAGCCATTCCTTTTGAAAGCATCTTTTAGTTTCCTTTTGTTTGATCAGTTGATCACTGCATTCTCTTTCAGGATGATTCACAAAATGTAGCTGAGAATAACATCGAAAGGGAAAATGGCTCGTTTAATTCCCAGGATGGAAGTTCTGTTGCAACTGGTCCACTTTCTGTTGCTGTTGGCTTTGTAACCCGAATTGCGAGTGAACTCTTTGCTCGAGGTAAAAAACATTTAGATGGATCAAACTCAGATGCTATGGATGAAGTTGAATCTCATCAGTCAAATGAGATTTCAGAATCTGGTGATGATATTGATAAAACCGAGGGGGAGAACCATGTGGCAACATCTGAGTGTACTAATGTGACAACAAATGACTTCTCTGCTGTGAAGTCTGTGGATGTGGATTTGGCTGATGATCCTGCAGATTCGGATTGCTTCAAGCACTTTGATGTTCTGCAGTGCCCTCCTGACCATCATTACATTGAAAACATTGCACAGGTAAATTTTATTACTTCATTGTGCTTTTCTAATGTATATTATACTCCCGTTAAATTTCACTATACTTATATTAACAGTTTACACTGTCCTATTGCATTTTTAGAAGTACCTGCTTGCAAGAGCATATTAATTTACTATTTTATTTTTCGACTTTAATATTTTGTTGGTATTTCATATTTCTTGCTTATAAGTAGCTAAGAAACGTTCTAGCAGGGTACTGGTGGAAGAAAGTGGGTAAAAAAAGTACAGCAGGAATGGAGCATACTTGAGAAGAACCTGCCAGGTTTGCCACACTTTCCCCCAGTCACAGCTCATTCAAATGCTAACCTTAAATGGTTAGGTACAGCGGTATTATGATTTAGCTGATGTCCTTTTTATCGCAATGTAGATTATATTTATGTCAGGGTATTTGAGGATCGTATGGACCTCATAAGAGCAGTGATTATTGGAGCAAGCGGGACACCGTACCAAGATGGTCTGTTCTTCTTTGACTTCCACCTACCACCTGAGTATCCACAAGTTCCTCCGGTAATTGACAATTGCATTGCCCTAATGTTCATCTTTGTTTTGGTTATCGTAGCTGCTGGCAATTTATTACACTGTCCATGAGCCTCTTTGCATTTGTTGCCAAATCTGCAGTCGGCGTACTATCATTCTGGAGGTTTGCGTGTAAATCCAAACCTGTATGTGGATGGTAAAGTTTGCTTAAGCCTCTTAAATACCTGGACGGGTAGAGGGAATGAAGTATGGGATCCATCATCATCGAGTATTCTTCAAGTCCTGGTTTCACTTCAGGGCTTGGTTCTAAATGAAAAGCCCTATTTTAATGAAGCTGGCTATGAAAGGCAAGTTGGTACTGTTGAAGGGGAGAAGAATGCATTGCCATATAATGAGAACACATATCTGCTGAGCTTGAAATCCATGTTATATATCCTGAGGCGGCCTCCTATGGTAACCAGCTTCCCTTTTTGAGAGCTAATTTGTTGATTTTATTGCTGAGATAATCTAGTTTGCATATACTCCCCACTCTATTATTTGTTCATGTTCAGCCTTTTGCTTATCATAAGCCATGATGCATGTATGTAAGATTGGTATTTATGCGTGCTCGTGTTGGTAGTTTATTTTAGTCGATAATTCTGAATCTTCACACCTGCATTCTGTTGTTTCCTTTTTGTCATGTGTTGTAAGTTTAGATGGAATTCCATTGCTACCCATAATTCAGAACGTTAGTCATGTGGAATGTAAGAAATTCCATTGCTGTATAGTAGTTGATATCTTGTGATATGATATCATAGAGAAGCTTGACTGTGACTTTTCAAAATCTTCTGATTTTCTGATTATTAAATGTACTCTTGTTGGCTGCTGCAGCATTTTGAGGATTTTGTAAAAAACCACTTCTCCGAGCGTGGCAGTTGCATTCTCAAAGCTTGTGAGGCCTATTTGCAAGGTAGTGTGGTGGGGACGCTTACAGATGAGGCCTGCACCACGGAGAGAAGCAAAGAACACTCATGCTCGGTGGGTTTCAAACTTGCATTAGCAAAAATTTTGCCGCGGTTGATAACAGCCCTGAAGGATGCTGGAGTAAACTGTGACCAATACGAGCACCTTGGGAAAACAGAATCTGCTAAAGAAAATTAACACCGAGTAACTTGCTCATATCCGTTTTGGTTTCGGAAAGACGATCGCTTCACCAGATGTTTCCGTATAAATGTACATTACATTTGTTTCTTGTTTCTATTTGAACATTTGGAAAATGTGGTTCCAAATGTATTCATCTCTTCCGAGCTGGGAATTGAGCTGCCCTGTACAGTTGATGTTTTTGTTAAGCTTGCAGGGTTCTATGGCCAGGATAGCATGCCAAGTCTGAACCAGGCCTAGAATTCCTTTCACCGGTTCCACACAAGAAATTTCACCAGACAACTGGCCATGTCTACTTGATACATGCAGAAGCTCATCTCGATTTCATACCCTAATGGTTGAACTGTTGTTTCTGCACTGACAGTTTTGATTGAATGCCAAGTCGAGCTTGGGTGAGAGTGAACTTAGAGAGTGAACTGTGCTAAGGATTTGCGCAATTGCGCACCCTCTATAATTACCTGGCATAAAGATTTGTAAATGCAAGTGTGTTTGTTGATGAAGTTGAACTAATCACTTGAGATGTTATCCGTTTGACCCTATGATATTGATACAGACAATTTTGTTTTGCTACCAACTTGTGAAAGGTACACTTGTGGCCACACTGCTGTTTCGGATCATGTTCTAAGCCAGCATTTAAATGGTTGATTTGTTGAAACGAGCTAACCTACTCTCCCCTAGTTGACACAGATGCGTTGCTCCCGGTTAAATGGTGGATCCATCAGATTGAGATTTGATCGGGCTGGATGCCATCAACATTGTTGAATCCGCAGCAAATCGAAGGGTTAATTCAATGGGCTCTAGTGCATTGACTGTTTCATAGTTAGGACAGTTTAACAGAAAATGCTCAAGAAAGCTGAACACTGGGGGTCACAGGCGTGTTCAAATCCATTTGTTGGTTCCAGAAAACTGATGACTTTTTCTGCATGTGTAAGCTTTCAACATTTGGAAGATGTGGTTCCAAGATCGAACTGGGAATTGAGCTGCCCTTTTTCGTCAAATGTGGACGTGGAAATCCATTAGTGGATGGTAATTCACCTCTTTGTCATGCCTAGTGGAGTAGTGGTTGAGCTGTTGTTCTCCCTCACTTCCAGCTTTGGTCAGGTCAGGATGCTCCAAACTGACTGCTATCCCTGATAAACTTTATGACTATTACCCTCTGATTTTGGTACACAACTTTCTTCAGTCAGGTAGTCTGCAAATCTGGAATAATTCTGGTTACAGCTGGTTAAAGGATTGGATGTGCAACCATGCCAGATTCTTCTTGTGAAACTAGCTACTTCAATTAGTTCAATACCATGGGGAGGCAGAGATGACTCCGTCCGAGATCTCTGAAACAAAAGAGATTGAAAAGATGACGATTAATTACAAGCATTCATCTTGTTAATTAGGAGAGTCCAACAAGCAAGGCTTTGATCAATCTAAGCAAATTGGTGCCTGATTAACCTACCCCAGATCAGTCAGAGCAGCAAATATATAATATGCTCTCCATGCATCTCCTTTCAGTGAAGAAAGATGGTCACTCAGATTGACCTAACAGGTTAGAGATTTAATCCACCAAACAAACCACCATACTGGATATGTTCAGTGACAAATTGAGCAGATAGAGAACACTAGATTGACAAGCAATTGCTGTTGTCTGTCGACTTTTTTGCAATCCAGCCAGTTTCAACGGTAGCTAGCTAGTTTTCATTGATGAAACGCTAGCTCCACCATCACACATTCATGTCGACACAGGACGTTCTGTTAGCTGGGACATCTAGTCATGATTCTCAAGTTTTGCATTTGCCAGACCACCGATCACCGTCAAATCCACAGATTTCGTGGTGTTCCTCCCGTCACTTCCGTCCTGTCTACTCATCTTGACTGATGACCCAGCAGCAGAACTGTCAGTACAACTGGTAGCATGCATGGATGCATCTTCAGCTTGATGAAGCTCTCACCAGCAAGATATACATGATGCTTCAAACTAATACGCATCTCTTCCTTGATAAAAAGTACAGATTTTTCAGCTTGTTCTTTGGTCGCCTCTAGTGACCTTGGCCATCTTCGATGGTACGTATCCGGCTCTTTGCCTATTATTGTGACCTTTGAGATTTTTTTTTAAATAATTTTTTTAAAAGAAAATTTCAAATTTGTATTACGATTTTGAAAAATTGCATAAGTAGGTATTGATCGGTACTTAAAGTGTCGACTAAATGTCACGTCAGTTCTAATCGGCACTTGAAATGCCGACTAGCGTAAGTGCCGACTGGTGCCACGTCAGCTCCAATCGACTCTTGAAGTGGCGACTAGAGCTGATGTGGCAGAATCTAATAGGGGTGCAACATCCAGTCGGCACTTTACTGGAGCTGACGTGGCATCGGTCGATACTTCAAGTACCGATCGGTACTCATTTTTGTAATTCTTCGAAATCCTCGTACGGATTTGAAATTTTCTTTTTAAAAAATATTATTTCGGAAAAAAATTCAACCTTTGACACCTCTTGCCGTTTTTGCTTTTGGTGTTGTCGCGTTTAACGCTAGTGAAATACTATGAATCCGACAGTGATAATCTTATGCTATTAGTATAAAATCCAGCATACAGTCAATGGAGCAATGCAAGGCTATGCTAGCTAGCTAGGCTCCTATATAATTAAGCTTGCGACTACGCTCTAGTCTACTGTCGTCGTCGTCGTCGTCGCTGTCATGCCTGACCGTTTCGGTTGCCGGCTAATAGGTCGAGCTGACTTAATTACCTACCAAGTCACGCCATTGTTAATCCTGTCTGCTTGTTTGGCTTTCAATTCCTGCAAATAAGATACCACGCGATCTAGAAAAAAATAGGACTTGTTTCTGAACTGATCTGTATTTATAGGGACGGAGTTCTACCTAGCTTCTCCGTGCATAACCATGCATACATATATAAGGTCTGTTTGGTAGAGCTTCGGCTCCTGAAATCCACACTGAAGCTGTAGTGGAGCACTTGAAATTGGCTAGATCTTGCTTCACCGCTCTAATTCATTTTTTGGAACGCTCTCAGCGAGATCTACTCCTCCGAAGAAATGTTTGGTTTAGCTCTAGCTTCACAGGACAAATAAGTTGAAGCTAGAGCCCCACCAAACGCACCCATATGCCAATTGCCAACCAAAGCTTGCATTGGTAATTATCCACTACTGGGCAATGATCTCATCGTCGATCTAATCGTCGGTTCGTTTCCAGCGTTTCAATTTATAATCACTCATGAAATGTATCATTATAATTTTCAATGTTTGAAAATATGTATGTTATCGGTATGTCACTACACTACTGTGGACGAACATAGATTCACCGAATGTTTTTCGTCGATCACTCGGTGTTAATTAGTGTGCTGATACAGATACATGATTAATTAAATAATCATGTACGGTTTTGACTAACTATCATGATTATATTAACATATCATCAAGGCAACGGTGTTAGTGCTAATATTTCTTGCATATATAGAAAAGTACATGACACAACTAACATTATATATATATTTCTTGGCATAATTAAACTCCACACAGTTATCTAGTGGAAGCTCCACAGATGAGCACATATATGTGTAGTACATGGTGTACCAGCTATAACTCTAGTGCTCAATTGCTCATCACAAAAGTGCAAATCTAGTAACTGTTTGGTTTAGGACCGTTTGTTTCAGCTTTTAGTAGCTAGAGATTCTTAGTAGCTAGTTAGTCTGAGTAGCTGGTGTTTTCCAGTTTTTGGATTCTAGTTCATTTCTTATTCTGCAGTTACTGATTCTCACAATCTGAGTTTAGAATATGAACCGTTTGTTTCCGCATCAGATTCTAGAAGTAGTTGTAGCTGTTAAAAGCTGAAACAAACATGCCCTCAGTCCAACTTCAGCTTCAAGATTTATATTACATTTAGAAGTAGTTTAATATGATTTTAAAATGCATTTTAGTTCAAACTAAAAAATCAAATTACTTAACTAAATACCTTCGATCCAACTATTTTTTTTTGAAAGAAGCAGGAGACCTCTGCTGATATGTATTAGAAGAGAGAAAGTAACACGGGGAGTCTGAAAAAGAGCTCTAGGACCGGACCGCCCAAAGATAAGGAGACTACAATAGGAAGGGAAGGAGTAATTACAACAAACTAATCCCCAGAGGTCGTTGCCAAATGTCTACATCAAGGACTATCAAACGAAATATTTGTAGGACCGACGAGACATTCTCTTGAAAGATACGACGATTTCTTTCTTTCCAAAGATTTCAACATGCATATACCAGGATGCCATTGAGGGCACGCCGACAGGATCGAACTGTATTTTCGAAACCATTTTTTTAAAAGTTAGGTTTAACATGTTCTAAAAAAACTTATTGGGATCGGAGCTACGACAAAAAGATCATCTACTGGAGTGACATTATTTCTTGTCTCTTGACACGCACAGCACTTCACCAAATCATCTATATCTTGCAATTTTAATTTCAAGAGCAAAGAAAAGAAATAGTTTGTAATAACCATATATTCACTTATGAATGCTCACTTGTGCTTCTGCTCTCGATTGCATGCATGCATGCATGCAGAGCAAGCAAGCAGCTAGCTTTGTAAGCTGCGGCATTCCGGCGAGATCGAAATGCGCGGCGGCGAAGTGGAGCGAGCAGTGGCGGTGGCCGTCGTCGTCCTCGTCCTGATGGTCGGCGCCGGCGTGGCGGCCGCGACGACCAGCAGCAGGCAGCCGCCGCCGGTGACGGGGGACGTCCTGCTGAAGGTGGCCGGCTCGCTGGAAATGTACGTCGACGAGCTCCCTCGGATGGCGAAGGTGTATGGCTTCTCCATGCGACACGGCCACCCCACGCCGGTTCGCCTCACCGTCGGCATGTACCAGAAGAAATGGGTACGTCTCAGTCAAATATTTGGAGAAATTTCGTCAAATGATCGCGTGTTTGGATGGAATTCAATCGAATTAATGAGCTGAAATTTGGGTTTGAATAATGCGTGCAGAAATTCCACCGCGACCTGCCGGCGACCACCGTGTTCGCGTTCGGGACGTCGGCGGGGAGCGCCACCTTCCCCGGGCCCACCATCGAGGCCGCGCAGTGGGTCCCGCTGTCAGTGACGTGGCAGAACCACCTGCCAGCTCGGCACATCCTGCCGTGGGACCCCACCGTGCCGACCGCCGTCGCCCGGCGCGGCGGCGTGCCCACCGTCGTCCACCTCCACGGCGGCGTCCACCCGTCGCAGTTCGACGGCCACGCCAACGCCTGGTTCACCGCCGGCTTCCGCGAGACCGGCCCCACGTGGACGACGCCGACGTACACGTACCCGAACCTGCAGTCCCCCGGCGTGCTCTGGTACCATGACCACACGCTCGGCCTCACCCGTGCGAACCTCCTCGCCGGCCTCCTCGGCGCCTACGTCATCCGCAACCCGGCGGTGGAGAAGCCGCTCGGCCTCCCCTGCGGCGACGAGTTCGACAGGGTGCTCATGCTCGCTGACCGGAGCTTCTACGCCGACGGCTCCATATACATGAACTACACCGGCGACAACCCAAACATCCACCCGCAGTGGCAGCCGGAGTACTTCGGCGAGGCCATCACCGTCAACGGCAAGGCCTGGCCTTTCCTTGCCGTCGTCCGCCGCCGCTACCGCTTCCGCATCATCAACACCAGCAACGCCCGCTACTTCAACCTCTCGCTCACCAATGGCCTCCCCTTCCACGTCGTCGGTTCGGACACCAACTACCTTTCCAAGCCGGTCACCGCGACACACCTCCTCGTCTCCGTCGCCGAGACGTTCGACGTCGTCGTCGATTTCTCCGAGTCCACGACCACCGAGGCGGAGCTGGTCAACACGGCGCCGTACCCGTACCCCGACGGCGACGCGCCGAACAACCTCAACGGCAAGGTGATGAAATTCGTGGTCCAGCCGGCGAAGGTCAGGGACGACTCCATGGTGCCGACGAAGCTGCTGGACTACGTCAACGTCGCCGAGGAAGATGCAGTGCAGAAGAGGTACATCGTCATGTACGAGTACGACGACGCCGTCTCGAACCTCCCGACGCACCTGTACATCAACGGGAAGAGACTAGAGGACCCGGCGACGGAGACGCCGCGGCCGGGCACGACGGAGGTGTGGGAGGTGATCAACCTCACGCCGGACAACCACCCGCTCCACCTCCACCTCGCGTCGTTCCAGGCAGTGCGCATCCGCAGGCTCGTCGACCAGGACGCGTTCCAGACCTGCATGACCAAGCTCAACGACGCGGTGAGGTGCAACGTGAGCGCCCACGCCGTGGGCTCGCCGGTGGCCGTGCCGGAGCACGAGAGGTCGTGGAAGAACGTGGTGAAGATTTCTCCGGGCCACATGACGACCATCGTGGTGAAGTTCTTGATGGTCGAGACCGGCAAGCCGTACCCGTTCGACGCCGCCGGCGAGCCCGGCTACGTCTACCACTGCCACGTAACCCCATCTTCCTCTTCCTCTTCCTCTTCCAAGCAATCTAATCACTAACATTTTGCTCTTCGATTTAACACGTGATTTCTTCTCCATTAATCGCAGATTCTCGATCACGAGGACAACGCCATGATTCGCCCGCTAAAGCTGATCAAATGATTCATTTTGATTCGAGTGTCAGATTATAATCCAGACCACAATTTATTTTGCAAATTAATTGTAAAATACCAAAGTTCTTCATCCTTTCTCTGTTTCATGTATTCTTTACTCTGCAAATGCCAAAAAATGAAACTTTTCATATCTTACTACTTTCAGATTTTTCCATGGAACCTCTCATACTCCAACATTTAATTTTCACATTTAAATTACACCAAGAAAGAAAAAGGCAGGAATCCAATATACACAAAAGAATCCAAGAGGCATAAATCCAAACAAGTATTTCCATGTTGCAGAATTAATTCAGGGATTTGAGAGGATAACAAAAGGCCACATCTTTTTCACAGCAAAGTGAAATTCCATGCCCACTAAAGAGATTCCTGACAGCCTCTTCCACTTCTCTCCTCACATCTAGTAGATTTTTCTCTTGGTCTCTTGAATCCGTAGTCCATAGAAGCAGCAAGAACGAGAGCCAAATCCAAAATTAGGAGACGGAAGCAATCAATCTTTCTTGTCTGAATCTAAAGAAAACCAAGCTAGCTAGTAGAGCTGCAATGGAGAAGAGAAGGTTTCTTGGCGCGTGCTTGGTGGTGGTGGTGGTGGTGGTGGTGTTCTTGCAGTTGCAGGCGGCGGCGCTGCTCGGCCGGGGTGAGGAGGACGGCGGGCGGCTGCTGGACCCGAGGGAGCTGGAGATGTTTGTCGACGAGCTGCCCGACATGCCGAGGCTGCGCGGCTACGGCGTCGCGGAGGACGGCGAGCTCGTCGCCGGCAACCTCACCATCGGCATGTATGAGACCATGTGGGTAAGTACGTACGTGCACTGAAACGACAAAGTTAGTTCCTTTTCCATTTATTTAAGAAAAAAATCTCAGTTTGATAGACTGTTCGTTCATCTTGTTCAGAATTCAGTGGTAAAATTATTCAAAAGTGAAACTGCAGATGAGAACTGAGCAGAGTTCATGTGAACTGAACATTAACTGCAGGTAGTTTACTGTCAGAATGGTCAAGTACAGAGTTACAAACAGTAGCTGATGAGCAGAAGCTCATCAATCCTAGCAGACTAGCTGCTCTATGCCTCTATACAGCTCTACTCTGGAAATGGACAGCTTTGGTTTCTTCAGAAATATGTTTTCTAGATGAGTTATTCAGTAGGATTAGATTAGTGGCAGCTGCTTGCAGACAAAAGAAGTAGGCCAGCTCTGTGCTGTCATGCACAATGGAGGGGAGTAGGGGACCTCTCCAAGATCAGATGTGGGAAACCTGAACTGAACTGAACTGAGCTGAATTCCATTCAATTCTTTTCAAGTCAGGATAAAAAACTGAACATTTCCAGTTCCAGCCTTCAGAGGGCCCTCCTCTAAACACATTTGCACCACAACTTTCTTGAATTTCTTCAGCATCCGGCTTCAAGTTCTGTTTGGATCGGGGTTACTTATTTTTAGGGACTAAACTTTAGTTCAATTTAGTCTCTAAAATCTTAAACAACATTGTTTATGGCGACTAAAGTTTAGTT
Organism: Zizania palustris; assembly: GCA_019279435.1. Classification (NCBI taxonomy): domain Eukaryota; kingdom Viridiplantae; phylum Streptophyta; class Magnoliopsida; order Poales; family Poaceae; genus Zizania; species Zizania palustris. Next base: position 80,255,226 of record JAAALK010000288.1, on the reverse strand, counting down.
CCTAAAGTTTAGTCCATTAATTCCTTGGAAGTTGCTTATAGAGACTAAAAGTATCATGCACACTCTATCCTTATTTATGAATCCCTCGTTAAATGATGTTTAGTTCCTACATTTAAACAAGAGCACTAAGGTCCTGTTTGGGAACACAATTTTTAAAAACTACAGTATTTTAAAAACTATACTATACTATACTATGTTCATGACAATACCACAGTTTATAATACCACCGTTTTGGAAAAAGTGTTTCATACCAAAATTTTCAATAGTGTAGATTGAGTACAATATTTATAATACTACAGTTTACTTTCTAGAGATTTCAGGTGGAGTTGCCAAACACCTTTTAGTATATAATACTGTAGTATTGCTCAATACTGCAGTATTGCTTCCAAAACTATAAAAAACTATGTTCCCAAACACAGCCTAAAAGTATCATACACACTCTATCCTTATTAATGAATCCCTTGTTAAATGATGTTTAGTTCCTACATCCAAACAAAAAGACTAAACTTTAGTCCATACAAAAATAAGCAAGTTTTACTCCTTAAAAATAAGCAAGTTCATCCGAACGAGACCTCAGTTTGGTTCAAAAGCAGCTGGCTTTAGAACTCTCCATCTCATTCTACACAAAATAAGCAGTTGTGGCATTCCCACAAACTTTATCTGAAAATGGCAGACCATAGTAGTCCACTCTGGTTTCTCTCAAGTTTCCACCACATCAAGCTTTAGGAAGACTTTCTTTAACAGCATGATGAGTTTGTGGAACACTCAAAGGCTCACAATGCCACTAACCTTCTATTGGCACAGCTCCATATCAGATTTTTTTAGTGTTGATCTGACCTAGCTCCAAGAAATCATGTACTTGGAGCTAGCCGTGGATGGATCGAGGATATATAGTTGAGTGATCTAGTTTGTGTTTTGAATTAGAAATAAAAATATCAAAATATTTTACGATATTATGCAAACCATAGATTCAACATGAATTTCGGAATCGAATATGTACCAAATAGTTCTTTAATGTGAACTTTGTTTGGTACAGTTTAGATCTAATGTTTTTTAAAGTTGATCAAACTAGCTTCAAAATTTTTGTATGTAAAGATGGGGCTAGATTGCCAATGGAGTCATATGATTTTTATTTCACTCTTAAGTCTAAACCATGTATACTAAGAACAGTTTTAGCATTTTGAAAAACTAACGGCGACTAACGGTTAAAATTAAGGGACTGTTTGGTAGAGCTCCGGATTCTAAAATCCATACCGAAGCTGGAATTGAACACTTGAAGCTGATAAGTTCATTTTTTTATAGTACTTTCAGTGATATCTACTCCTTCAGAAAAGTGTTTGGTTTAGCTTTAGCTTCACAGGACAAAGAAGCTGGAGTTGGAACTTGCCAAACGCACCCTAACACCCATATATATATGGACACAGAAAATTTAAACAGTGGCATATAAAAATATTTAGTTTTTAATAACATATATAAAAAATTTAATTTTCCTATTTATTTTTATGTGCAGAAATTCCACCGAGACCTTCCGGCGACGCGGGTGTTCGCGTATGGGCCCAGCAAGGAGGCCGCCACGGTACCGGGCCCCACGGTGGAGGCGATGCAGGGTGTCCCCACATACGTGACGTGGACAAATCACCTGCCGCCACGTCATTTCCTGGCGTGGGACCGCACCCTCACCGCCGCGACACCTGGCAGGGGCGTCCCCGCCGTCGTCCACCTCCACGGCGGCGTGCAGCACTCCGCCTCCGACGGCCATTCGCTCGCTTGGTTCACCGCTGGCTTCGCCGCCACCGGGCCGCACTTCTCGTCGCCGGCGTACGAGTACCCGAACCAGCAGCCTCCCGGCAACCTATGGTACCATGACCACGCCATGGGGCTGACCCGTGTCAACATCCTCGCCGGGCTGCTCGGCGCGTACCGCGTGGCTAGCCCGGCGGAGGAGGCGGCGCTCAACCTGCCGTCCGGCGAGGCGTTCGACCGGAACCTGGTGTTGTTCGACCGCGACTTCTGTGCCGACGGTTCGCTCTTCATGAACCGCACAGGGAACAACCCCACGGTGCACCCGCAGTGGCAGCCGGAGTACTTCGGCCCCGTCGTCGTCGCCAACGGCAAGGCGTGGCCGTACCTGCGCGTCCGTCGCCGCCGCTACCGGTTCCGCATCCTCAACGCCAGCAACGCGCGCTTCTTCCGGCTCTCCCTCTCCGGCAGCCTCCGCTTCGTGCACGTCGCGTCCGACTCGGTGTACCTCGCCAAGCCGGTGGCCACCCGCGCGTTCCTCCTCGCGCCGTCCGAGATTGCCGACGTGGTCGTCGATTTCGCCGAGTCGGGCGGCGACACCGCGCTCCTGCGGTCCGACGCCCCCGCCCCGTACCCCGGCGACCCCGGCGAGAAGGCGGAGACCGTGCCGGTGCTGAAATTCTTGATCGACAAGGACGCGACAGAGCCGGACCCGTCGAGCCTGCCGGCGAGCCTGATGGCGCAGTACCCCAAGCCGGACGCGAGCGAGGCGAAGCTGACGCGGCGCGTCGCCATGTACGAGTACACCAAGGAGGGGACGGACGAGCCAACGCACCTGTACCTGAACGCGCGTTCGTACATGGAGCCGGTGACGGAGACGCCGACGGAAGGCACGTCGGAGCTGTGGGACGTGATCAACCTCACCGACGACAACCACCCGCTGCACCTGCACCTAGCGCTGTTCGCCGCGCTGGAGCAGCGCTCGCTGCTCCACGTCGACGAGTTCAAGGACTGCATGATGCGGCGCGGCGACGCGGACGCGTGCGGGCTGGAGCGGCACCTCGCCGGCGGGCGGAGGCACGTGGTGCCACGGCAGGAGCGCGGGTGGAAGAACGTGTTCAAGGTGCGTCCAGGCACCGTCACCAGGCTTCTGGTCCGGTTCCGGCCGCTGTCGCCGCCGGACAGCCGCCGCTTCCCCTTCGACGTGACGGCCGGGCCGGGCTACGTCTACCACTGCCACGTACGTAAGCTCGCACTTACCATGCATTTGCATCTGCTCTTCTCTTCTCTGATCAATCAAGCGATCATCTTGTTCGATTGGCAATGCAGATTCTGGATCACGAAGACAACGAGATGATGAGGCCGATGAAGATCGTGCGCTAGCTAGCTAACTTCAATTTTGGTGCACATTTTCCGGTGTGTTTGGTTGAGTAATAGATTCTGAAAACACTGCCGTGAGCTATGAGTTGTGGAAAAGCTGCAGTTAGCTGAGGTATAAAAAGCTGAGAAGTTATTTGTGTTTGGTTGGAATAATTACGGATTTAAATTTTGGTAGTTCGTGATGTTTAGTTATAGTATTAATGTGTAATTTTACATGTAAATCATTCTGATAATGAAATTTTGTAACGTTTATATTAAAATTATATTTTTTTAAATTACACTAAAATTATATATTTTATTAAAATTATATATTTTACTAAATTTTTACTTTTTCAAATTTTACATGAACCAGTGATATGTTTTAATAGCATGATAGATAATATTCATTTAAAGTTGAACCGAGAATCTGTGAAATCTGAGTTATACTTGCTTACAGATTCTAAAAAAGCTGGGTGACTAAAAAAATTGTTTGGTTCAGATTCCAGCTTCCGAGCTAAGAAGCCGGTTAAAAAATCTAAACCAAACAGACCCTCAATATCTAGCTAGTCTGAGTAGTCGATGTTTTATAATTTTTAGATTCTAATTCATTTCTAGATTATGTAACCACTGATTCTCACAATATGAGTATAGAATTTAAACTGTTTGTTTCCGCATCAAATTATAGAAATAACTATAGTTGTCGGAATCCGAAACAAACAAGCGCTTCAATTTGCACGCACATTTATCTAGCTGTATGAGGGCGTATACAACCTCATTTAATAGGTGGTCTTTTGAGAGGTCTATAGGGGTTAACTGAAAAAAATGCAAGAGACGAGCTCTTCGCGAAGAGCCCGTCTCTACACGATTCTCCATATGCATTATCTCTTAGCTGCATTTATGATTCAGGAGCTTAAGGTTGTACCATACAATTTTTTATTATCTCTAGTTCGATTTATCTAAAATTCCTAGCTTTTTTCCGATCTGAATGAACAGTGTACGTAGCATCTGTTATCTTAATTATTATCAAGTCGCTCTTACGGTATAAAAATTACTAGATTAATTGAAAAAAAAAAGATCAATGCCATTTCAACGTGGTAGCTGGTGGGTATAGATTTCAATGATAATGCAATTGTATTTGCTGTTGCGAAAGGGATGTGAGTAAGTTGTCACTAGATTCTATCAGAAGAACTTTGATGTTGAGTGTGTTCCGATGAGAATAGTAGTAGACGAAAGGTGTAATATAATTCATTTCTTAGGGAATGGGCCGGGATTGTGGGATCCTAAACCAGCTCTTAGACAAGCTTTAATCTAGCTTAATTTGTATGCACCAACCACTTTACTTTGTTTGATACGTGGCATGGAAATGGCATACACAAGGAGGTGGCACGAATCTCCTCGCGATCCAACGGACGGTATACTTACCCGTCCCTCCCGTATCCCCGATGGTTTTTTTTAAAAAAATATTTTTTTTAAAGTTTTCAAATTTATGTAATAGTTTCAAAAATTTTAAAAATAAATAGTTGTCGACGCTTGATTAACCGAGTCTTGCCACGTCAGTGCGACTCGACCGACCATCGACCGATTTGAGTGACATGGCATGCAACTACTTTTTTTGACGCAACAACGACTCTCGCTGCTGACTCAAGTCGACCGATGGTCGGCCAATCACGCCGACGTGGCAAGTTTTGGCCGATTAAGTGTATTTTTTCAAAATTTTAAAACTACACACATTTGAAATTTTTTCAAAAAAATATTATTTTAAAAAATCCATCCCCAATTGTATATTGAAATTTTTGTAAACATGCCATTACAATTTTCTATAATTTGAAAAATGCCACTGTTAATGACTGTGGTAGATCTCATCTGTCAGTAACACGCCGATAGTCAAAACCATCAAAATTGTAATGACATGATATATTTGGTCGAGGCGGAGGCGGGGCTTCTTCCCCGATGGTCTCGCGGCACGCTGCTTGCGACGATCACGCCACCCACCTCCCAGCCACGGCTGCTGCCTAGGAGGAGGGAGCTCTTCTCCCACATTCTTCGCCGTCGTCGCCTAGGTTGATCTAGTTGTCTTTGTCTTTGTAAGTGAGAAACCCTAGTTTGTTGGTGTTGTATTGAGGGTTTTGTTATCGCCCTAGTCGATCGCCCCGCCCCGTCTTCACGCCGAGCAGCACCGATCCTCCGATCCCGCGAGCAGCGGCGCGCGCCACCGGCCTGCTGCTTCCGCCGCGTCCTCGCCGGCCGGTGAGCACCCGTACGTACGCGCGTCCTCTTTTTTCATCTCTCTCTACACACGCCTTCTTCTCTTTGCCGTAACATTAGCTTCTCTTTAGTGCTAATAGCAGTTTGTTTCCACAAAAAAATTAAAAAAAATTGTGGGGTTCAGCTGAACCCAATGCCCCACGTTAGGTCCGCCGCTGCTCCTGAAAGCAGCGATGATCAGTTTGTTTGGCCCTGGATGGGCATTCTAGTCAATGTTCCTACTGAATGGAAGAATGGGCGTTTTGTTGGAGAGAGTGGAAATCGGTTGAAGGAGAAGCTCTTGCGGTTTTGCCCACTCAAGGTTATCCCTTTGTGGAATCATAGAGGTCACACGGGGAATGCAATTGTTGAGTTTGCAAAAGACTGGACTGGTTTCCGGAATGCGCTCGCATTTGAGAACCACTTCGAGGAAGAAGGAAATGGCAAAAAGGACTGGAAAGGGAAGAAGATCCGAGGGTCAGAGATGTTTGGATGGGTTGCAAGATCTGATGATCATGTGTCTCCAGGGCCAATAGGGGAATATTTGCAGAAAAATGGTGATCTGAAAACTGTAGCTGATCTTGAAAATGAAGTGACACGTAAGACTGACAAGCTTGTTGCCAATTTAGCCATCAATATTGAGGTAAAGAGCAGGCATGTGCGTGAACTTGAATCTAAGTACAGTGAAACGACGGCATCACTTGACACGGTGATGGAGCAAAGGGAGCGGCTCCTCCAGTCTTACAATGAAGGTTTGTGTCGATCCTTTGCTATTTATATGTTCTGCTGTTGTCTTAATTGACATCATGTAGGCACTTCCCTCAATTGTAGCATACTTGAAGCTCTGAATTGTTTAATGGTCTTCTTAACTTCTTTAAACAGAAATTCACAAAATGCAAGACCTTGCATGCAGACATTCACAGAGGATTATTGATGAGAATCGAAAGCTGCGTTCAGAACTAGAGTCCAAGATGCAAGAACTTGATTCAAGATCCAAAGAACTTGATGATCTAGCTGCCCAAAGCAACTCTGACATAAGGAACCTTGAGCAAGAGAAGGAAGAGGTTGGTGATGTCTTGTTCCTATTCTAACAATTATGAAGATTTGACTCACCTTTTTTTTTTGATTTGGGAAAGATGTTTGATTGTTTTGGTGTTTTTTTCACAACAGCATTCTTTTGATTACCAGTTTCTATATCTGTATTATTTTTTTTTGTTTCTTTTACATTCTTTTTCGGTGATACCTTGCAGCCTTGCACAGTGTTTACTGTTTAGCAATAGGGATTTTGGGTAATGCAGAGGTTTTCTTTGTACCATTTTACTGTGTAAGGATTTAATGGTGCTAATGAACAGTAAGTACTGCCAAATGTAAGGCACTGTTTGTTAATTCACCTGTAGTGAAGAATGCAACTAAACATATAACTTCCCCTCAAAAAAGGTAAGCATATAACTTATATCAGGTTGTTGTGGTTTGAATACAGAACAATATTAAAACTAAGCATCTTAAGATGGCAACATTGGAGCAACAAAAGGCAGATGAAAACGTGCTGAAGCTCGTGGAAGAACACAAGGTTGGATCTTGTTCACTTAAAGTTTTGAGAAGCCAGTTCGAATGGGTATCTTACTGTGTAGAAAATGCAGAGGGAGAAACAAGCTGCTCTAGACAAGATTCTCAAGTTAGAACAACAGTTGAATGCCAAGCAGACGCTTGAATTGGAAATACAACAGCTACAGGGAAAATTGGAGGTAATGATGCATATGCCAGGCGAAGAAGACTCTGAAGACTCTGAATCGAAGAAGAAAATAGATGTACTGAGGGAGGAGCTACACGAGAAGAAAGATGAATTGGATGCAATGGATTCACTCAACCAAACACTGCTTATTAAGGAAAGACAAAGCAATGATGAGTTGCAACATGCTCGGAAGGTGCTGATAAATGTAAGCTATCTCTGCTGACCAGATATACATTATGTTATGTTGTGTTCTATTACTGATGGCACCTATGTTTCTGTTGCTTTGGTATAGCATCTCAAGATCATTCTTTTTTTAATATACTTTATGCTCTGAAGGGCTTGAAAGAACTTGCGGTTGGCCGAACAAACATAGGCATCAAGAGAATGGGTGAACTTGATATCAAAGCATTTGCAAATGCTTGCAAACAGAGACCGTCAAAAGAAGATGCAGATGTTACTGCTGCCTTTCTTTGTTCTAGGTGGGAAGCCGAAATTAAAAATTCAGATTGGCACCCTTTCAGAGTTGTCATGGTTGATGGAAAAGAGACGGTAGGAATCTCTTTACTATTCTCTTAAACACTTCCTTGCTTTGGAGCAGCTTGTATTCCTGAACCTCAATTTCATGGAGACATTCCTGTTTTGCTCCCATGGTACAACTAAATATAAAATAAATTGTGGTGAAAAATAGTGGGAATGAGGAACCAAGTTAAAAACCCATTCCATTTGTATCCTGAAAAATATTATTTTAATATGGCAGTTTTATAATTTCCATTAGTGTAATGGTATAAAAACCAATGGTCAAAAGCTATATGCTGGTTGCTGGAGGCTGGAGCATACTGATATCTGTACATAGTATACATTTGAACAGAGGGGATTATAGGAAAGTTCTCTTAGATTTAACCTCAGCAAATGTCAGGTTATCACATTGTATTTATGTGTTGTTTCATAGTGAGTTAAATTAGAAATTAAGTAGTGTTCTCTGCTTAGGCTCAGTTGAGCCAAGATTGCTTTGGGTCGACCTACCATTTGTTCATTCTTGAATCTGTTCTGGCCTTCTGGGCTTAAATTGGATCTTGGCTGTCGCTATTTTGACATGATAAGCTCAAAGCTCTGCCACCATGTCTAAAGATGTTTTACATGGAAAGCTCCCTGTGCAAATTTACCATAATTTTCTTGTATGATGTATTACCATATAATGAGGTAGGTGCTGTTATGTTAATTTAACATACGCAAACAATTTTTGTTCTACAAGTTGTTATGTACTGTACTACTGTGGTAGGAATTAGGATCACATTTAAGGTTCAGAAAACATTTCGAAATTGCAAAATGGTTTGTGCAATTCCTGTTTGGATCACATTTACGCTCTGCCAGCATGTCTAAAGATGTTTTAACGGTGCATGCTATGGTGTTAGGAAATCCTTTCTGAAGATGATGAGAAACTTCGAGAACTTAAAGAAGAGCATGGTGAAGAAATCTGTGCCTTGGTAACAAAGGCACTGCTTGAAATTAATGAGTACAACCCCAGTGGCCGCTATCCTGTACCAGAGCTGTGGAACTTCAAGGAGGGCCGGAAAGCAACACTCAAAGAAGTCCTCCAATACGTCCTGAAGCAGTGGCGGACTCACAAGAGGAAGCGTTGATCTCATTCACTTGCTGGTTGGGGTATACTGCATTTGCTTTTGTGACCTAGATATCTGCACTATAATCATGCTGTTATCCAGTAGTAACTCGTTAAGTGGGTGGTGTGTAGCTCCTATTGATGAACCAGGTAGACTGATTATCCATTGCTATCGCTTATCTGTCAGATCTTAAGCTGAATTTTCTGGCCTTGTTACAGCTTGGACATGATGAATGCTTTCTAATTTCAGACCGAAAAGTTCCTACTATCTGGAACAAATCAAAGTACTTTACTCTTTATGATACATATATAGGATGCACTCAATGTGTACGAGCTTGTCCAACAGATATATTAGAAATGATACCCTGGTATGGATGTAAAGCCAAGCAAATTGCTTCTGCGCCGAGAACCGAAGATTGTGTGGGTTGTAAGAGATGTGAATCCGCCTGCCCAACAAATTGGGCTGCAGTAGCTGCGGAATCCTCTACTGGTACATGGATAACTGTTTGGACTGATGGACTTACTAGTCTTGATTGTTACAAAGGACGATGCTATCACATTGAGCCTGTTTTTATTGAGGAAAATCAATATATCATTTATGCAGCTTATCCATTAGACCTATTTGAAGAGGGTTGAATGTTAAAAATCCAGCAGCATTTGATTCAGCTTTAGCTTTACTCCAAGAGCTGGAGCATGACAAACCGGCCCCTAATCTGTAAAGCTGATCTTATATTGTTTCTGATGCTGAGCTTTCCTCCATGTGCTTGCTGATTTGGTAGCCACTACATATACTGGTACGTGTTCTTTCTGCTTTCTTGCTTATTATCTGATTGCATCTTAATTTTCTTATCCATGTACGTAATGCTTTTACACGTATTTCATTCACTTTAAAGAATCAAGTGGGTGGCAACATGCATCTTCCAGGACGGACAGTTACAGAATGAATCGAATAAATAAACATTTTGATGAACATAAACATCTTGCATCATATTGATACCCTGATTAATTTCATCACCATATATGTCTTCATGCAAGCAGCTTGAGTGGTCGGATCATGGCGTTGTCTTCGTGATCCAGGATCTGCATGCACGTTAATTATAATCTGATTAGATATTGTTTTGGTTGATCGATCGGTTGCATCTATGTTCGTATCACTTGTTCTTTCTTTTTGGCACGTGGCAGGTGATGTGGCGCTTACGTGGCAATGGTAGACGTATCCTGGCTCGGCCGTGGTGTCGAAGGGGTAGGTCTGGTTGGTGTCGACCAGCTTGAACGCCACCACCACCGACGTGACGAAGCCCGGCGGTATCTTGACGATGTTCTTCCACGTCCTCTCGTACTCCGGCACCGGCACGATGGGGCCGACGACGTGCTGGCCGACGTTGCACTTGACGGCGTCGTTGACCGCCGCCATGCAGTCGGTGAAGGCCTGCTGGTTGACGAGCTGCTGCATCTTGACGGCCTGGAACATGCCGAGGTGGAGGTGGAGAGGGTGGTTGTCGCCGGTGAGGTTGATCACCTCCCACAGCTCCGTCGTCCCTGACTTGGGAGTCTCCGTCGCTGGGTCCTCCAGCCTCAGCCCGTTGATGTACAGGTGCGTCGACTGCCCCGACGGCGTCAGGTACTCGTACATCACGATGTACCTCGTCTTCGTCGTCGGCGGGAGCGCCGTCACGGCCGCGTATGGCACCTCGTGGTCCGGCACCGTCGAGTTGTCCGGCGGGTCCTGTGGCCCGTTCGGGGTCACCACGAACTTCATCACCTTCCCGTTGAGCGCCCCCGCCGGCGTGCCGGTCGGGAATGGGTAGGGCGCGGAGTTGAGCATCTCGATCTCGGTCGTCGGTGACTGCGAGAAGTCGATGACGACGTCGAAGATCTCCGCCGGAGCCATGAGGATGTTTGACACGGTGACCGGCGCCGAGAGGTAGGACGCGTCGGAGCCGACGACGTGGAAGGGGAGGCCGTTGGAGAGCGAGACATTGAAGTAGCGCGCGTTGCTAGCGTTGAGGATGCGGAGGCGATACCGGCGGCGGTGGACGGCGAGGAAAGGCCAGGCCTTGCCGTTGACGGTGATGGCCTCGCCGAAGTACTCCGGCTGCCACTGCGGATGGACGGACGGCACGGAGCCGGTGTAGTTCATGTAGAGCGAGCCATCAACGTTGAAGCTGCGGTCGGCGATGATGAGGTGGAGGTCGTCGTCGTCGCAAGGAAGGTCCATGGGGCTGTCGACCTCCGGCTTCTCGATGAGGTAGGCGCCGAGGAGTCCGGCGAGGAGGTTGGCGCGGGTGAGGCCGAGGGCGTGGTCGTGGTACCAGAGGTTACCCGGCGGCTGCACGTTGGGGTAGCGGTACGTGGTCTGAGTCCAGGCGGGGCCTCTCTCGCGGAAGCCGGCGGTGAACCACGCGAAGGCGCTGCCGTCGGACTGCGGCGGGTGGGCGCTGCCGTGGAGGTGGACGACGGTGGGGACGCCGCCGTTCTTGGGGATGGCGGTGGGCACGGTGGGGTCCCACGGCAGGATGTGGGCGGCGGGGAGGTGGTTCTGCCATGTCACGAACAGTGGCACGTCGTGCCGCGCCACGATGGTCGGCCCCGGGAAGGTGGCGCTGTCCGGGCATTGGCCGTACACGAACACCGGCGTCGCCGGCAGGTCACGGTGGAATTTCTGCATGCAAGCCAAATTTTTAACCTTTTCTTTTTCGCATCAACCAATTAATCGCATTGCATCGACGCTTAGTGCTAACGTAGGTGCTTAGCGTAAGAAAAAAGATTAAGTTTACTTGTTAAGAGCACTACATTCCAATGCAAAAACATCTATATCTAGTACTGTTATATTTGTTAATTAATTTGTTGTTACACTTACTTGACTAGTCATGTATAGTTGAAATTATCTTGATTAGCTCTCACTAGCACCAGATGCTATATATAGTAAGCAGCTGGCTCCTCTAATGCATTCAATTCATGGTGGGAAAAAACCGATTTTTTCCGCTAAGCGATTTTGTAGGGTTCTCATTGGAGGTGCCTTGGAATGGATATTAATTTTTAAACGTTCTGTCAATGAAGCTTAATTATTAAGCTTCCTAACCTAACACATGCATTTCGGGTAGCTAGCTAGAATCATCTATCACTCAATGATTTGATCATTAATATATTAATGAACCACAAATCAATCTACCAGAATCAGACCAATGATTCGAGCCACTATCTACCGACATTGCATTGCACTACTTATCAAGAGTTCATATATCAAATTCTAATGTTTTTTTAGTAATGATCAAATATATAGTGCTTAATTAGTGTGCTTATATAGTGATTCATATAAACTGCTATCATTTGAGAATAGATCGAGATAATACATAGTTGAATTGTTAATGAATTATATATGCATCTTAATTATTAATCACACATATACACATACGGGAATTTTTTTAAAAACAATATTTTTTAAAAGAAAATTTCAAATTTCTATGGTGATTTTGAAAAATTGCAGAAGTAGATACCGGTCGACACTTGAAGTATCGACTAGATGCCACATTAGCTCCAGCTGACGTGACAGAATCTGATAGAAGGCAGCATTCATTTGGCACTTGAAGTAACGACTGGAGCTAGTTGACATGACACCAGTCGACACTTCAAGTACCGACTGATACCCATTTTTGCAGTTCTTCAAAATGGCTGTACATATTTAAAGTTTTCTTTTAAAAAATATTATTCCGGGAAAAAAAATCTACACATACGTACGTACCCAGTTCTTCTGAAACATGCCGATGGTGAGGTTGACCGACACGGCTTGGCCGCGATACATGCGGTAGCCTTCGATCTTGGGCATCTGCGGCAGCGCGTCCACGTACATCTGCAGCGACCCCGCCACCCTCTGCAGCTCCGCGCTCGTCACCGGCGCCGCCGCCGCATTGCCGACCGCCACGACGGCGGCGACAACCGCAGCTGCCAACAGCGCAGCAGCCTGCAGCCTCGAGCTCCGGTGCTTGCTCCTCCCGCGCTCCTCACCCATCTGCATGCACGCACGCACGCACGCACGTACTTACGCAATCAATCAACGACACAAATCAATATATTTTCAGATCGACGACGACGACGACGACGACTGATCAATCATGCCAAGATCAATTGCTAGCTAGCTGCAGCCTGCACGCGAAGATCACCTTGGAGAGGGGCATGCCAAGGAGCTAGCTAGGATCGGATAAGCTAGACGAGATCAAAATATATATAGCTAGTAGCTGCAGCTTAGCTAGCTAGACAGTGGCGTGTGTCCAACTCGAACACGACTGGATCGATGTTTGATAGCAATCCGAGCAAGGGGCACCGCAATTTATAGGAGATGAGATCGATCGAGTAATTAATTAAGTGAACGACGAACAGCCAGCGATAGATAGCTCGATAGTAATTAGTTGGAGCCGGCCAACCCAACACACAATCAACTAAACTAATAACTGAAGATTAGTTAGTTAGTTATATGCGCATTAATCCTCCTGCCGAAATGCGAGCTTCTACACACGCCATTTTAAATCCGAATTAAGCTCTAGCTCTGCAGCTGAGCTAGCCAACTAACTAAGCTAAAGCTAGCTAGCTTCGGAGAGATATAGTCAACGCAAGAACAGATTGCACCAACGTCTGGTCGATTTGCACACAGTTTCTTTACTGATCACTTGCCCTAATCCTTTTGTCCAGTAGTAGTCCACACACATCAATCATGCGGCCGGGTCTCATCGAACAGATCGAGAATCAACATTGAGACTGGAGCTAGAAGAAGAACATGCGTATGTATGTTTGTATGTTACATACTTACATAATATAGTAATCTTCTTGGCTACATGCATGAGCACGTTGTTACTTGTAGTGGTGGTTAGTATATACTTATCCTAATATATATAGTATACTAGTTGAATGCCCATGCGTTGCAATGGTGAAAATTAACAACATTAAAACAACATGCAAATAGAGATGAACAAAGTTAAAGTTGAGGAGTTTTGGTTTGCTGTGAGAATAAGTAGTGGTGGTGACAGACTCACTACCATTAGCTTCTTTTAAAGTAGTATAGATGATCAAACGATATGCATGCCAATTATTAATTAAGCTGGCCAGATTGGCAGCGCAACTACTGGTGCTAGCTATCAAGTTAGCTAGCTAGTACAGTCTAGCTAATTACTTTGGAGGTAGCAATATCAATCAAACAAGTAAACACCTCCCTTTGACACACGACAGAAGGATTATTCCACATTAATCTCCACTCTATCAATATGTGTATTAAGAAGGTCAAGGTTTGCCAATTAACTACTCAACTGTTCTACGACAGGCATGCACTAACAATATTTTTGCATACTTGCATGGTTGCAAACCAATACCATGCATGCTAGCTAGCTCTTCTGGCATTCCATGCAACTTGATGTCTGGTGGTGTGTACTGTGATGAGGATTCTTTCTTATAAAAAAACAGCTAAAACAAGTTAGAGCGTTGTTTCGGCTTAGAATTATAATAATCTAACTTATTTTCGTAAGTTAAAACAAATAAGGCATCTTATTGTACTAGCTTATTATAATTCAGGGTGTAGATTATAAATATACAATAAGCTGATTCAACCTATTTTTTTCTATAAGATGGATTACTCTAAAACAAGTTAGAGGTTTGCTTATTTCAACTTAGAATTGTAGTAATCTAACTTATTTTTGTAAGTTAAAACAAACAAGACAATTTATTGTACTAGTTTATTATAATTTAGAGTGTAAATTATAAATATCTAGTAAGCTGTTTTGATCTAGTTTTTTCTATAAGATGGATTACTCTAAAACAAGTTAGAGGTTTGCTTATTTCAGCTTAGAATTATAGTAATCTACCTTATTTTCATAAGTTGAAACAAGCAAGACGACTTATTGTACTAGTTTATTATAATTTGGAGTGCAGATTATAACAATCCAATAAGATGATCCAATTCAGTTTGTTTCTATAAGCTGGATTACTCTAAAACAAGTTAGAGGTTTGCTTATTTCAGCTTAGAATTATAGTAATCTACCTTATTTTCATAAGCTGAAACAAGCAAGACGGCTTATTGTACTAGCTTATTATAATTCGAAGTGTAGATTATAACAATCCAATAAAATGATCCACTGAAACAAACGGACCCTAGACGATACGCATGAAAATGAAAACACAGTTTTCGTTGACATTCTATCTGCAATTCTCCATCTGTTTTGCCGATTGGAATCTGCAACGAGAGATCGATTGTCCGGCGTCCTGATTCGCATTGTTCTTAGCTGTCCAGCTTGTAATCATATGCGCATGGATATATACATGTAACATGCAAGTTGCCACAAAAAAGTTGATCAAACATTCATGTGTACCGTTTGTACAATTCAAGTACATATCTTTCCATGATTTGGTCAGTTAGATGCTCAATAGTTATCATATACATTGAGATTTGCAAAAAAAAAGTAAAGCGATACAGAGAGTCTGTTTCTTTCAGCTTATAGCGGTTAGATCTACTTCTGGAATCTGAAGACAAAACAAACCGTCTAGATTCTGAGCTCAGATCGTGAGAATTAATAGCTACGGAATATAGAAATGAACTAAGAATCCAGAAGCTAGAAAGGAGTTTCTCCAAATTCTCACCCGCTAAATAATCAGATTATCCAGCTACTCAAACCAATTAGCTACTGAGGATCTCTAGCTACCAAAAACTAAAACAAATAGGCTCGTAGATCAGCTAGAATCTGAGTTGAACTGCATCGTGTGAAGAAAACAAGAGCTCCAGAAGTTGGCAATGGCTGTTCGTTGATGGTGAATGAATGAATCTGTGTGCAATGTTGCTAGTTTCGCTTTCAAAACTTAAACCTGAATGATACGAGCTTCATCTACTCTGTAAACAAGTAGAGCAGCTGAATCTTCCAAGAAAAACAAGCATCTGAAATTCTGAATGCGTGTGGCTTGTGGTTTCAGAAAAGTAGAAATCTTCAGAGATGCAAGAGACTGACAGAGACAGATGCAGCTTTGTCTTGGTGATACCCGTGAACAAGCGAAATTCTGTAAGCAACCGTCGATACAGAGTGTCTCTAGAGTTCATCGGTGTCGGGATATAATCCGGGGTATTTTCCGAGTACTTTTATGACAACCAAATGGTTAGAAAAGACGACAAATAGTATTAAATGCGACCAACCAATGTTTGCATTCTCTAACAAACTATGTAGCGGTTGGAGAACCGAAGATTCCCCGAGTCTAGCACTCAGGAGGCTCCCTCGACTACAGGCACTCAGACGACCATAAATCCGTAATCAAACATCAGGCCGCCCTATTAAAGACCAGTATCTCCGTGACGAATAATTATCCAATCAATACCACTAATAATACTTACAGTTATTACTTATTACCCATGATCTGATCGTTTTCCATCATAATTAGTCAGGTCATGGGCCATAGATATAAAGCGTCTATATAGTTCATCAAAATTTACTATCAATCAGACGTGGAGGATAAAATAAATCTTCGAGTTCTAGGTAAAAATGAGTATATTATCAAATTTCTTGTGGCAGCATAATTCTTACACAGGTGTGCTTTTGTGAATGTTGGAACAAATGGATAATATATTAAGATCAATTTGCTTCGTCCTAGTGTGCACCCTGCGTTTCGTGGTACACACGCACACAGCAAAAACTAAACAGAAAAATATGTAATTTAAAAATGCATTTTTTGGTTGCTGGTTACAGCATGTGTTCTAACCAAGGTCAATTCCGTGTCTGCTTTTCTTGGTCAGAGTTGGAACAACACTGAAGATGAGAACCATACTACCTAAACGAATTGAGATTGATGAATTGATCGATCTTAGCTGAGCTGAATCGTCGTCAGGAAAGAAAGGCGTTGCAAAAGTTGGCAACGGTTGTTGGTGAATCTGTGTGCAATCAAATCAGAACAAGTCGCTAGTTTCGAAAAAAAGTTGAATGCTTACATGATGTTCTTGGGCCAGCAGAGACAGACAGATAGAGGAGGCGTAATTGTAGTGGAATGTTAGGTTAATGCGTTAAGCAAACCGATTTCTTCTCAACCTGTATGCATCCTGCTAGCTGTACAGTGGGCACATACTGATAATATAAATATACACAATGACACGTTTGTTTGACTAGTGTTGAAGCAATCAGATGGAAGCTTACAATGTTCATCAGGCAAGCAAGCTTGGCAAACACAAAGATTGTATCTTTTGTCGAGCAGGTCCAGACTTGGGATCAAATTCTGGGAGAAACTTCTTATTAGCATATGTATAAACAGAAAGCACAAGTGTACTGCTGCAAACCATCAACATTCAGAAGCATGCTGGAAACAGTTGCTCAGTCCATAGCCGTGTTTCACCAAAATCTTGTAATGTTATCTTCTATATTCCAAGTGTGGATGAAAAATGTTGGTGAACTGACTTCACAACAATGATGAGAGGCCTCATTCTTGTCTCGAGGAAGCCAGCAACTCTTTGAATTGGGCTAAAGTGTTCTTCTCTATGGGCTTAAATGGGATTTTGTTTATCACATGGGCTCCAAAGGCGAAATTTAGGGCATCAGCCGCCGTTTTTATGTCGATGCCTCTTGCTTGGAAGAAGTAGAGCGCATTTGGATCATGTTCGCCACTGATGGCAGCTCCATGCGTACATTTAACATCATCGGCAATGATCTGAAGGTTTGGTTTCACATTAACGAGAGCCTTCGGTGACAGGAGAAGGCACCTGGTTTCTTGCCCTGCATCAGTCTGTTGTGCATATCTGTGAATCAATGGCATCGGCGTGTTAGGAGTTTAGGACAGGCGGAAATAGGGATGAACACAAGTTTGCGAATAGTGAATACCAACAGCAGAATACATAAACTAGTGTCCTGCATCCTAAGAATTAGGTAGAACATAGAAATATTACAATAGGTGAAACAAACTATAAGTGTGCACAATATCCTAATTCCAGGCAGAAACAGGTGAATTTAACAGCTCTAAACTGCTACATAAACAACGCTATAGCTACAAATGGCTTCATTATATTTGATCCAACCAAAACTATCCAAATACAACATAATCTTAGGATACAGTGTACTCAGCCACTATTAAATCTTAAGCAGTTAGAAAATCTTTTACTGAACTGACAACAAACATAGAGAACTATATATCTGCCATGCTGGTTTGCAAAATGGATGTAATTGGTTACACTTTTGTCAAAACAATACAATTAAAATACTTTATTGAAGTAATCTAACAAAATACCTGTTTACTTTAATGTTTCCATCAAATATGGCATTCCCTGTACTCGAAGCAATGCATTTGTGGAGCTGATTTGAAAGACCTCTTGGGTGATCAAGTATTAACTTGCTATGAAGATCATGTATCTGCTTATTCTGTGATAAAAAGTGGAATGCAGACAATTGTGTGTCTGTCTCAGGGCCCAATTGCTGGATGTGGAGGTTGTGCCTGTTCAGTCTTGCTCCAATGCTCACCTCAACAAACTCATATTTGCTAGATTTACTCTGCAAAAGAATGTTACACACTATAAGAATAATATTTAGTTCCTCAAATAAGCTTTGGTTTAATCTTTATCATTGAAATAAATTGGTGTCCTGACTCCTGACACCCACAAACACTAAACATCACAAACAAGAAGGAAGCTGTCAATAGTTGCAAGATAGTTGAAACATATAAATTATAACATGCAAGGTTGTCATCGCGGCATAGCGAAGCACAGTGACCTACCACCTTCACAACTTTACAGCGCCAATGACGCTTGGCGTGGCGAATAGTCAAATACACTAGGACACGTAAATGCAGCCCAAAAGTCATAATCTAGGATTCTATTACATCAAAGTACCAACACAAATGCAGCACAAAAGACAATCATTTATTACTATCAAAATTCAAAAGTCAGCCAAATCCATTGCCTCATGTCCATCCTAAGAATTCCCAAGGAAAAACCCGCTTTCGAGTTTAGAAAACAAAGACAACAGTGTGACGTTGGACTGAAGTTTGAAAACAGGTCGAAAGTGTAATTTGGAAACTGATGCCTTGCGCTTGACTAGAGAAAGAGCAGACTTTTTTCCTAAGCTGCCACAGCATTGTCGCAGAGCAGCCAGCCAGCCACACGCCACAACCTCCTTAGTCCTTCCCACACTCTGATGGTGATCTCCCGCCTCTCCTGCCGCTGAGGCAGCCAAGCTCCTCCCTAAGAAAAATCCCCTCCTCTTCCTCCATCCGCACTGCCACTTCTCCACTCCCTAGGAATCTGACCCTAGTGTTGCTGCCTCAGCATCCCCAGAGTAGATGTGGTGCCAGGAGATTGAGGAACCCACGGTGGAGCGCAACACTTCACCGCTCGTGGACAAGACTCAGTGGGAGATCGACACGCTCTGTGGCACCGTGCAGAACCTCCCTCATGCTCCTTGGTGGGGTGCACATCGCTGTGGTTGTGTGGATCACAACACCTTCTATGGTGCCTTCCACACCCATCGTAGGTGCCATAGAATGCCATGGGAATACCATGGGAGCGCCATGGGCTTGTGACGGTCGCCACAGGCTAGTCACGACGTGGCGCGGAAACCATCACAACGATATATCGTTGCCATAACAACGATATGGTGAACATCATAACAACCATGGTAACATGCCACTAATACTCAAATCAAATGAGTAATTCTAACCATGACTCCATGTCTCCATGAGCCCTCTTAACTGAATCAAAACCATTTTCTTCCCATCAGTGTTACCACTATCCTAGTCCAGCTCACAAAAGGAGCAAGGGCATTGAAGCTTCACACAACTATCATCATTAAGCTATTGATGCTAAATTCATAAAGATAAGCAAACTAATGCAAAATTATCAAGACAATTCTACCTGCTGGATGACGGTCCACTTAGTATGTGCAGCCTCAAACGATTGCCGTTGCACATAGGAATGCACCACCTTCGCATTCTCCTCCACAATGATCTCCATCACCGGGTTGGCCCAATAGCACCCGCCGCCCTCTTGTCCCACCTCAAAGTGCTCCTCTACTATGGCCACCTCCGCTCCCTTCTCTGCAAGAACAAGAACCCTTGGGTTCGACATCACCATGCTACCATCGCCGCTGCCGCTGTAAGAGAACATGATGTGAACCGGGTCGTCGGCCATGCTGACTCCCTCAGGCACGTGCACGACTGCGACGTCCTTCGCGCCAATGGCGTTGAAGTCGTAGAAGAGATCCTTGTCAGCGAATTCCGCGGAGGCGGCGAGAGCGGCGGCCGCTCGGTCTCGTGCAGGGCCGGGGGGAAGGTCGGCGAGGGCGGATACGTGAACGCCGGAGGTGGAGGTGAGGACGCCATCAGAGAAGTGGATGCAGGAGGGGTAAGGAGAGGAGGGCGCCGCGAGGGCGAGGGCGAGGGCCTGGGAGGGGAGGGAGATGGGGAGGGAGCGGAGGTAGGAGATGTCGGTGAAGCGGAAGGCCTCGTTGGAGCGGCGGGTGGGCCAGCGAGTCGAGATGAGGGAGAGCGCGGAGGCGGAGCGGAGCGGGTCTAGGAGAGGGGAGGATTCCGCGACCGAGTCCTCGAGCTGCTCGGCGATGCGGAGGACGAGGTCGTCGGAGACGGCCGGGGCCGAGCGCGCCGCGCGGACCGACGCGAGCGCACCTGGGCGGCGGAAGCGGAGGATAGTCGGCGGAAGGCGAAGCGAGGTGGAGCAGGTGGCCGCGCACGGCGATGACATGGCGAGCGCCGCGCGAATCTTCGCCTCCGGCGGTTGCGGTGGCGGCGGCGGCGAGCGGTGAGATGGAAGGGAAAGGGAAGGGTTGGGGAGTTTGTTGGGGAGGATGACAGGTGGGCCCCTGGCTCAGAACTGAACTGGGCCGAGTTGGGCCCAGTTCAGTTCAGTCTTATCAAAAAAAATCTTTCCGTTAAATAACTTATATATATATATATATATGAATATCATTTTTTTTTAAACTCGTACGTATACTTGATAAAATATACTCATCAGGTAACCATACTCATAAACAGACACGCACAAAACAGACTAACAAATAACAATTATGTATCTATTCTCGCAAAAACATTGTCTCACCTAATTAGATCGATCACTCATTCAATTATAAGATTAAATTATGTATATAAATAAACTCCCAAACATAATACCACAATGATTTAACTTACAACAATAACATCAATGATTTAAACTCCCAAAATTATAGGCTATTGGGTGATAGATACCCATTGAACAATAGGTAAAATCATATCCATATCCATGTACATGTTATACTGTTTTTTCGGTTAATAAACCCGTGAATAATTTTATTCATATGTCTATCCTATTGTTTCGGGTTTCGTGTACCATTGCATCTTGCATTAATTTTTTCTGCGCCATTATAATTTTTACGGTTTACCAATATAGGCAATTTCTAAAAATTATAATGGCACGTGACTAATTTTCCCTTGCATTTTAACTCTAACTTCGGGTTCACCCGTCCCTTCGTGCCATTCCGCCGCCTCCGGCCGCCGCCGGGGGCATCGCCGGCGACTCCCTGCCAATGGCGCGCGCGCACGCTGCCGTCGCCGAAATGCGACATCTCCCACCCCAATTTTCAGAATTTATTTTGCTGCTCAAAGGTTGAAGCTTTCACCTTTATAGGTGTTGAACGCTACGAATCCGCGATGGCGCCCAGCACGCTCTACGTCGAGGGATACTCCCTTGACGGACTTGCAGAAGGCTCTTGAGATGGTTCGCCGCCACATTCACGCTCGCGCACGCAAGGGTGATGCAACTGTAAGCTTCGATTCAACCTAGGTAGGCTCGGTGTTGGATTCTGGATTCTGTTCTGATCTTTTCTTTCTTCCTTCCTTTTTTTCGCCTCTGAGATGGAAAGATTGCTACTTGAATAGATGATTCAGTGTCTGAGGAGATTCGTGGTTACTTATGATCTTGCCCATTTATGGTGTAGATCAAGGCATGGTTTGATCCAAAATGTTGGGAGTCTACAGGGAGGGAGTGTTGGGAGCTCTGATTCCCTCCTGAGGGCAGTGGAGGCAGGCACTGATGAACTATTCTGATGTGGATGGTCCAGAAGATTCAGATTGTAATCAGGAAGGGGAGGTAATTCTTGTCTGCTCAAGTAGCTGTTTTGTTGTATTTCATAACAGGTTAGTGGCAATTGTTCCACTTGGCATTCTTGAAACACCATGCCTTCTTGGTTTAGTTTGTCACAAATTTACCATTTGGCCATCTGAAACACCATGCCTTCTTGTTTTTTTTTTGAAAAAGACGGCACCCGGTATATTAGATTAAAGATCGAGAGTGTATATAAAGTACATGGTGAAGGAGATTAACAAGGTAGGAAGAAAACAAAAGGTTAGAGAAAAAAAGGCTAAGCAGGACGTCCCGGCTTCAGTCCAAGCTCGAGCTTCGATGAGCTACGTCACACGTGATAGTTTGTGAGAATCCGGAAAAGCGGGTGTTTT
Organism: Zizania palustris; assembly: GCA_019279435.1. NCBI lineage: Eukaryota > Viridiplantae > Streptophyta > Magnoliopsida > Poales > Poaceae > Zizania > Zizania palustris. Next base: position 80,233,090 of record JAAALK010000288.1, on the reverse strand, counting down.
CCGATTTTTGAACTCTATTTTATTTCCTGATTCTGTCTATATCTATTGATTCTCATGTCTATGCATATATCTATTGATTCTCATGTCTATGCATATATCTATTGATTCTCATGTCTAGGTTTATGATCTGTACCGTTTATTTCAGCTACTAAAAACTGAAACGACGTGCCCTAAGATGACGATGGGCGGCGGTGGTGCCGGAGACAGCGAAACAAACACTTGTCATCGTCAGAGAGCAGGAGGCTGTAACTTCCATGTCCCATTGCTGAATGTCAGAGCTTCGAATTGGAAATGGAGTACACTGTACATGGATCGAGACACGCAATTTCTTGGTCAAGACTCAAGTCAAGACACGCAATTTGGGAGGGGGAAGAAGACGAGAAGACATTATTCAGGTGAGGTTTGGACTGACCAAAACGTTCACATTCACAACAGTGTTAGTTAATTGCAGAGTTTCGTCGTCAACGCACTAGTTGGACGACGCAATTGACTCCTTTTCGTCAAACCCCCAAACAGTGCATTCTTAAACATGAGTATATATTGTATAGCCATATCATACATTAATCCCTTTGAAATTTGTATGTTATATAGTTATATTTATATTTAAAAATAGACGCAAGAGGACAATGGAATGAGATCCTCGTCGTCGTTGGAAAAACCGATGTTAGAGTACAGTTGATGGATCCCAACTGTCTTGCTGGGATCCGATAGTGTGTTATGAAGTGTCTTGCTGGGATTCGATAGTGTGTTATGAAGTTCACCTTTGACTACTGTGAAGTGGGTCTTGATGACCGTTCCACTTGGGAAACTGTCTTACTGGGATCCGATAGTGTGTTATGAAGTGTCTTGCTGGGATCCGATAGTGTGTTATGAAGTTCACCTTTGACTACTGTGAAGTAGGTCTTGATGACCGTTCCACTTGGGAACGACATCCCTTGCTTACCATTTTTTCCTCAATATAATACAAACGGTTGTTCCGAAAAAAATTGATAGTATAGAGTATAATGACATATATCACTCCACATATGCTCAACCTACACATTTAAAGATAAAGAAGACAAATTTAGGTACGAATAGTTTTTACAACTGTTTACAATGGTAAAAATTTACGGTTGTGATCAACTATTTTTTATAATTTTTATAGCCATTTAGAGATATAAAAAAAGTTTCCAACAAGATCCTCTACGGTCGATTCTCACTCTCGTTGACTATATAGGATAGTCGAAACCGTCTGATCTTGGACAGTGTAGGAAGTAAGATTTTTACGGTGGTGAAGCCGAGCTTTACGTCGTTCGACTGAGATCGGATGGCTAAGAGAAAAGCCACGGTGTGTTTGTCGTGTGCAAGCAGAAGGTACTTGGAGCTGGCCGGTCAAAAAAAAAAGACTTGGAGAGACTTGGAGACGAAGGGTAATAAAAGGCAGTCCATATCATAGGAGAGCCGAGAGGTAGTCAAGGAGGGAGTCGTCGGTAGGGAGAGGCGTACGTCCATGAATTGGCCGCTGGTCCAGCCGCCCGTCGCGATCAACCACCGTTTCCGTCCCCATTAGCGAGCCATCCATTGATCGATGCAAGCTGCCTTCACTACCTCACTTGGCTACGACGGTAGGTAGCGTGGAATTCAGACTTCCGGTGCACAAGGTCGCCGTGTGCGTGCCGGCACGGGGCGTGGGTGGTGGGCATGGCGTGGGCGTGCGGCGGGTGGTGCGGGAGGAGGAGGACGACTAGCGGAGGCGCGGATCATGAGGGAGCCGCCGCCGCCGCCGCCGCCGGCGGCGGCGGCGGCGGCGGCGCGTCGGGGCGGGAGGAGCAGTGGAGCCTCTTCATGGAGCTACCCGTGCTAGACGCCGCCACCGCCGGCTTCTCCGACGGCAACCTCCTCGGCCGCGGCGGCTTCGGCCCCGTCTACAAGGCAAGTTTTTTCTTGTTTATATCTACCAATCTGCCTCCTCACCTGCTCCAAACACTGTTCTTTCCTGATTTCTTTTTATTTATTGCTCAACAAAATCATTGGATCCTGTTCTTTAATCTGATTTCTTATTTATTTCTTGAATAATATGAGATATACAGATGGTTTCTGTTCTCTTCTCGGGGAGTCCAGATTCTTGTGTCAACTTTGCACGATTCAAGACACCATCTTTTATCTTTACTCCTGCAACTCTGCAAGGCAGTGAGTGAAACATGATAAAATTTACATCTTGTTCGTTGATCTCATGCCTCCTCCAGGGCGTGCTCGAGAACGGGCAGGAGATCGCCGTGAAGAGGCTGTCGCTGGAGTCGCGGCAAGGCGTGCGCGAGTTCTTGAACGAGGTGAGGCTGCTGCTCAAGGTGCAGCACAGAAACCTGGTGTCCCTGCTCGGATGCTGCGCTTCCTCCGGACACAAGATGCTCGTCTACCCTTACTTCCCCAATGGCAGCCTCGACCACATTCTCTTCGGTAATAAGACCCAACCAACCCCTCTCTCTTTCTCATCGATCGATCACACATTCACACTGCCAGCTCCTGCTCATCAATCCCACTGTTTGGTTCGTTTTAACCATAACTGTAGTGTTCATGAGTCATGAATCCCATCTTAGCAACAGAGTTGTAGTTGTACTGCTGAATTGCTGAATTACTGATTACTGAATTTAGCTGGACAGTTTTTGCTTGTAAAAACAAATGTTTCTGGTAGAAGAACTGACATGAACAATTAGGCAGGGTATCAGACTAATCTGCAAGAAATCTTTCAGACGATGTCAGTGTCAGGCAATAAGATCTGCCTTGACGTTCTTGGTTGACCTTTTACTGTGTCAAGAAAGCAATAATACTTGGATTGCTTAATCTCGAAGGCTGAACGTATCACATCAGTCGGGCATGGCGTGCAATTTCCTTGAGATTGACCATTTCTTGTGTAGGATTTCTAGTCATGACCAATTATGTGAACAAAAGATACTAGTTTTCATGGTAAGTTCAGCAACAAGTTACCACCAAACTTTACTTGTCATAAGTCATGCAGGAATTAAGTTCTAAAATCTTAACTAATGAGCTATTTTGTTTTCAGAATGCTCCATAATTTCATAAAGAAATGCATAGAACAACTACATAATTAAGATAACCGTTACGGTGCATTCTACCGGCAGTATTATACTACATCAATCCTAGCCATTGATTTCTAGGTTAATTTGTTACTTTGAATTGATTATCATTAGTGTTTTCTCATACTTGCATATGGTCTTGTTATTCAATTAAAATGTACAGTCACATATGAACTGAGCACAAATATTTTGGAAGGATTATATTTCCCCTCACATCAAATTTCTGTAAAATTTTCAGAGTAAACAAGAACATAGAAATGCATAGAAATACACATGGATTGCTTAATTTGCAGTTGCATAGTTGCATGTATGATGAATGTGTGTGCACCTGTAGACAGGAAGAAGAGCGTGCAGCTGGATTGGGCAAAACGGTACCGGATAATCGTGGGACTGGCAAGAGGACTCCTTTACCTCCACGAGGAATCTCCCGTCAAGATCATCCATAGGGACATCAAGGCCAGCAATGTGCTGCTCGATGAGCAGCTGAATCCCAAGATCTCTGATTTCGGCATGGCGAGGCTGTTCCTGGAGGACGCCACGCATGTCAACACCTTCCGGATTTCAGGCACATAGTGAGTGATGATATCCATGATCCCAATCGATCAAGCTCGGTTTAATCTGTGTGTGGTGCTTGCGTGCGTGAGTAGAATTGATGCTAGAATGCAGCAAGTGATGTGTCGCAGTGGTTACATGGCTCCAGAGTACGCCATGAACGGCTACCTGTCTGCAAAGACGGACGTCTTCAGCTTCGGGATGCTGGTGCTGGAGATCGTCAGCGGGAGGAAGAACATCGATCGCCATCTCGACGTCGAAAAGATCGACCTCCTCAACTACGTAAGCGCCGGATCTGACGGAACAGACGGCACCGGGCTGTGAAAAATCGGACTTTGGGACTGAATCTTTTATTGTTCGTGGTGAAAATTCAGACGTGGAAGCTGTCGGAGGAAGGCAGGGCGCTGGAGATCGTGGACGCGGCGCTGTCGGAGTGGGACGCCGACGAGGCGCAGCTGTGCGTGCAGCTCGGGCTGCTGTGCTGCCAGGCCGTGGTGTCGGACCGGCCGGACATGTACAGCGTCCACCTCATGCTGTCCAGCGACTCGTTCACGCTGCCCAAGCCCGGGAAGCCGGCGATCCACGGCCGGGTCGGCCGGTGGACGAGCACCACGGCGTCCGCCTCCGCCTCCGGCGCCAACACGGGCACCACGTTCGGCACCGACACGACGACGGCCACCACCAAGGCCTCGGCGCTGGGCGGCATCGCCGAGGACGAGTCCAGGAACTCCATCTCCATCTCCTTCACCACCGAAGGCCGCTAAAGAAGACAAGAAACAGTAGGAGAGATCGTATTCAGCATTTCAGCATCGCCATTTTTGGTCGAAATAATTGGTCGAGCACAATTGAAGTTGTGGTTCGTGAATGGCTTGTTCAGATGAATTTTTCATAAATATATATATTTTTATGAAATTTTGATTATGATCAGCGTTCTCAAAAAATAGCAAAACTAGACATCTGTCAACACTGTCAATGGATTAGAATCTCCGTCGATATTTTTTTGAAGACAACAGGAGATCTGCTGATATATTAGAGAGAAAAAGAAAGTAGTAATAACAGTGAAATCTCGAGGGACTTCAAACACCGCAATAAGAACCAAAAAACTAGGACAAGGCAAGATGGGAGTCCGAAAGATCCATCCTATTTAAGAGGAGAGCTTGATAGCAAGCGCTAACATCTTGAACTACTAGGCTGAAAATTTGGGTCGTTGTAGCAGACACACCTCGCAACATATGGCGGTTCCGTTCTTCCAAAGGTTCCAAATGGCATATACGAAAACACGGTTAAGGGTGCGCTTACGTGACTACGGAAAGGTATTAACAATCATCCCCCTAGTAAGAAGCAATGGTACCGACGTGGGTAAATGTTGCAAATGCCGGAGTAGCTTGCCAAATTGAGATGACGAGCTGCCATAACTCCTTTGTGAAGTAACAATTGAAGAGGAGGTGTGCAACGGATTTGTCTTCTTGGTCGCAAAGGGAACAACATTGATTCATTTGCCACCCTCGCTTTGCCAGGTTATCTACAGTTAAAATCTTTTGTTGGACAGTTAGCCAAGCAAAAAGATAACACTTTCCTTTAGCACACGCTCTCCAACCAAGGAATGACCAAGATGGGTTGATAGACCATACGAATTAGATGATATACACATAGTTAGTTGAATACTCCCCATTAGTAACCCATCACCATCTTATCTGGTCTAGAGTTGTTGGGTTCCTATGGACATTATGGATCAGGATCCAAAGGGTGATGAGCTCTGCCAAAGAGGAGGGGTCATTTATGTAGCAAAGGATCCGTAGCTAATTGGAGTTAATGAGTTTATCATGTACAGACTTATGCTTCCTCTTCGCATGCCAGAATAGATTTGGTGCTAAATCCTTTTGGGCACATCCATTTAGCCATCCGGAGCTCCGAAAACTCACTTTGTCCCCTATGCCAACACTGATTTCCGTCGAGGCGTCAAAACGATCTTCATGCACAAACATTTTGAATGCTAACATATGTATTTGTCGATCTTTTGGCTTCTATCAACAGTTCAACTCTCGATAGAAGGCTCTATCGACAATTGAAATGTCAACAGAAATTGCACGCATGAACCGGCGAGCGACGAGGAGCGACGAGGCGGACACAAGGTTTCGACAACAGTAAATACCTTTATCATGTTTCGAGTGTCGACAGAAGTCTAGTTTTATGATTTTTTGAGATCAATAATTGAAATTTCTTTAAAAATATTACTAATAAAATAAACTTGTTCGGATATTAGGCTGGATGAAATGGATTTTGCTTAGTCCGTGGGCTGTGTTCTTCCTGATCCTTGCTTGGATATATATGGATCGAATTTTGTTGAATTGTTCGTGTTTCCCGTGCTGCACAAGTTGCTTCGAAAACGTCAAAACTTTTTTTGCTTTGGAATTAGAAACATTAATCCATTGTGACATCTTATGCCAACTTAACTAAGCAAGATCGAATCTATGAGCTTTGGAATTAGAAAGATTAATCCATTGTGACTGCATGTGTTCAACTTTGATAATTTAACTATTTGTCACTTTTTTTATGTGTCAATTAATGGACCACATGTCAGTGACTCAGGTGACTCCACGTGTCAGTCACTCAAAGTGGTATTTTTGTTGTCACTCACATATTAAGAGTGGCAAATAATTAGATCTCCCGTTCAACTTACCATCTGTTTACGGTTTATTCATTATTTACTAAATGTACACCAGTACACGTTCCCGGGCGTAAATGTTTTTACTTGGCGTGTACGTGTAAAGTCGCCGTCGTAATCTCTCATTGACATGTCGGTCTTGATGTTTAACTCAAATGATTTTTTTAAAAAAATATTTTTTTTAAAAAAATAAAATTTGTACGTCCGTTTGTTTGCAAAAGTAGCATGCGGTCAGCACTTGAAGTGCCGAATTGTGCCACGTCAGCTCCAGTCGGTACTTCAAGTACCGACCGGATGCTGCCCCCTATCAGATTCTGCCACGTCAGCTCCAGTCGGCACTTGAAGTGCTGACTAGAGCTGACGTGGTACCAGTCGACACTTGAAGTGCCTATACTAGAGCTGACGTGGCATCCAATCGGCACTTCAAGTGCCGATCGCATGCTATTTTTGTAAATTTTTTGAACGGACGTACAGATTTGATTTTTTTTTAAAAAAATATTTTTTAAAAAAATTCTAACTCAAATATGTAATCATGGTATCTAAGTCTCAAGCTCATGTATGGTTATAACTGTAATTTCATGGGTAATAAACACTATCCATACTCGTACTACTCTCCCGTTCCATAATATAGTAATCTAACGTTAGATTTGATCCATTCAGATTTATTATACTATAAAATATTAAATTTAATACTATATATGTTGGTATATTATGGAATTGAGAGGGTAATTTTTAGGTATCCTAATTTTTATCCCTAATTGGACATAATTGATTAATCAGTTAATCACAATGAGCTGCTTTAAGTGAGACATTCTCCATTCCCCTCCACGATCGAGTGTCACTTTGCTTACAATGGAATTAACTATCTTTTACTAGCTCACATTATTAACTAATTGATAGCTTAGGTAGCGTTTGGTTGGTCGAATGAACCCGAAAGATATGTGATCGTGATGTACGAATTGATTTGGGATGAGATGGTATAATTGCTTAAAAATATATTTGTAATTAGTTTTCCGTAATAATAATCTTTATATTTGTAACTATTAATAAACTATGCTAATCAATGATAATCTTTAGTAATTATGATTAATGATAACTTAAGTTATCACTCTTCATCGCAAAATACCCATAATAATAACTAGTCATGGATAATAATATATAATTATAATTAAATTTAGCTAAAAATAGTTAAAAATCACTAATCACAAATAATTAACGTAATTAATAGAACCTAGTCGACGTCGTCGTTAGCTTGTTTTTACCGTACAAAATAATTCAACATCCGAAAGGAATATTTTAAGAATCCGAACTATTTGAAGCTGTATAAATTCCCTTCAATTCCTAGCTCTCAATCCTCTTCGATCTCCTTCAATCCCCTCCAACCCGAACATGCCTTTAGTCTGTCGCATACATGGCCGGGATAAAAATGGGATCGACGAACATGCCTTTAGTCTGTCGCGTACACGGCCAGGATAAAAGTGGGATCGACGAACATGATTCCAAACACCAGATCGATTCGATTCTATCGATTATTTCATCCGCGATCGGCAAACTGCATGCATGATAGATGCATATACGCATGTTGCAAATGGGCAAGCTAATTAAGAGTGCAACTGCCACTGTCAAACTGATGGACAACTTGCTGATAGCTACTGATTTCTTGACCTGATGACCTGAAGATTTTGCTTGGATTGATATCACATATATAAAGAAATAAGGTAATTCGGTAACGGAGAACGTAGAAAATTTGTTAGCTGAGGGTTTAAAAGTTTTTCCTCTATTTAGATTAGATTTTTAAGACATTTTACATAGAATACCATATTTTTAAATATTAATTTTGATACGTGTGGTACCGTACCTCCTCAAAGACGGTAAAATCACTCTTAGATCGATGATACATGGAGTACGGATAAGGTAATTTGATGGCAAAGATGCGATACAAACAGTAGGAATCATTACGAGTAAACTTTGAAGATTGATTTTACAATCCTTGAGTAGGTACTACAGTTTTAATGTTAATTTTAAAGTATGGTGTACACAGTTCTAACTCCAAGATGAAATTTTTATTTTTTAACATAAAATAAAAACTAAGTTACTGAACTAAATACTCTCGATCCATCCGCAACCGCTCTAGCTCCAGGATTTCTTAGAGTTAGACTGAACCTGCTCCAAAAAATCCTGAAGCTAGAGCTGTCCCCAAACAAAGCATTAATACTTCTTAATACTTAAGGTATCAAAATTAACATTAAAAATTATGTTACCTCTCGTATCTCCTTAATTACCGTAAAATTTCTTTATTAACTTAATAAAATCATTTCCAGTAACTCCACACTGGTTATATATATATATATATATATATATATATATCCATTTGTTAAGGCATATATCCTGAATATCCATCCCAACCACAGCAATTTGCATGAATTATTTGTACACTATATGCCACTATTCCAACGTACACGGTTCGAATTAATCTCCGGATGGAATTTCAGCTAGCTAGCTCATCCGACGACGATATGATCGAGTTGGAGTGACAGCGAGAGGTTATGTACGTATGTGCTGCGTGTACGACACCATGGACGTACACAAGAACGAAGCTAAGCTTTCCACGTATAGCATGTATGTAGCCGCATATATATTAATATTTGGATTTATTTGTCGTCCAGTTCATATCTTCAGAAACTTTTCTACTATGCCCATGGATCGATACTAGAGTCGTCCGTCCATGGCTGCAATTAATTCAACTGGGAGATCGAAGAACTTAACGTACGAATTCAGTATATATACTGACGTACGTATAGAACCAACAACGCGTATTATACGTAGCATGCATATATCACTCTCGCGAATTCTGATGTGTACTCCATGATCGATTCCATCGTCTGTGTGTGTGTGTGTGTATATATATATATATCCCCTTGAGTTTAATTACAAGAATTGTAGCTTCTGCCAAGTAACAATCTCTTATAATTGGAAGAACAAAACACATCTAGGTATCTAGTAGCTAAGTCTGACACTTGGATTAAGCTAGCAGTTTGAACATCTGAAGCTTCGTTCGTTCCAAGCTGGGACAGCAGGGTTGCAGATCGACTGTCTTGTAGCAACGACGACCTCGATCGATCGACCGACCGACCGACCTTCAGCTGGATTAATCTGACTGAGACTTTATTTAATTTTATAGATTAGATTAATTGTAGCTAGATTAAACAATAATAGTAGAGCCCATCCACTAGCTCTTACGTAAAGCAGCATGCAGGCAGGAACTAACTAACTAACGAACTGGATTTGGATCCACAAATGAAGTCGTAAACAAGTAGAGAGTGAGTTGAGTACGACTGAAAAAGCTTTTGAATATACGTACGTACGTGTCCCTTTAACTAACCCTGAAGATTTTCGTGCGAGATCGACGCAGAAATAGTTTATTACGATGTAGCTAGCTAGAGTTTAATTTGTCAACGGCTGGCGCTTGAAGCTAGCCTTAATAATTCAGCTGGATCATATCTCTGAAAAATTACAGTAGTGTAGCTATATATCTAGGTCAACTATATATCTAAAAATTACAGAACTTTGGCAGGAGTCAAACAAGCTAGCTATATCGATCTATACGCTGCAGTGTCAGACGATCGATCGATCGATCGAACAGCAGGATTGTTTCATGGAGTGTAGGGCATATCATTCATGCAGCATGCATGAATGCGCGCGGTTCGTTGCATGATGCATGAGCTGGGATTCGTTTCTGAAGTTGAGTGCGACATCGCTCATCAGCTCGACCGCCAGTTAATCTACCATGCACCGACACCGCCGGCACTGCTTGTGTTAATGCGTGATCATCCATTCGATCATCCCATTCATGGCTGCAGGAGAGAGAAGACGATAACGACTGGTGGTGCTGTTCTTGGATAGGGATGATATGCACGCGTCAGAACAGCTGACAGCACAGCAGCAGCAGCCAGCAGCTAGCTAGCAAGCATATGGCTCTGCATGATGCATGCAGGCCATGGCGTAAGTACGCGCGTCCGAGAGAGGCCAAGAGTCTGAGGCCGGCCGGCGAGGTGAGCAACCCCGGCCGGCCGGCGGCGGCCGTCGATCGGAAGGTGGAGTAGAGTAGGAGAGGAGAGGAGGATGGTTGCGTGGACCGGTGGCGGAAGCGGTTGATAGTTGACGAGAGAATTCAGCTCGCTGGATGCAAATTCGCAACGCGCCCCTCGCTCTCTTCCTCTTTTACAGTTCGATCCGTAAAACCGTAAGAGATTTAATTATTTGCCGCTCTTAACATGTGAGTGGCAACAAAGTTGTCACTCCGAGTCACTGACATGTGGAGTCATCTGAGTCACTGACATGTGGTCCATTAATTGACACGTAAAAAAGTAACAAATAGTTAAATTATTCTATAACATGACATGTATGCAACTCACGTCCTCGTCCCTTCGTTTCTGAATATAAATCGTTCTAACGTTTTTTTAATTTATATATGCATCGATGTATATTTATTTAATTATAAATGAATCTAGAAAATGTAACAGTAAATAAAGATAATATCGTTAAAAACATAGAATATTAGTTGCTGATAAGCTCACAAGCATTTACAACTGGATGCTTAAAGCATACTCTACGTTAATTTCTGTATTAAATTTTTGTCTGAAAATATAAATAATTTCCTACCTACCTTTTTTTATCTCAATCAATGACAATCATATCTCATTTAATTTCTCCGCCAATTTTCTTATCTCAATCCTCTCAATTAATTTCATATCTAAACTTAATTAAAAAACTCCAGAAACAAATACTTAATATCCAACTTTAAGATTCAAACTAAATCTACCGTTTGTGTAATATAATAAAATAGTTTAATTTTTTTAGTATAAAATAAAAACTAAATTACTCAACTAAATACTCTTAATCCATCCGCAACTCTAGCTCTAAGATTTTTTAAAGCTAGACTAAAGCCGTTCCAAAAAGTCTTGAAGCTGGAGTTGTTCCAAACAGAACCTACGATAGTGACCTTCTGAAAAATTCTCGTATCATATGCCATAAAACATAACCTTCAAATAAAATCGGGTTTGTGTGACTTTATTAAAAAAACAAAAATTCAGGAAAAATGGTTAAAAATAGCATAAAAAATTAGAAATAGGCAAGAACACAAGGGTTGCAATAAACAATGGCGACAAGGTCAAATTTTGCCTAAAGTGAGGAGTCGTCGTCTTCGTCTCTCCCTCCCTCTCCTCCCCTTTAAAAATCCAAACCCTCTTCTCCATTCCCAAACCCCGTCGCCGTCATCGTGCCGAGGTCCGGACCGAACCGAACCGGCGCCCGGGGAATCAGGAGCGGCTAGGGTTACCCGCAATGGAGGCCCCGCCGGAGGCGGAGGCGTCGCCGGCGCGGCGGCTGCTGCGCCTGCGGTGCGCGGTACAGAGCTACGAGTGGGGGCGACGCGGCGACGCGTCCCTCGTCGCGCGCCTCTCCGCCGACGCGGAGGCGGACGCGGCGCGCCCCTACGCCGAGCTCTGGATGGGCACGCACCCCTCCGCGCCCTCCTCCCTCCTCCTCGCCGACGGCGCCGTGCTCCTCAGGGACTGGATTGCCCGTAACCCCGACGCGCTCGGCACCGCCGTCGCCGCCCGCTGGGGAGGCGATCTACCATTCCTCTTCAAGGTAGGCGCTGCGCTTTACCACCATTGCTCCTCCCAATCTGGTTTTGCCTCGTCAAACGCTGGGAATCGGTCTCTCCTACGAGTTACGACTCACGAGGCTGACTTTTTCGTGTTCTCCGGCGTGCACAGGTGCTGTCGGTGGCCAAGGCGCTGTCCATCCAGGCGCACCCGGACAAGGACCTGGCCGGATTGCTGCACGCCCTGCGTCCGGCCACCTACAAGGACGGCAACCACAAGCCGGAGATGGCCATCGCCGTCACGGAGTTCCGCGCGCTCTGCGGCTTTGCCGGTATTGAGGTGCGTCTTCAAACTCGAAATTTCGATTCTTACCCATTTTTGTTGGGATCTATACTTTCTTTTTCATATTTTTAGCCAAAATATATGTTCTAATTTTTCGGTTAACGTGAGTTCAATGCACCCGAAAAAAAAAGCTGAATTGAAGCTACACCTTCACTCCTTCAGATGTAATAGGATTGTATTGCTATGCTACAGTTGCTTGTATTCTCATTTTTGTAATTCAACCACAATTCTTTCCTTTCCCAATTTCAATTGGCTGTGTAGTCTTGGACTTTACATGTGTTAGGATTATAACACTTGTTAGGATTAAAGCACATTGATCAAATCAGCATGAGACATCGATTTACATGGAAAACTTTCGCGGGGAAAAACACGGGAGACAAATCCACTAATAAAAGGTACATGATCCAACAACATCATTGGAAGATCTCAATGATAAATTAGTCGTGCTCTCGAAATAGGAAAGTTACTACCTCTGTTCTCAAAAGGACAACTTCCCACAACATGCGCAGTTAAACCTCAAAATTTTAAACCGTTAATAGATTAAAAATTATTACGATTTGATATGTGAAAATGGTATGAGTAGATTTGGCAAGAAAATGTACTTTCATATAGTTAGATTTGTAATATTTTTATAATAAATAAATATAAAAGGTAGTGTAGAGACATGTACATGGGAGACTATGTCAATGTCCAAAATATCATCTATTTGAGGAGGGATGTAGTAGTTGATATAAGGTGTGAGAGAAATGCTAACTAACATGGATAGTTAGCAACTGCCAAACTGGAGACCTTGTACACGGAAATTTGCAATAGTGTTTCTAATTGGAAAAAGAGAAGAAAGATAATATTTTTCTAGAATTAGTGTGTTGAGAACTAATTATCTTCATTATACTGCTTTCCACATTCATTGGTTAGTGCGTAGTATTGAGGTGGTTGCTTGGGGGATGAATTAAATTTCCTATGGTTCAAAATGCACAAACAGGATCGAAAAAAAAATTCAAACATGGAAAAGTAATGGTGAGTTCTGCACATATATATACGGATATACCTCATGGACCAGGATTTGCATATGCTTGGTACATGGTTTTATTTTTTTAAAAAATGGTGTTTTCACCACTATGTCAATGGACGTCAAACTTGTGACTTCACGCTTGTGGACACCTGCATTCCGCCATCTGGGACTTATCCAAGGCCCTACTTTTCCAAATTATATTGTATGATGCATGTGGAAATGCTTGCTAGCATCTCTCTGAAACAAAAAATAGCGGTTGTTCGATGTACTATATGCGATGGTAAATTTGGTGTATCATAAAATTGAACCGTGTATCAGTGAGAATATAGTTGTATGATATTTTGTAGGAGATAATAAATAACACTTGTAGTATATAGTGCAATTATTACAGTATGTTGACAATTGATAAGAAATCACAATTATCATACATATCTTGTTGCATCTAACTAATAAATCCTCTAGAAGAAATATTACAAACCCTTTAATTTTGGAAATGTGTATCTTCTGCCTAAATTGTATTTTAGAAATTGTTTATGACAATAGGAAAACATGTTATACAGTACTAAAATTTTGTATGTTATACAGTTTTATTTGATGCTATTAAAAAACATTAACCTTTCTCATCGTTCTTCCTCTTTAATTGTGCCTTCATACTTAGTTTCTGATTTTTTCTGTTGAAAATCACCCATAAATCTATGGAAATGACTGCAAGCATGTAGGTTATGAGTAGATATTTAACGGTCATTTAAGGAATTATCATCAGGTTAGAACCAGTGTATCCAATTAGTGAATTTATGTGCTATTTCAGAACTCAAAAGAAGCAAAGTTTTTTTGTGGAGGTCTAATGCCTATGATACTCGAAAAAAGTAAGTCACGAAGAAAATGGAAATTTAAAAATATTTTAGGGGATTCTGGTGGTGGATTTACTCATTTTCCTGTGATTGTGGATTTGGGACTCTGGTTATATCCATAGTCTTTGGTTTCATAAGAATTGTGTTTTTTTTTCAGAAAAACAAAAGTTTTCTGTCATTGTAGTGTCAGATGCCAGATGACACACATCTTTGGGTTCTTAACCCACATTTACTGGAATTTTCTGATTATTAGTGCTGGCTATGGTTTATTTGAAGTGTGACTGTTGATAGCAGGAGCAGAGTACACAATACAGTGTTGTGGGGGAGCTGAATAGCTGCTTCCAGCCATCCACAATCACTCTCATTTAATTAATGAAAACTACAATCTTTTTGAAGACCACAGTTTATTGGCCGTGATATGTGTGTGTGTGTGTGTGTGTGAAATAGCTGCAGGTGTAAAATTACTTTTTTTTTAACTAACATACTGTTTAAACAATGTTGAAGGAGCTCAAGGATGTTTTAAGAACTGTACCTGAAGTTGAAGACCTGGTTGGGCCTGAAGATGCTGGCAGGCTCATGTCTATTAAAGTGTACCATGGTGTCAATGAAGTAAAATCCAGTCTGCGGTCAGCTTTTACGAAACTAATGACAGCTAGTAAAGAAGCAGTTTCCAAAACAATCGAAAATTTGATTTTTCGCCTCAATGCAGAGAGCAAGGTAAAGTAAATATTTAACTAGAATGGTTGTGGATGTCTGCATTTTCTTATGTCATCAATTATTAGAACATTGCTACATTTTATGGCAATATAGGTTTTCTGTTCTTTGATTCTTCATTTTCTGTGCATTTACTTTATATTGTGCTCTTACTTTATGTGCCATGAATGTTTCTTCATTATATTTCCAAATGATGGTTAAAAAGTTGTATTGGAATTTGGAAAAGTTAGGTCTGTTTCCTGTCCTACTTGATAGCTATGTGGGTAGTTCTTGAAAGCTATGATACTAGAATTTTCAGTGGTTAAAGATATGGCGAAGTGCATAATAGATGCTTAAATAGCTCAAATGTTTTGTTGTCCCAATGCTGTGCAATATGGATTGCTCTTGTTGATGAGGTTGTATCAAGTATACTAACATGCATTCTCCTTGTCTTGAGATCTCCGATAAACGCGGGTATGAACACAGGGTCTAACCACACAGCACATAATGACTTTGTTCAGTGATTGTTTTCCAAGCTCAAATTTATTTTGTTTTGACTGCATGGAATTGGAGACATGGGACACTATGAGCATTGATTACTAGGTAGTGTCAAAGCCCTGAACATTAGAAAATATGTGACATGGCGTTTTACTTTTCTTGTCACTCCTGTTCTGTGATTGAGTTGCTCGGCTACTTGGTTACATGGGCTGTAGTTGGAAAAAGAAGGAACTGGGGAAGGTAAAGATAATAGAAGTGGAGAGCACTTTGTTCTATCATTGTAAAAATCTCTTTTGTTGAAGATTGGATAAAACACTTTTCATTTGTTATCCCCATTATATTAAAATGACCCCTGATGAGTTATCAGCTAGCCAAATAACCATTTTCCCTCCAACATTTGGAGCACAACTATTCATCAGTACACCTTTCTCTTCTTCTATCTTTAAGAGAATTTAATGAATACAGCTATCAAACCTGAGATTATCTTTACTGATGATTATGTCCTGTTCTTTTCAGGTTAGGGCCTTAACTGAGAAAGAAAATCTAGTTTTGTCACTGGAGAAACAATATCCAGAAGATGTTGGCGTTCTATCAGCATTTTTCTTTAATTATATCAAGCTCAGTCCTGGTGAAGCACTTTACATTGGTGCCAATGAACCACATGCATATCTATCTGGGGAATGCATTGAATGTATGGCCACTTCAGATAATGTTGTCCGTGCTGGTTTGACGCCTAAGTACAGAGATGTGCAAACCCTTTGCTCTATGCTAACATACAAACAGGTGAGCTGAAGTGAAACAGTGAAATTTTTCTAATTTCGATCACATAAAGAAACATATGAAGGATACTTTCAACACTGACCAATGTTCTGTGTTAGTTATGCTTCTGTGATCTGTACAGTACCATAGTCAACTCCATAGCTGTGAAAATGATAATCAAATCTCCTTATGCAGATCTTCCCAGAAATCTCGCGGGGCGTTCCTGTGCAGCCGCATGTAAGACGCTACACCCCTCCGTTTGACGAGTTTGAAGTTGACTGCTGCTCTCTGCCTCCAGGCAAACAGGTTGTGATATCCCCAGTGCCAGGTCCATCCGTCTACCTCGTGTTGGCGGGGCAAGGCGAGTTGCAGGTGGATTCCATGCCAGATGGTGAGAATTCTAAGCAAGGTGATGTTTTCTTCGTGCCCGCGCACACCGAGGTTAAGCTCTCTGCATGTGGTCCTGAGTCCATGCAGCTGTACAGAGCTGGGGTCAATAGCAGATTCTTCAGTTAATTAGTGTAGAACTGTGCAAGCTCAACTCACAGTTGCTATAGGGAAACGGTGTCTCCTTACAAAATACAAACTTACAAAGTGAAACGACTAGATAGCAAAAGTTATGATATATATACTGTATAGGTCAACAAAGGAATAAGTTGGTTCCTTCATATCTTGATTATTTGTTCTTCCAAAGAGAGTAAGTATATATGTTATAGCCTTCTGCATGCATGCAATCAGATTCATCTGAAAGAAATGGAGTGGCTTACAGAATAAACCTCAGCCAGTTTGTCACCTGTAGATCAGAGCTAAGATGTAAACTGCATGCCCAGGCTTGGAGGATGAATATAGCTGGAAATGCTTACAGAAATGCATTGCAACTTCTAATTGTTTGCTCTGTAAACCCAGGCCTGACATTGCCTAGTGCATGTCGATTTGCAGTGCCATTTTCTTGCTAGCTTCTGTTGCTTTGAGTGGAAGCTGTCGATCCTATTGCTTAGTGCAAGGAAGCCCACTGGGCTGGCTTTCTCCTTCGTTCCCAAGAAGAGAAGAAGAAACAAACACCAAAGAGACTGCACGTCATTCTCCTTTGGTTGTCGTGGCCCAGCAAAAATGGTGTCTTTGATGGCGTGGACGCAGCAGATAGACAGATGATTTTTTTCGAAACAATACATTTTTAAACAAATTTCAAATTTCAAATCTGGTATATATTTTTTCTAAAATTGTAAAACTAACCTTCTGTTCGTATTTGTAGGCCGATCGGTTTAGATCGGTTGATAAGTGTCGATTTAGGTCTAGATGGGCACTTGAAATGCCGATAGAAGGCTAACTTTATAATTATTAAAAAACGTATACCGGATTTAAAATTTGTTTTAAGAAATGTATTATTTCAAAAAAAATTGCAGATTGAGATGGTAGGTTGGGTGCATCACAGCAGCATCTGTGCAGTGGACGAGCCTGTTCGATGTAGGCGTCGATCCTGGCTGGATCCACGTCGATCAGTAAACTGGTCAGTGTAGCAGGACCAAACCAAAAGGTCTCCTTACCACTCACACTCACTCACTCACTAGCTCAGCTCGTCTCGTCTCGATCATATCCTACCTCCAGCGACTCGATCTTGTCTTGCCTGGCTTCTTCTTCAATACTCTCTTTTTGGATTGGCTAGCTTATTCCTCCTATAGTTCCTATCCTATCTAGACATGCGTAATCTCGTCGTCATAGGATTGTTTTGATAGTTGTTTGGTTGAGTGAGTTGTAAAAAAGTCACATATTTGAGTTGTGAAAATACCGTTGTGGATTTGAGACGTCAAAAAACTAGGAAGCTATTTGATTGGAGTAATTAGATCGGATCTAAGGGCTTATTTGGGGAGTTGTTGATAACTAGAGATTTTCAGTAGATAGCTAGTCTGAATAACTGGATAGTCTAAGAGTCTGTTTGGTTCAAATTTTTGAACTAGCTTCCTAGCTCGAAAGTTGAAATCTGAACCAAACAACTCTTTTGGTCACCTAGCTTTTCTAGAATCTGGACATACATGATCTCGTCGTCATAGGATTGTTTTGATAGTTGTTTGGTTGAGTAAGTTGTAAAAAAGCCACGGATTTGAGTTGTGAAAAGACTGATGTGGATTTGAGACGTCAAAAAACTAAGAAGCTATTTGATCGGAGTAGCTGGGATCTAAAGGCTTGTTTGGAGGAGCTTTTAGCAGTTAAAGACTCTCAGTAACTAGCTAGTCTGAGCAGCTGGATAGTCTGAGTATCTAACTGATGAAAATTTAGAGAAGTTGGTGTTTTCTATCTTCTATCTTCTAGTTCATTTCTAGATTTTGCAGCTACCGATTCTCACAATCTAAACTAGAATCTGAACTATTTATTTCAGCTTCAAATTCTAGAAGTAGCTGCGGCTTCCATAGGCTCTCCAAACTGATGTTTCAATATCTCAATTAATAACGAATATAATAAGCTAATGCAAACCGTAGAAGGTGAAGCGATCAGACAACAGAAACTGTCAAGTTAATAATGAAATATAAATAATATGCAACATTTACTTTTTGTACCGGTAAAAAACTGCCGCGGTTGAAAAAATATATTTTTGATTCAGCTTTTAGTTCTCTAATAGATCGAGAAGTATGCATTGGTTGAAAAAGCAAAACCACATTCTTGTAAACTTGCTTCATGCCCTTGCTTCTAGTCTAGTCTAGTCTATGATATGCATGTGTGCAGTGTATGTGTGGTTGCGGTTTAATAACTTGGAGCGTGCGGTGCCCTGGCCCTTCTGCATGCTACTCTTTGACTAACTACTATACTTAATTTACTCGATTCTATCTCTCCTGCTACGACGTGTTGCTAAAGGAAACGTGTGGCAATTCGGCCGTCAATCCCGTGCCGTACGAGTCAAAGCTAAGGCACGCACACGTACACGTACACGTACACGTTGAGAGCTAGCTAGAGTTTCTCAGGCTCAAGCAACACTACACAGCTCACTAGCTCAGCTAGCTATACTCGCATGTCTAATCTGTGCATGCATATGCTTACCTTTCTTCCTCATCTCTCTTGCTACTACACTATAACTGCCAGTCGATCTTAGCTAGGATGCAGCTTAGCTTCTTAGCTTGCATTGGGATATATATCAATGGCTAGCTAGCTGTTGGTGAAGGTTGCATCCATCAAGGAAGAAAAGAAGCTAAGCTAGGATTAGAACTTTGGTCATTTCACATTCTAGTGGACTTGTTCTCCTCAGTTTGCGTGGTTAGTAATTCTTGATGTGGTTGATGGCTATGTCGTGTGTGAGCACGTATTGCATTGACAGGAAATCCCAGGTGATGATGATGCAGCTTGCTAGCTAGCTCGGCCGGCCGGCCGTTGTTTTCCAGCATGTGTGGAAGACAGAGATATCTTCTTTGATCATATCTGTGGAAGAGGTTATTATATAAGTGGGTCACCACTCACCACAAGATAGACATGGACGACTCCTAGAGCTCAGGATATATAGATCATCATTCAGAGTACCAGGGCTATCAGCATCATATCATATCATTGCCACCACAAACAAATTAAAGCGCTTAATTTGCTACTTATTACCATGGACTAGCTAGTCAAAATCATCATATATCAAACCATACATATACATATATATATATATATATATGGAAGTATATCAAACCATACATACATACATACATACATACATACATACATATATATATATATATATATATATATATGGAAGTTGACTGACGGGGGTAGACTCAAAAACTAAGCTTCTTGTCATTATAGACGTCTTGGTACGTACTTTGGTGGGCTATTTGGATAAGCAATCTGGTGTTTGATAAAACCCCTATGATAACTTATTTGTATTTAGAGGAACACATTGGTTCAGACTCTGGGCTCAACTTCAAAGAAATGAAGACTCTACTGATTTAATAAAGGGTGTCTGTCGACAGTTAGAGACGGTGGCCATGCATTTTTTTGCTCATTACAGATGGAGGTTTACAAATAGGATTGCTTTGTAATTGAATCTCCTTTTCCGCTTTCGTGTTTGGTTTCATTTGGAGGAGTTTTCTTCTTGATTGGTTTTGAGGTTTGTTCCTCCTACATTTGCAGTTCGTTTGCAGTCGTAGGTGCTGCTAGTTGTGTAAAACTCTTGACCCTATCCTCGCAAGAGATGAAAATCGGATTATTATTCTCCATTATCTAAAAAAGATTACCATGTGATGGGCTAGAGAGCAGCTAGCTAGCTAGCAACTTAAGCTGGCTTGAAGCAAAACAAAATCTTGCATCTTCTAATTGGAGCTTTTGTTGAACACAACAACTAATAATATATAATCCACCCTAGCTAGCTCTAGCTACGAAGCTTAATTGGTGTCAAGCATGAACATGGATAGTACGTACGTTCAAAGTTAGGCCAGCAGCAGTCATCAACACTCACTGTAAAGCTAGCTAGCAAGCTAGAGCCAGGCCAATAAACGTGCAAAAATACATACCACCATATACAATCTCACATCATCATATCATATACGGAGTTTACGTAACAATTAGCTGCATCTAGCATGCATTATGCTTTTGAGTGACCGGCCGGTATGGTAGCATCATAAGTAGCCGCACTGGACTTCGTGTTCACTTCCGAATCCTAACCTAGAGCTTTCTTTACCTGGTGGCACATCTAGAAAGAGTGTAATAATCGTATATTTCAGTACTCTTTCAGCCCTATTCATTCGGTCCTCGTCTAAGCCATCACCAACAGCGTCGAACAATTCTTCTCTACCTCCATCTCAATAGCTAGGTTGACATGTTTTTGTAACATCTGTTGCTCGATGTAATATATCCTGGCTTCCTCTCCTCCCTAGAAGTTGTAATTCCGGTGTACAAAACTTTTTTCTTCCTTAATGCAATGCAGCGGTTCTCCCGCTCGCCTTCAAAAAAAAAGGTCAGAGATCAAGAGAGGTTAGTTGAGCTCGAAGTTCGTCAGGTTCAATGAACGTCGACACACACACATATACTTGATCTATTATATATGATCACTTCCAAGTCGTTTGGTTTGACTAAGCCGTGACCTCCATCGATCGATCTGTCTGCACGCACGCAACACACGGTCATAGGATATTAGGATGGCATCGAATATTGTTCTTAGGACCGTGTGTATGCATGTAGAGGTAAAGTTAGTTATCACGTACAGCTCAAAATATGTTTCTCCACTAGCCCATCAGCTAGCAGCTGCAAGTAGATCTGATGCAGAGTCTGATAAAGAGATTCAAAGTTTCAAACCACTTGCTAGGTGGTGAGCAACTAGCTAGATCCACTGTGTGTTCACTGCATATGGTTCCTGTGTACGTGTTTAATTTCTTGAGAAATTTTACAGTCTACGAGGAAGTATCAGGAGGTACCACATTTTTCAGTGTTAATTTTGATACCTTCTGACATATGAGGTACCTGGAGGTACCAAAATTAACACTGAAAAATGTGGTACCTCATATGTCAGGAGGTGCCAAAATTAACACTGAAAAATGTGGTACCTCCTGATACCTCCTCATAGACTGTAAAATTACCCTAATTTCTTTCTTCTATAAGTTCAGTATCTTTTAATCTTTCTGAAGTCAAGCTAAGTTAAATATAAGGAATATAATGTAGGGAAAACCAACAACGATAGACATTACGACTAATCCTAGGACCGGGAAAATAGATTGAAAATTAAAAGAATGATTTAAGAAATAATAGATTGGATCTATTAGGGTTTCGGGGGTGCCTTGAATCAGCCTTGCTCCTATATTTATAGGGGTTGATATTGACGTTCCTAGGATTCTAATTGACTCAACCACGCGTCCAAGTCGTTAGGATTCAATTAGAAATCAAAACAACCCGAAACAGATCAATGTGGTTCGGACTCGGATAGATTCAGTCAGACCGACGATACATGGCCGGTCAGACCGAGCTGTGCCAGAAATTGCATATTTTTGGTCCAAATTACTAATTTTGACTTGCAATTTTAACCATTAATGTCATTTTTTGCTATCAACAGTGAGCAACTAGATAGATCCACCGTGTTCACCGCATATGGTTCCTGTGTGTTTAATTTATTTATTTCTTCTATAAGTTCAGTATCTTTTAATCTTTCTGAAGTCAAGCTAAGTTAAATATAAGGAATATAATGCCCAGCTGATGATTAACGAGGAAATGACTTGATGAGCTGCATACCATATCTCATAATGGTTTTGGAAGGATTAGTGAGAATAACTTAGTTTATATATATATATATATATATATATATATATATGGGTGGTAATATGTAGGACATATACTGAAAATTAGTTTATCTATATATATTATGCATGCATGGTTCTAAAACCATATGGTAGCAGATATCACGCAAATAAACAGCTATTTCATACATACATTTGAATCATTTGATACATCATATCTCCCTGTGACTTATCAGTAGTCTGGCTGAAAATCTATGCAATGTTGTCATGGATGATATGATGATTTTTTAAAAAAATAATATTTTTTTAAAAAAAAATCAAATCCGTATGCCAAGTTCAAAAAATTGCAAAAGTAACAGGCGGTCGACATTTGAAGTGCCGACCTGAGTCCAGTCGACACTTCAAGTGCCTACTACGTCATGTCAACACCAATCGGCACTTCAAGTTCCGACTGGTGCTGCCGTGACGTAGTAGGCACCAATCGGCACTTGAAGTGCCGACTGGAGCTAACGTGACATCCAGTCGGCACTTCAAGTGCCGATCGCCTGTTACTTTTGCAATTTTTTGAAATCGGCATACAGATTTAATTTTTTTTAAAAAAATTATTATTATTTTTTTAAAAATCTGATATGATACTGTCACACAATTCCCTGATCATGCAAATACAGATCTCCTACTAATTAATCCAACTAGCTAATGTATATATATGCATGCATATGTACAGTACGCGGCAAGTTGCTTGGTATAGCAAGGGGCCTGGGGCTAAAAACTTGGATCGAATTGAAGTGGCCAACCCATGATCATATCGATGTGATGATGCCCATGGTTTTGAGCTAGACTCAGCTGGCTTATAGTTGAGTCGATTCATCAAATCAAGGGTACATCTCAACAGCATGACAAGGAATGGTCGCTTTTGGATATGATACTGACTTGACCAGATGTGATGGTTCACTGTGGATGCGGAAGCTAGCATGCAATATTATGCATATAACTGTGCTAGCAAGCTATAGCTCACCGATTTGGTTTAACAGGTAACAACTAACCCCGTTTTGACATACTCATAAAGAGGCAATTTAAGGTATGTATATACCACTCCAACACATTCATAAATTGGGAAATTTTATAGGAAGTGAGGATGTACCACCACAATTTTAATGTTAATTTCGATACTAGCTAGCTCTTATTAGTACCCGAGATAACGATAAATTGTGAAATTAACACTAAAATTTGTGGTGTCTCTCAGTTCCTCACTTATTGGTCTTGATAATGGCGCGATTTACTTTTTCATAAAAGTCCACATATCTGTGATTTTTTAGATTAGTAACATGTTCATACAAATTAACAAAAAATTGCTCCCTGAAACAAAATACAAGGTACCTAGGTATACACAAAATCTAAGTTTTTACGCAGTCTTCACCTTAGAATGTTAAACATTAGATAATTTCACTATATATCATCGATAAGAGTGATTTTACAGTCTTTAAAAAAAATATCAGGAAATATCATATTTTTTAGTTTTAATTTTGGTACCTCTTATATCTGAGGTACCAAAACATATCAAAATTAACATTGAAAAATATGATACCTCTTGAAGGACGGTAAAATTTCTTCATAAATAATTATTAAGATAAAATCATATAAAAATACTTTCAAATATCAATCTAACTATTATAACACACATAAAACTAAACTAAATATTTTTAGCAAAATTATTAGTCACAAGTAATTATCAATAATGACTTTTTCTAAAAATATTGACGTCTTATATTTTGTAACGGGGTTAGTATTATTATAAATGTGAATGTTTAATTTACCTCCCTCTTTATTTTTCATTTTACAACTGCGGGCTTAATTTGCTGGCTAATTTTTTCTACATTTAGCAACTCCCCCAACAACTAACACAGCTCTGGAAGAACACACTAGCAAGCTTGTTGCCTTTGCTTACAGGTATGTGCTAAGTGGAAACCTTGACTTTATTGAGCTAGCTAGATGGATTATTTGATATGACAATGACTTCATAATAAGTCTCATCCACACAAAGAAACAAAAGAAATAAAACCTAGCTTTCTTATTTGTCAAAAATTATTTAGCTGCCTTTGTCATTTCCCCCAGTAATTAATTAATGCTTTAAAACATGCTATGTGTAAGTACTGTACATATAGACTATGATACAGTGTGGCTGGATACCAGCTGCTGCCTAGCTTGGCTCTGATGAAGCACTAACTACTTTGTAAAACGTGTTCTTTCTGAATTTTTTTGTTAATTTGATTGTTTATGTCTCTTGCTTCTTCGTTCCTCAGTGTTACCCCTACGTGTTACTTTGAAATTTTTTCCGAAATAATATTTTTTAAAAGAAAATTTCAAATCTATATGGCGATTTTGAAGAATTGCAAAAATGGGTACCAATCAGTACTTGAAGTGTTGACTGACGCTACGTTAGTTCCAGTCGGCACTTCAAGCGTCGATTGGATACCGCCCCCTATTAAATTCTGCCACGTCAACTCTAGTCGACACTTAAAGTGTTGACTGGATGATGTCCCCCTATCAGATTCTGCCACGTCAGCTCTAGTCGGCACTTAAAGTGCCGACTGAAGCTGACGTGGCATCTAGTCGACACTTCATGTGCCGACCAGTACCTACTACTGTAATTTTTTAAAATCGTCATACAAATTTAAAATTTTCTTTTAAAAAATATTATTTTAAAAAAATCGTTACTTTGTATGTACTTTTTTCCTTTCGAAAATTCTTTGAACTAAACGGGGCCTAATTCTTTGAGCTAATATATGTATTTCCCGGTGCAAAATGGCGTGGTTAATTATGCAAAGATCGAATAGGTAGCAGCTAGCGATCGAGCAGTGGCCTCCAAAATCTGGACATGTGTGTTTGTCCGTGTAGGTCAACATGAACAAGCAAGGAGACATGGCCTGCCATGAAGCTGCCTCTAGCTCTGTCCATTCTGTGAACAGTCGCCGATCGAAAGTTACGTGTGCATGCATGCATGGGCGGAATATTTCTGTGTTTGTCAGATCAGGCCGGTCAGCTACATACCTTGCAATTGCTAGCTCTGATTGATCGATCAGCTGCACGCTCAGCCAGGCCAGACCAGCTTCTCCTCTCTCTCTCTCTCTCTCTCTCTCTCTCTCTCTCTCTCTCTCTCTCTACTCTCTCTCTCTCTCTCGCTCTCTCTCTCTGGATCTCCATGGATATCGATCAGAGACGAACTATGTGTTTGGAGGTATGCATGCAGCATGCATGCACACATTACATCCTACGGGTGTAGCTAGCGCATGCAATCAGCACTGTTTTGCACTTGCAGTTGCAGAACAAAATCTTGTCAGTGTGCGTCTCTACATGCTACATCATTGTTGGAATCCGATGGATAATAACGTTGAAGAGGCCTAGGGCCAATGCAAGTTTTTTTTTAAGAAACGGCGGAAGAGCTACCGAAATATATTGATTATAGGTTATAAATATACATGAAAAGAGATAAGGGTGTGGAGAGAATACAATGGAAGATTAGAAGATAGGGTGGAAAGTTCAGGTGGGAATGGAGGCGAAACCAGAGGCACCCACCCGCCTTAGACCAAACTTTGGCTTCCTCCTTGATTTTTTGGAGGATGATTAGAGTGCTGCTTTGTATGTTTCCGAAAATGCAGGCGCTCTTTCTTTCTTTCCGGATTTCTCAAGTCACCGAGATAAGGGACCAAGCTTTCACTGAAAGTGGCATCACTATACGTGTGATATATATATATATATATATATATATATATATATATATATATATACGGGAACGCTATTCTACACTATGGGTGTAGAATGCTATTCTACACCCATCATCCTGTGCTTCCACACCCCATTCAATCCCAACCCCCTCCATTCCACGTCGGTGTAGAATAGCATTCTACACCCGTGGTATAGAATAGCATTTGTATATATATATATATATACACGGCCATACGGGTGAACTTAACCTGTTCATGAGGTTCATCAAATTTATATGGATGATACATTTGATACCTTCTAAAAACTAAAATTGGTCTGAATTGTAGAGCTTAGAGAAGATTAATTGTTACTGATCCGTTGAATGATTGATTTTTTTGTGTGTGTTTTGTTGTAACCAAAAACTGGTGACTCTTTGCATTTGCATTTTCATATATATATTCTCTGAAATATCGAATATATATGACATTTTATATCTAATTAGTCAAATATCATTATCCTTTACGACTATATATAATAGTATATATGTGTTACAGAATTGTAACCAAAATTTCTGTTTGCATTGATTCCATGCACTTAAAATCAAACAATCAGATTATATTCCCTCATAAACAGATTAATTTTGTGACAAAAAAACAGATTAACTTTGTGCACATGCATGCATGTACTACACTGATTCATATAGTTAAGTTGTTGAGAGAGGAAAAAAGAATCTCGATTAAATTAGTATGCTTGATCTCCTATATATCAACACGCGACACTTTAATTTCTTCTCCATTCGATATCAAATATAATGTCATGTAGTCTACTACTACAGTGCCAATGAAAGCTCCACGAGTCTTATCAAGCCATTTTTCAAGTTGGAATCATGCATGTATAGCTATAGCCACACTTTAATTTCTGTTGCTACCTTTCTCTATCTATATCCATATACAAAGTGTGTGTGTGTATATATATATATATGCATACATACATACAAATGCTATTCTACTCAGAAAAAAGTAGTACTCAATTATTATTCTAATGAGAAATCTACTACTAAAAAAAATAGTACTTAATTGTTATTCTACTGAAAAAATCTACTATTGAAAGTGGTCGGTGTGGAATAGCTATTCTACACACGTGATGTAGAATAGCGCTCTCGTGTGTGTATGTATGTAAATATATATATATATATGAGAAATGCATTTGAGATCCATGCATGATTGTAAAATTGTTCCCTCTCTGACCCGTTAGATTTGATGTGACGATATGTTACATCGATCGATCGTCGTTTTCTCGACCGACTAGAGAATTTTCTTTAGAAAGAAACATGATTGGAATAGATCATTTTCAATAATTATTTCTAGGTTATATATAGTCCCTCCGTTCTATAATGGACATGCTTGGATATCCTTTTTAGGCCGGCCAATAGAAAAAAATAATTGTCATATGACATCTTGACAACGAAAAATATTTTTGGGTAAGTTATTTATATCTATATTTATAAAGGTCGTCCTAGCATTAAACCTTCCAAAAAACTAATAAAAACCTTTAAATAATATCATAAATTTGATTCAAAAATTTAATTTTTGGGTAGAAGTTGTAAGAGAAAGAAGGCTACTATATATTGTAAGATAATTTGGTTTTGTCCTAAGTCAAATTTATTTAATTTTGAGTAAGCTTATAGAAAAATATATCAATATATATATAATATCGAATTAATTTCATTAAAATCTACCATGACACATTATGTATTGATGATATCATATATATATAGTATTGTAGATGTTAATATTTTTTATATAAATTTGGATAAAGTTAGAGAAGTTTGACTTAAAACAAAACTAAAACACCTTATAATATGGAACAAATTAAAAGTGAGAGCATATATATTTGTTTTCTAAAAATATATATGGATATATAAAATATACCTGAAATTGTACCACCGGACTATACTTTTAGGATGTCTAAGGAACAAGCACCCTCACTGAGTTCTTCTGAATTAGTGATGGATGTAATTAAACGCGTCCGTGCTATCTATATAGTGTCAATTTGCGTGAAATTTTACGGTCGTTGAGAAGGTATTAGGTCAATTTTGGTATATCTTGGTACCTCAGATACAGGAGTTATAATAATTAACATTAAAAAATGGGCACCTCCTCAAAAAGATCCGTAAAATCACTCTTTCGCAAATTGTATTATCTAGCTAGGTAGTTTGAGATTAATTTGCAAATTGCAGAGAGAAGCCACCATCTCAAAGAGACAAAAGTCACTGGCAAGAAAGCCAGGCGCCATCTATCATATCTCACTCTCACACACACATACATTTTGCGACTGATTCCGACCCATATTAATGTTCCCATCGATCGATCCCCATATGTAATTACAGCACGCACCCACCAACACAAAAGATATCACTTGGAGACAACGACGTACCTCTCCATCGATCAATCCATATCTCTCTTTCACAAAATACTAATCCCAACAAAGCTAGCTTACATTTTAAGCACAAGCAAGCAAGCAAGCAAGCAAGAAAGAAAGCTAGAACACACACAAGTACTAAACGCAATTACATTAATTCCAAAGTAACAATAGTTACATGCACCATCTATCATCGACTAACTACAAGAGGCTAGCTAGCTACTCGTAGTTAATTTGTTCGTGACTAGTAAGTTGATATGATCGATGAAGACGTACCCATCATATCAGCTCCATTAAGTAATGTGACGGCATCGTCGTCGTCGTCGATCTATCTTGCTTTAATGGAGATCGATGGAGAGACATCACAAGAAGCAACGTACCATGCATGCATCCATGATCCATCCATCCACTTAGCTTTAGCTCGATCTACAGCTAATTAGGTGGATATGGTATATGATACGTGTAGCTAGCTAGCTAGCTAGATTCCTCCTCCCCACTCGCCAAGCTTTCTCGCCGCCGCCTGGCACAGCTCGTCGGCCCTCCAGGTCGAGCTGTGGTCGTCGCCATCCATGGCGCCGCCGCCGCATGAGTAGTTGTAGCCGCCGCTCATCATCATCATGGCGCTGCCGGTGCAGCTGGAGTTGAGGTAGTCCAGGAGAGTCGAGTCGGAGTAGTACTCCGCCGGCCCCAGGTCCAGCCCGTCGAGGTTGAAGTTTCCCAGCGCCGAGTCGAACAACACGCCGGTGCCGTCGAGCTCGCCGGAGGACTCCAGCTGGTCCCATCTCAGTTCGGAGAAGCAGGGCACCGGCGGGAGCGCGGCCGCCGTCGAGCAACCGGACGTCGACGTGCTCGGGCTCGGGTCGACTGGGCCGTAGTGGCTGTACACGTTGCCTGCGCCCCCCGTGGCGCCCCCCGGGACGCACGTCGTCTCATACTGCTGGTGGCTGTTGAACGGCGAGGAGGAAGCCGCGGCCATGGCGCCGTGGTGGAGCGGCGGCAACAGCTCGGCGGCGTTGTGCACGGTGGTAGAGGCCATCTTCTCGAGCAGGCGGGGCATCCAGTAGCAGCGGACGGCGTCGCGGAAGACGGTGCTGTTGGCGTCCACCTTGAGCTGCCTCGCCTGCTTCTGCACCCTCGTCCTCCAGTAGTTCTTGATCTCGTTGTCCGTCCTCCCCGGCAGGTGCTGCGCAATCCTCGACCACCTGATTAATTAATTAACCCATTAATCCATCAATATAATTATGTATATGCAAATAAACTGAATAATAAGCTTGCATCTATTCAGATCAAATCATCAAATACCTGTTTCCCCACTTGGAATGGAGCTCAAGAATAAGCAGCTGCTCCTCCGGTGTCAGATTGCCGCGCTTTATGTCAGGCTTGAGGTAGTTGAGCCATCTTAGCCGGCAGCTCTTGCCCGTCCTCTTCAACCCTAATTAAATTAAATCGATTAGCAACAACAAACTAACCAACATGATCAAGACCAGAAGAATGGCCGGTTGAAGCAGCTCCTGGAGATCGATGTACTCACCGGAGCAGCGGGCGAGGAGATTCCAGCGGCCCTCGCCGTGGCAAGCAATGTAGTTCATGAGGAGGTTGTCTTCCTCAAGGGTCCAGGGCCCTCTCCTCAGCTCCATCTCCTCCGCTGCCTCTCGCTTGCTCATGGTCATGGCTCCCATGGGCCCTGCTGCTTTCCTCTGCGACATTGTTGTCTACCTTTGTAGCTAATAGCTAGCTCTTCTACTATAAATGTTGGTGGATGATGATATGATCCCCTTGGAGGGTGCAACTCATAGATCCATATATATAGCCATGCCCTAGCACACTCTCTCTCTCTCTCTCTCTCTCTCTCTCTCTCTCTCTCTCTCTCTCTCTCTCCGACTTGCTTAATTGCCTAAGTACTGAACTGTCTATGGGATTAGGGAAGAAGCAGAAGAAGTACAAGAGGAGATGCTGGCCTAGCTGCAGAGAGCTAATTAACTTATATTGCTAGCTCCAAATTCCCTTTTTATGATGACTCGTGGCATGCAATCATATGAAGGAATTTTTGAGGGCAACTGCCCCTAATTAGGAGGTGGCTTATTAGCTTATTAGGGAGAAACTAAAACTGTAAAAAGGGAGGAGGAGGAGAAGAAGAAGGCCAAGCTAAGTATGTTTAATTACACACCAAAAGCTCATGGCAATCTTTCAAAGCTTCAATCTTTTTCTATGGAAAGGAGATGAGAGTGAGAGAGAGAGAGAACAGGAGAGGAGCTTTGTGGAAACAGTGTCCACTGATCTTTAGATTCTCTCCTACATGAAGCGTGTTTGACTGAACAATTTGTCACCCTTGCACAGTTAGGATTAGACGAGAGAGGGAGGATGGGATGGATGGAGAGATGGGCAAATTGTTGGACGCACACACACACATGCATGGTGAGACATCTCTCCTTTATTTTGCACTGAAAATAATATAATAGCTAGCTAGGAATGAATGAATGAATGAATACAAAACATTATTATTCTCTAGCTTCTATTCTCTTGGAATATTATCCTTTTGAGATAAGCTCAAATGCAAAACATGTACCCATGGATATTAGTTTATTTATTTCATTACAGAAAATCATGCATCAGTACGTGCTTGTTTTCTCTAGTCCAAAATTTAGTCACGTCACATCGAATGTTTAGATATTATTTTGGAGTATTAAATGTAGACTATTTATAAAACTCATTCATAATCTGTGGATTATTCGCGAGACAAATCTAATCAGCCTAATTACGTCATGATTTGATAGTGTGATGCTACAGTAAACATTTGCTAATCATAGATTAATTAGGCTTAAAAAATTTGTCTCGTAAATAATCCTCTGATTCTGTAATTGTTTTTATAATCAGTTCAAGTTTAGTCATTCAAATTGATATCTAAACATACGATATGACACAAATAAAACTTTAGTACACGGCCCCTCATTATGCCTTCTTGAAAGCTAACACACTTTATGGTGGCCGGTGAACTGATGCAGAATGTCTCTCCACGCATGCAGCTAACCAATATAATCCTAATATCATATGGCCACTGAATTGAACCATGCCTTCAATCCGAATTAATAATAAACATCAGCTTCTTAATGTACCAATTTGGACTAGAATTATTAGCCACTGCACATCAGGTCTACTTCAAGCAAAGAATAAGCCATCAATCAGCGAGACTTCTGGTTGCAAAGCAAACTGATATGATGCAGCTTTGCAGTTCTTTCTCCCGAAAAGCCAACGAAACACATTGAACTTTGGAGATAGATAGATAGTTAGATAGCACCCCTGCTGGTAATTAGTAAGCAAAAATTAGGTACGAATGCTTGTATAAGTTCCTAGGATAAACATATAAAATATTCTTAGGACCTAATGATTCTTGACCTAACTAGATAGCTGTCTGGCGGTGAAAATTTTGGATTCAAGGGGTTTTTAATTATTAGCTTAGACGTAACAGTTTGTTCATGATGTGTTGCCACAGTCTCGTGCATACAATGGTATAGTCAAATACTTGCAATTAATCTTAATTTGTGCCTCGTCTAAAGTGGTTGTTTTGCGGCTTGCAATTTGCAGCTTAGCTTGACCGAATTTTCATTAGTACAATAATGTCACTGTTAAGGTGGAAAAGAATTGAACCGGTTCACACATGCATGTACTTGAAACATATAAAGAATTGAAAGGTCGTTAAATCGATCAATTCCGGGCACATGCGTGCATAAAACAGTTAATTAATAATATAATTAAGCGAGTAATTCACAAAAGACTAATTTGGTTGATAGGAAAATTTTCAATTACTCTCTTAAACTTTCTCACTAGCTAGCTTGCGCTCTTAAAATATCTCTCCGCTTTCTTTCTCTCGTTATACATGTCATGCATGTTTTAGGTGTAAATTTTGTAGGGGATATATATGCAATGTGTTACATCTTATAGTACTATTTATATTGTTGAAGAGCTAGCTCTTAGGTGTTTCTATCATGCACATATTATCACTAAAGCTTCAAAAATATTCAGGAACCTATAGCTTATGATGCAATCTATCATATCATGGACATATTTTTCAGTTTAACACATGACTTTTATACAGAGAAAGAAAAAACAAATGTCATTAGGGCTAGCTTGAAGTCACCCAATTTTAGAAACTCAGTGGGTACAAAAAAAATGAGGGGGTAAGTACAATATGATGAAGTAGTTTGGTATAATTAAGTACATGTATTGAAATAATTAAATGCATGAGGCAATTAACTTTTGAAGCAATTAAATTACATGCCAATACACATGAAAGTATTTTGTTGTTATATGGAATTATTATTATTTAACACATGAGTCATCATAATATGTCATCTATGTACTTTAAAAACTTTACTTTTAAGATAAATTTAATAAATTAGTTATAAAAGTAAATATTTAAAGTGTCCCTCATTAATAAGGAATTATTATTATTATATATTATTATGAAATAATAGGTAAGAGACTAGCAAATTGGACATGTATTGTATCATCTCTGTACTTTAAAAACTTTACTTTTAAGATAAATTTAATAAATTAGTTATAAAAGTAAATATTTAAAGTGTCCCTCATTAATAAGGAATTATTATTATTATGAAATGATAGGTAAGAGGTATTAAAGAAATATTTTTGATTTATAAACCCATAGTAGGTGATTAGATAAAAAAAAATTTGGTGACAAAGTTGAAGATGTAGAAGTAAACTCTTTTGTAAGATGAAGAGAGCTAGTAATAGTCTACTTAATTCATGTTTGATGGAGGTTTTCTTTAGAACCTTGTTCACTTTACATCCTTCCTATTTGAGATATCGACTTTAAGCTTTCAATAGGATTAAGTAAGCTAGAGTTGTTTATACATGTTCATATTTGGCATATGTTTTTGCCTCAGTTTTATCCATAATTAACTACGTCGTACGATATGATCTTTTTCAATTTTGTCTACATGCCTATTGGGTCGCTTTTGTCATTGACAATGGCTACACTCACATGGAATTATAAACTTTATTAATATATATGATTTTAGATCTGTCAAGTCGTGTTACTCCTGCATAAACAAAGTGCTCGAGATAATTAAAGGACCAACCTAGATAGATATATAGGGTGCTGATTGATCAAAGTGCTGGAGATAATTCGACCTAGCTAGCTCATGAAAGTAACAAACAACAACTAGGAGGATGCGCTCAAAAGAAGAGAGAAAATTACATTGGTGGTCCAAAATTTAACACTTGCAAATTTTAATATGTACCAGCAGCTGGTAAGCTTTATTTTCCTATGGACCGTGCGCACTAATACCATGGCTAATGCAACAAGTGATCGATTATCCATATGGACCACAAAATGATCGTCATTGCATTAGCTCCTCACAAACTACTAGCTAGCAGCAAGAACGAACTCATCGATGTAAGATTAGTTACAGATGCATGATGAGGCAGTTAACGATCGACGACCTGATTAGCTTGAATTGCATTGCTAGGATAGAAGAAACAGCTAGCATATATATGTAGCACACCGTTTTGTTTTTCTTGTCGTTTCGGATTACAACTAACAAAGTCTATAAAACACATATTTATCATTAGAAGATGTGCGTTAACTCATCAGCATGTAATTATATTTTGAAAGAATATAGTGTGCGTTATCAGCTAATTAATAAAATGATCAATTTTATTTATTTCTTAGAAAGACATGTCAATATGGTAGCTAGCTAGTTGTTGTTGCAGACCACTACAAAAAACTAGACATTTCCGTGGGTTTTTTAATTTATGTCGGCATTTTCGAAAACCGATGAAAGTTAATTAATTTCCGTTAGTTTTTAGAGGCTGACGAAAGTTAACTTAACTTCCGCCGGCTTATACTGTGGCCGACGGAAATTACCCGGCCGACGGAAGTTAGTGCCAAATAACCCCGCGTGCGTACAGGAAAATCTAGTTCCTAGTGTTGCGCCCACGGCCTGCCGCACCCGTCCGCCATGTGTGCCGCCGCCCGTATGCCACACACGCCGCCGCCTGTCCGCGTGCGCCCACGCCACCGCCGCCCTTCCGCGCACACCCGTCGGCCAAATGCTAACAGAAGTTAGGGTTTCCCAATGGAAGTTAGCTTCTTTTATTGGTATTGGCCTAACTTTCGTCGGCCAAGCCGATGAAAGTTGCATGTTTTCTTGTAGTGGACGCATTGTATATACTGAATGTGCGTTTATGTATTTGCAATTAGTGTTGCAGGAAGATGTCGAAATGTATGTATTTGCAAGTTAGAATCGAACTCGAAGTCTTTTTGTGCAAAAAAAACACACACACACGAAGTACTCTTGCAGGTCTATGTAGTGCATACGTGATGTTAATTAGGAATTGAAGTCAACAGATGTAATCTCCTATTCGAACGTACCACACTGTATGTGTGTATGTATATATACATATACTCATATTTAAAGTGTGGTTGCTAGCTAGCTAGAGAGACACTTGTAAGAACTAACTTTGTAGTATTATATATATCGGCATGCATGCATGCATTTCTTTTGATGTGAGAGCAAGCTAGCTAAGCTAAGCGAAATAATGCATGCATCATGCATCTGCCAAGCAACAATACGTGTTGCAAATTGACTAAGTCCTTGTCCAGAAGTAACAACTGCCGGTGAAATTAATTGTCACGATCAGTACATCTATCTATCCTAGTTGGAGTTCAAATCAACAACCAACTTAGCTTGCATCAGTATCCTAGCTAGTTGGTGTTAAGAATGTCGTTAATTACTGTGTGTAGCATAGATGTCACGGCGTCACATACGCATGCATTCATATCATGCAACTCATTAATTATTATTTTCACAGTATATGTATGCACTATATGTATATATATATATAGAGAGAGAGAGAGAGGCCACTAAAACATGCATGAATGGGAAGTCAAGTTCTGAACATTGCATCGATCACCCACCGCATGCAATGCGGAACATGTGTACAAGAGAATGCTGATGAGTTTAGTTTTTGAAAAATAAAGAAGAATACAAATGTTGAGTCATGCGGTGGAACCACACGGTAGCATATGAGAAATTTTATGGTCCTTGACTACGTTGTATCGTAATTTTAGTGTTAATTTTGATATATGTCGGTATCTTAATAAGATACTAAGATGTATCCACACTAACATTAAAATTATGGTACTTTTTTAAGTACGGTAAAACCACTCATGATTTATGATTGCACTTTATATTTTTTGGAGATAGTTTGCTTCAAACAATGGTACAATTATACCGAGTGTAAAAGGGGCTTCGCGCTAAGTACTTGGGACACCCGGTGAACAACTTTTTTCAGTAGTGCATGCATACATAAACTATATATATATATATATATATATATATATATATATATATATATATATATATATATATATATATATATATATATATATATATATATATGAAACACAATATGATCTTGGTTGGGTTCGTGTTCGACGAGCCTATCTCGGCCAAGCCCACTACAGACAAATTTAAATTTTAGAGTGCATCATGATCTTCACCGAATACTTGTAGCACTCGCGAATTATTGTTTTCTGTATGACCCCTCCGAAAGCGGTCACCATTATTGGCTATAGCAGTACGTATATATATACATATATATATCACCGATCCATCTCTAGCTTTTCATATCAGTACGTGCTGGATGCAACAGGGTGATCGATGGCTTTTCATCTATAGCTAGTGATCGATCGATGGATGGATGGATCGATGGAAATTAGAGGAGATGATCGAGATCGACACGTGTACTATTAATCGATCGATATCTTCCTAGCCTTCTCCTACGTACCTAGCTAAAACTGCCCGGTCCATCGACATGATCCCCTTCAATTTTCCATTCCTCTGTGGATGGATCGATCGAATGATGCGTGAAAACAACACGTCGTTTAATTTCCAGTACTGATTAACTCTTCGTCGTCACTAGCTACTCGATCGAGTGTTACGTGGTTTGATCTCAGCTCGTACGTCTAACCCTACTTCTTTTAGGGTAGGTCACCTAGCTAGCTAAGCACCTCGATCGCGAGCTAGCCGCCGCGACGACGGCGACGGCGACGACGACCGCGGCGCTCTGACGGCGACGGCCGGCGAAGATGCATCCTCGATCGATCATGCACTGGTGGCCGGGTCGTCGTCTCGATACATCGATTGATCGGCATGTGATTAATTGTTTAGAACGATAGATATAAGGTGCAAGCTAGGCAGCATGCAAGCATGCAATGCAATGCAATGCAATGCAAGCTGCAGTTCATCGACATGACAACTCCAAGCAAGGAATCGTAACCCCAACACGCTACTGCTCTCTTGCTTATATATTCTTATCGATCTTGACTACTGTGCTGTGCATACCAGCTGTTTAATTGCTTGCTGCTGGCCATCGAATATATGTCGATCATGACAATTAATGGAGATAATGGCCTTAATTAAAGCTTGCCGCCGGCCTTAATCACCCCGGCAAATTACTTTACTATACTATCTCTCTCTCCTTTAATATAACTTGATTGATCTTGACTACTAGTGTAGTGCATGAAGTAGTACTTAGCTAGCTAGCTAATATAATTAGGAGATTCATATTCCTTTCACAAAATTTATATATACCATTCTATAGGTGGTGTAGCTAATCTAGCTGCTAGCTCAGGCGCCTTTCTCCAGAACCATTTTTAATCAACGTGGTTAATTCTATATAGTAATTAGTGGTGTTAATCTAGCTAGGTAGCTAGCAAACTTAGCTTGTTGCGTACGTAGATCACCAAGAGGGAAAAACTAGTCTTGCATTAATTTACCGACCGACCGATCGATCGATCGATGCGTGCGTACGTCGACAGGTTAAACAAGAACAATACTAATTAATTATTGCAAACTTACGACAACACCGCCCATGAGAAAACCAAGTGGTTTAATTTCATATCGATTGTTGCACTTCACGCTATTAGCGAGAAGCTAGAATTCGATTTTTTTAAAAAACATATTTTTTAAAAAGAAATTTTCAAATTTGTACGGTGATTTTGAAAAATTGCAGAAGTATGTACCGGTCGGCACTTAAAGTGCCGACTGAATGCCACGTCATCTCAAGTGCCAACCGGAGCTGTCGTGGCAGAATCTAATAGGGGACAGCATCCAGTCGGCACTTCTAGAGCTGACGTGGCACCGGTCGACACTTCAAGTACCGACCGGTACCAATTTTTGTAATTTTTCAAAATCGACATACGTATTTGAAATTTTCTTTTAAAAAATATTATTTCGGGAAAAATTCCTAGAATTCATCATCATCTCGGCTGATGCTAATCTGCTGTAGCTCCGCCTATCTCGCCGTGTCCCTGAGTCCAAATTAAACGGCTGTATGTTTAATTAATTTGAAACAGGAAGCAACGACGTACAATTTAGCAAAAAAAAGCATTACATCATTACATGTTGCGTGATGGTTAGACTGATGCTAATTAATTAGTTGAGAAAGGCATATGCTACGTCTAGATCTGATTCTAACGGAATGCATACAAATTAATTTGTTGTTTAAGTTGACGAATTTTTTCCCAAAATAATATTTTTTAAAAGAAAGTTTCAAATATGTACGGCGATTTTGAAGAATTGCAAAAATAGGTATCAATAGGTACTTGAAGTGACGACTGGTGTCACGTCAGCTACAGTCGGCACTTCAAGTGTCGACTAGATGTTGTCTCCTATTAGATTTTACCACGTTAGCTCCAGTCGGTACTTCAAGTGTCGGCTGGAGCTGACGTGACATCCAGTCGGCACTTCAAGTGCCGACCGGTACCTACTTATGCAGTTTTTCAAAATCGCCGTACAAATTTAAAATTTTCTTTTAAAAAAAATATTATTTTAAAAAATCTAAGTTGACACACACACAATTAAGCAAGCTAGCTAGCATGGACGACGTGGTACCTGACCAGGATTGATGAATAATTCTTGCAATTAGCCTCCAACCAGGTCACACTGCCATGTTAATTTGTTTGTATGTGCATAGGTTAAATGCTAGTTGGGATTGAAGCGGTCAGCTGGTTCATGCACGAGTACATGTCATTCAAGCAAGTTACGAGTTTTGTAGGGAGCGAGCTGATGAGGTAGGAGACATCAAACTGTATAGCTCTAATCTACTCCGTACTGCCTGTTGCAAAGCAAGAGAGATTAACTAATATAATTCTACAAGGGATATGTCATATGTGTAGTCTAAGCTATGCATGCATGTTAAGTTTAATGGCATAATGCCATCGATTCCATGGCATTGGGTCATCATATGCACATGAAGCTAGCTGACGACGGCATGCTCGCACCAACCGTGAACCGTGTCTAATTAACTTGGTAGCTACTTGCTAAGCTAGAAATTAATTGGTAGATGATATAGGGTAATGTGTATCATATCATTTCCAACATCATATGCGTCTATGTTGTGTGGTACAATAATAATGGTAAATACTAAATATCTTGCGCGGCACCCTCTTTCACTCGAATGCGCGTAGATTTTTACCTAGGGGGTGTTTGGATCAAGGGACTAAATTTTAGCTCGCGTCATATCGGATGTTTGGATATCAATTTGAAGAACTAAACGTGAACTAATTATAAAAATAATTGCAGAATCAGAGGATAATTCACGAGACAATTTATTAAGCCTAATTAATCCATAATTAGTAAATTTTTACTGTGGCATCACATTGTCAAATCATGACATAATTAGGCTCATTAGATTCGTCTCGCGAATAATCCACTGATTATAAATGGTTTTTATAAATAGTTTATATTTAATACTCCAAAATAGTATCTAAACATTGAATCTGACAGGGGGCTAAAATTGATCGATTGCACTTTATGATCAATAATGATTTTTAAAATGGCTCTTTTATTGTACATATTTTATCTTAAAGAGTTAATAAAGATAAATTAATTCCAATCATTGATTAAAGAAAATCCGATATATTATTAAGACATCGACTTTTTTAATCGTGATCGTAAATCAGGTGATCTATATATTACTCTAGAAAGTTAACATCAACTTCTTTTTATTATAGCCGTCAGAACTATAAAAATAAACGGTCCGTATTAATTCAATATATCTTAAAATTTGTCTTTTAAAATAAACAATTGTATTACATAATCTTGTTAGATTTGTAACCAAGAGTAAACTTACTAGTTATATATATATATATATTCAATATTTAGATCTATTTGACTTTCTATTACTCAAAGTCGTTTAATGATCAAACTTATATTAGTCAAAGCCAAGAGCCACAAGTATTAACAATTAATGGAGAATTTTCCTACGGTTCTTCGACGGGAAAAGGTACCATAATCTATTGTACCTTTTGAGTTATATTAACAGTACGTCTCGAACAATGTGGATATATACCTCCTGTATTTTTTACTTGATGTGTTGACTTCTCAGTGTATTTGAGGTAAGTCGTTGACCATTTTTTATAACTTTAATTGAGATGTGTGTAACAATAAAATTTGTAATATTATGAAAATATTTATAACGATATATATATTTAACATATGCTATATTCATGTAATACACATCTTATGGAAATGTTATAGTGCTTGCATTGAGGGCCGAGAGAGGTACCAAAAATAATTTTTAGCGTTAATTTTAGTATCTGTTTGCGTCTCCATCACTAAGAGGCAAGCTTAATCAAGCATAAATTCGCTATCAATCAAGCTCCTAATAATTTTTCGATGGAATTAGAGCCGAGCTAAACACTATTTTTTGTGTTTTTTACTAGCCGATCCGATAGATCTACTCACAAAAAATATAGACAAAATATAGAGTTACATTTCTTCAGCTTTGCAACTTTGTTAGATTTATCTCATGTACGTTTAGAGCTTTATATCTTTTTTTCGACACCTTAATTCATCGTATTATTGGCCGCCGCTTGCTGCAATTTATAATTATATTAATTAGCACCGTTTAAAACCACTCTAATTTTTCTGACAAAAATATAATTCTGGCGTTTCTGATAGTTTATTTTCTGGCCTGATAAGAAAAATCTATCAAGGTTTTATGGGCTTGTAATGTGGGCTTGCTTTTATATATGTTCATCAATTTTTTGTTGTTAATTGGGCTGATTAGGCATTGACATTGCATGGCTCCTCTGATATATAACACTGAAAGAGCAAGAGTTTATCTGTCAACATGTTGTTTCCTGTATTATTAGGTTGGACCATGTAAGTCCATTAGAGATGCGTCCATAACTACTATATATATAAGAGGTCATGTTTGTTCGACTTTAGATTATAATAATTCAGTTTTTTTTCATAAGCTGAAAACTTATTATAATCTGAAGTGTGGATTATAACAATCTAGTAAGCTGGTAGAATCCTGATTTTTTTATAAGCTAGATTTTTATATTCGGAAGCTAAAACAAACGGGCTTTAAGTTGTTTCAACCACCATTTAGAGTTTTGGATTTATTTTACATGTTACTTTGATAGCCATCTTTTCACCAGATTTGTAAGTGAACATCACTTCGCAGATCCCAATAGAATTTTAGTTCGATTGCGTTTTCCGCGTTCTTACTTGTGTTCTTCGATTCGCAGATAAAGATTTGCGTTCATGGCGAGGTCAACCAAGCTACGCTTGGTTGATAACCAAAGAAGAAGTGGAGCTATGATTGTAAGGGTTCGGTCTCGTGGATCAAAAACTAGATTGTGTGTATCATATTTTCAACAATCGTTGTTTATCATCCACCTGACGAAAGATAAAATTTCCACCTATATATAGTTGTTTACCCTCCATCTGATCGAAGACCGGGTACCCCACCCTCCATCAGATATGATCTTGCATCGTAGGCGAGGAGTTGTACTGTTTATACATATGGGTTACAATCCATCGATCACATCACACTTGGCGTCCATCTTCCGTCGAAGGATAAAACGAAATTTCCATATATACCACTGAAAATTTACTAGTTTTCATATATATTACATAAAATATTTGCCATGTTGATCTCT
This sequence comes from Zizania palustris, assembly GCA_019279435.1. Lineage (NCBI taxonomy): Eukaryota > Viridiplantae > Streptophyta > Magnoliopsida > Poales > Poaceae > Zizania > Zizania palustris. The sequence goes on along the minus strand of JAAALK010000288.1, from coordinate 80,191,745 downwards.
GCCACCGCCAACCAGGGACGTGACAAGATATGTGTGAAATTTAATGGGCCGAATTGGGCTTAGCCACAGGTATTGGCGGCCCACCAGCCCAGCCCAGTTCAGCCCAGCCCGCGCGACCTCCTCTTTAAATAGCCCAAAACCCAACAGCTGCGAACGACGAGGCGAGCAGAGGCGGACATGGCAGCGCTCCTCCTCCGTCTCCGGCTCCGGCTCCGGCTGCTGCCGCTCCTCCTCCTCCTCGTCGTCTCCCTGGACGCGGCGCCTCGCGGGGCGGACGCGTGGGGAAAGCAGGGCCACATAATGGTCTGCAAGATCGCCGAGGTCTCCCTCCCCCTCCCCCTCCCCCTCCCCCCTCCCCCCTCCTCGGGTCGCAGTAACACGGAGAGTATCTGTATCTGTACCTGGTGCTGTGGGCAGAAGTACCTGTCGGAGAAGGCGGCGGCGGCGGTGCAGGAACTGCTGCCGGAGTCGGCCGGCGGGGAGCTGTCGACGGTGTGCCCGTGGGCGGACGAGGTGCGATTCCACTACCGCTGGTCCCGTCCCCTCCACTACGCCAACACCCCCGGCGTCTGCAACTTCAGCTTCTCCCGTATGCCAATCAACCCTCCTCCTCCTCCTCCTCCTCCTCCTCCTCCTCCTCCTCCTCAGTTACCTGCAAAATTGGATTTTTTTTTACCCGAAAACGTATGCACGAACGGATCGAATGAGCTTGATCGAGCAACATTGATTATAGCTAGGCTTATCTGAGCAAGATAGCATTTTTTTTTGATTTTTCTCTCTTCAATTTGATCAGTAACAAACAACACAGCAATTTGTTATGTGCATTGTACTGTATAATTGTCATTAGGGAATCGATCTTAGCAGTCGATTTCGAAGCTTAAATTAGTACTTTAATTAATTATTTTGGGTATAATTATCAATAGGAAAATATATATATATATATCACTTTTACCAGTTAGTTATCATCTCTATTACAATTTACCATTTATAAAACATTAGTTAAGATAATAGTAGGAATTATTTTTAACTCTGGCATGAAAAGAGATCAAGGGTTAGCTTAAATGAAAATATATTAATATTTATAATATTAAATAAATGATTAAATGGGAAATTTTATAGTTCACAAGGAGGTAGCACGAGTTACCACAATTTCCGGCGTTAATTTTGGTACCTTTTGTTATCTCCTCAAAGATCATAAAATCACTCTAAATAAATAAATTGTTAAAATATATTGAATGATCAAGTAAAATAAATTTGATACTGTAACTATTGGTATATACTCTCTCTGTCCATATATGATATAGATCAAAAAAGCATAATTTTCGTCATCGATCGGTGCAATAACATGGACATATTGTTTCGTTTTTCCGGTAGTCGTAACCTAACCTAAGATTGTTTCGTTTTTATGCAAAAACTTGTTTACAAATAATAATATATTGAAAAGTGACATGAAACTCAAATAGTTATGTGTGTATTATTGATATATTGACGGAGTAATATACTGATCAAAATTGAACTCTTTTTTCCGTTAATCACGGAACAAATCTAAACCGAGAGAGTATTTTTTATATAAAATTGGTTAACATTAAAGAAAAATAATTCTCAAAAAAAAAGTCAAACTGCTTGAATATGAAACAAAGGAATAGTTATAATACCCGATCGAATATCCATTTCTGAACTGTTGCTTGCTGGTTGAGTAAAGATGCACCACTCAAGCTCTTCTCTCCGAGTTGCTTGCTTCACGGCATCTATCACCGCATGATTCGTTGAATCCACTCCTTCCTGCTCCAAATTCATCATGCAGACATGTTCTTGTGATGTCAACCAGCCGCTTTCATGATGAAACCTGCCATGTGACTCGGTGTCGTAATCGTGCAGCCAGTTCTTGGCCTGAACTCCCAAGATCTCAAGAAACATCCTCCAAAGTCCAATCTTTGTTGTATTTTGCTCACGTTCTATACCAGACTGGAGTTCTGGATATGTTAGTTGTGCCCATGAACATTTCAGCATTATATTCCATGGTGAAATCTAGATGTAATGAGCTCATCATGTAGTTAGCTGCCTGTGTGGCTGTGCCTCTCTGTTGTTCAGGTGATTGCCATAACTCTCGTGGACAGCAAGGGATGTGCGTGGTTGGGGCTATCAACAACTACACGGATCAGCTCTACAGCTATGGGGATTCCAAGAAAAGCTCGTGTAAGATTTTCTGCAAGAACACTGTCAAATCAAATGCTTGATGCTCCTGATCTCTCTGAACTTGGGGGTGCATGCATGAACCAGACAACCTGACGGAGAGCCTGATGTTCCTGGCGCACTTCGTCGGCGACGTGCACCAGCCGCTGCACGTCGGCTACGAGGAGGACGAAGGGGGCAACACCATCGTCGTGCGCTGGTACCGGAGGAAGACGAACCTGCACCATGTCTGTCTGTCTGTCCTCCCATGCAACCTATACACAATACACATCTGCTGTTCTTCAGTCTACTCATGAAATTGCTGCAGGTGTGGGACAACAGCATCATAGAGACGGCCATGAAGGACTTCTACAACAGGAGCATGGATACCATGGTGGAGGCTCTCAAGATGAACCTCACAGTGAGTACACAAACTTTTAAACGATTCAGCTCACTTCAGATGTGCTTTCAGTTCTCTGATGTTTGCCAGTTGTAGGATGGATGGTCTGATGATATCAGTCACTGGGAAAATTGTGCCAACAAAAGGGCAACCTGTGCAAACCAGTAATGATCCTGTCCAAACACTTCCACTTATTTCATGTTTAGTAATAACCATTAAAAAAACCATGTGTTAGCATCTTTGGACAGAGAATTTTGACATGTGTGGTCTCAACTTATGTCATGCAGCTATGCAATTGAGAGCATACATCTGGCTTGCAACTATGCCTACAAAGATGTAGAGCAGAACATTACTCTAGGAGGTAAAATCTTCTTTCTGTCACTGTGGTGTGATGAAAACTAGTACATTAAGTCACTTAATAACTGGCAATTCTGCATCCTGGAATACAGATGATTATTTCTTCTCACGGTACCCGGTAGTGGAGAAGAGGTTAGCACAGGCTGGCATCAGACTGGCATCGATACTCAACCGGATATTTGGCGACGATAAACAGGATGCTAATGCTATACCATTACAAGCTCAATAAGGGCTATGGTCAACAGACATATACATGGATTACAACAATTAATTGATAGTTTATAAGAAGCACGCAAGCATAGTATAGAATTCAAAAATGTAATTCCTGTATATTCAAAAGTACATTTTTATAAGAAGCACATACGCCAAGGATAGGATAGCATCAAAAAATGTAATTGTTGTAATTCATGTATATTGGAAAGTACAGTTTGTGATAATAAGCACATAAGACTATAGCATTCAGAAATGTGAATATGTGATTGCTGTAATTCCTCTATATTTGAACAATGTACAGTTTGAATAAGTGCATTTCCAACTCTCATGTCTTACATTTGGGAGCTGTTGCATATCTCTGATCATATTTGTCAATTGCACATTTATTCATTAGCTGCTCAGAAAGGTAGAGTATGCCAAACTTTTCTAGTGATGTTCAGCTAGCTGCCAAAGCAATTCAGATATGTAGTGGGGAAAATCTCACTGAACTTGATGTAACAAAGAGTGCATTGAATAATTTTATTGATATATGGATCACATAAAAATACATCATCTAAGGAATAGGAGCCTACATACAATCGATCAATGTGAGCGATCGATTGCACCTGCCAGTACCTTAGTCACCGCATGAGTTGCGATTCCAATTGGGCAGAATAGAAGGCACAGAGAAACCGAATGCCTAGTTTCTATGTTGTTCTTGATACCATCATGGTACACCTGCCTGCATTACAATCCCAAAACACAACACATCAACAACTTCCTTGCACTTGCAAGTTGCAACTCATATCATCATCATGTATGCTATGTGGATTACTATGCCTGAATTAAGAAGAATTGCAAACCTTGCGGCGAAGAGGTCGACGGCTAGGAGGTGAATCCAGGCGGAGGCGACGGTCATCTCGCTGGCAAACATCCTGACGATGGCCGGCAACTGCACAGGGGGAGAATTTGCAGAGAATGAATGCACAATGAAGGTTGGTTTCCATGGAGTAAGTAGTGCAGAGTGGCGCGCCATTGACTGACCTCCGGGAGCCAGTACTTGCTGGCGAACATGGCGCGCAAGGTGTCGGGCGTCCAGGATAGGTAGAGCAGGTAGGCGTAGAGGACGCCGAGAGCGACGTAGGGGATGGTGCTATCCACCGCCCGTTTGGTCTGAAGATGAGAGGAGCTAGTGAGCTAGCTGCGAGCAATTCAGGGGATTTTGGGGGGGCTTACCACGTCGGCGTTGGGAGCGACGATCATGAGAGTGTAGAAAGGGAGGACGGCGATGGTGCCCCAGGTGAAGGCGGAGCTGGCGATCTGAGACGTCGCCATCCCTGCTCTTAAAGGAAATCGGGAGGAAATGTGAGCAAATTCGGAGTACACACTACACAGTTTGGCTAGAATGGAAGCAGGAGGGCGTACATGCGCAAGGCCGGAACAGTGGCGCCCTGCCGCGGACGCCGGGGCGAGAGACCGCGGCGAGCCCCGGCCGGAGAGGGCGCCCCCACGTCGACGCGGCGACCGAGCTTCCCGTGCGGAGCTGGCCACCGGGCAACGCGGCCACCCGCGGCACCGGCCGTTGCCTCAGCGCCAGTGGCGCCGCCAAGCCAACCTGCAGCCAAGATTGATTCAACAACGGCGTGCGCCAAGATTGATTCTTGCGTTGTTCGGTGCGTACCCGAGCGGCGGAGGAGAGCGCGAGAGCGGACGCCGCCATTCTTGGGGAGGAGGCGAGCACGGAGCACCTGGTGGGAGAGACGGAGGGTGCGCGGTCACTTGCAAATTGCTTTACTCCCCCCCTTTGTACTTCCTGTGCTCCGGCCACTCACTAGCGTCGTTGTTGCAGTCGGTGGTCGGCGCCGGGACCCGCCACAGTCGACGAGTGGAGGAAGAGGTAAGAGGTAGGTTAGGTCGTCCATGGCGGTGACCGTGGACGCGTGGGTGCCACCAACCATGTCCAGGTTTTAATTTATCGCCAAGAAGGCAAGACATCGTGCTGCTGCCGGCTCCATCGCATCACCAGTCAACAAAGGCGACAGCTTTGATACGACTGGCCATGTGCCGCCGCCCCGACTTGCCGGCGAATCGGCGATCCCCTCCTGCCCCGTCGCCGACCGCCGCCTCCGCCTCGACACGTGGTCGCTGCTCCGTGCTGTCAGCTATCCCCAGCGACCACGAAAAGGAAGTGACCGAGCAAACACAAACACAAACAAACACCATAAGAACGATTGATATCAACAATTCAACCTCAACGAGTACAGATGATTCAGCATCACACATGGTGTGTTTGTAAAGGAAAGAGAAAAGAAAAGCAAACTGTTTCTCATCATCTCAGATACAGAAAAACGAGCTAGTCCGTCGTCAGGCAGAGCCATTTGGCCCAAAACCTTCCTTTTCTTCTGATGGATCAGTCATTCAGTCTACCGATTAACTCTCAACTCTGCAAAGTTGCTGGCATCTACTCCCAATTCATTGGTGTGTCTCTCTTCAGTCCTAGAATATCATCCTCATCATCTCCTTTGGATTGTCTGTATAAGCTTTTATCAACTCTGCTGGACAGTATCGTTTTCAGAAGGAGAGGTGAGAAGACACCATGGCCTGGAGCTTGTCCCAGTCGGATGGGATCTCCAGGTCAGGAGAGAACGCAAAGCCAGCAGCAACAGCAATGGCAATGACCAGCAGGCTGCCCTTGAGGCAGGTTGACACGCGGCTCAACCTTCCAAGGATCTCCTTGCAGTACTTGTCTGCTGCTTTGATGGATGCCTGCTTTCCAGGGTCTGTTGCTGCCTCTAGAGCCGCCTCATTCTGCAATTGCAACCAATTGCACACTTGTTAATTAGTACAAAATGTCTAGAGGGATATGTGAACAGCTAAAGGTAAAAATGCTGTTAGCTTTGACAAACAGATTGCCTGTGTCAAACAATTACTTGCTTTGAATAGCATAAACTAATTGCGATATCACGAAGGCCTGTCTTTGTACATGAATGCATCAACACAATTTTACAACGATCCAGTTTCGAAGGAGTAGCATTGCATTGCACACAACATACAACAGGAATGAAACAAACACCAAAACAGTAAAACAATACCAGTCAAGCAAAACAAGTTGTGCAGCTAGGACTTAGCATACCTTTGCCTTTAAGTTCTTCAGAGTGGCCTTGAGAGATTCGGCGCTGAGCTTAGGAGACAGCTCGCTCCAGTTTGTGGCTATCTTGCTCAGGACAGCAACACTGGCTTCAATATTTTCAGGATGAAGTCTTTCCTGCAAATCAAAATTAAGCAATTACAGTCACAGTTCTTGTTTGCTGCTATGAAGGCAGGCAGGCAAGACTCACCCAATGCTTGTAGGACTCTGGATTTTGAACCAGGCACCAAATGAATACATCAGCAGCCTCCCTGGCGAGCTCTGCATTGTCTAAACATAATGCACAATTCGTCAATTCAGATTTGCAAAAACAAAGGTAGCAAATGCTCTATATACAAAGAAGATAATGTAACAAAGAATGGCAACTCACTTTCTTGCATTGCTTTTGCACACAAAGGCAAAAAGTGATGTGATGCTTGTTTCACAGTTTTTGAGCCAGGAGGACCAGCAAGAGCCAACTCCTTGATTGTTGGGTAGGCTGCTTCAAACCTTTCTGTAGCCTAAAGAATTCCACACAATGTGTCAGAACTCAGAACATCATCTCATATCAAAAGTAAAGCAAACAGGAGGGTAGAAATGAAGAACAAACCTTGACACGTGCACTTGAAACAGGAAATGCAGCTCTCATGAACAGATCAAATGTAACAGGGGGGACCAGGCGCTCCCCCTTTCTAACAGCACCATTCAGTAAGATAGCCCGAGCTTTGGGAACAGAAAAAATTCTGCATGTGGAAGAAGCAAAAAGAAAAGGAAAAATTATGAATATGAACATTGGATGTGCTCTATCACAAAGAACATAGAAACAGCATGACACTCCTAATCAGATTTAAGTTAAGAAATACCTTTCGAGCAATTGCAGCACTAAATCTCTTGACTGGGGATTCCCAGTTGACTTTGCACATAATGTGGGAAACAGGAAATGAGCCCAGAAAAGCATTCCAGTCACTAGGTCGCCTTGAGATGCCTATGATACATCATGGAAGAGAATTTTTGTAAGGAAAATATAAAATGATAGTTTGGAGCATTGGAAATCATTAGCTTCATCCAGACCAAGTGCAAGGACAACAGGGAAAAAATATACCTGACCAATAACCCAGACAATGATTGGAAGTTTTTCCTGTCCAAGATACTTATTGTTTCCCAAAATTTTTGGCAGGAGGTTTGCTAGAACCTCTGGCTTCTTTCTTAAAGTCATGGCAAGCACAACAAATATTGCAACCTGAACAATGTGATCATCATTTAAAAATCATAAACCATCTTCAAAAAAAATCTATGCAGACAAAAAAAAATCTTGAAAACAAGATATATCCATAATATATTACAATCACAAGTTCAATAAGCAATGTGAACTATGGCAGACAAGATATTAAATCTACAGGTTTATCACATCTACTCCATGCAATCTTCATTCTTCAGGGCCCAAAGACAAAAATTAGTTTTTTCTCCTTATGAAACATTACAGAAAGAAAAAGATGGGAAGACTTGAAGATTTCATTTATGAACTTATAAAATTTTCAGTGATCCTAGTGAATAGTGATCCATAAATCAGAGTAATAAACCAATACCCATGATCAAATCTGGATACGTTCTTAGTGCAAACGAATTACATTATGCAAGTATCGGCATACTCTTAATAAGAGTCCAAGTGTTAAAAGATTACAGCAGAGCTAGTTTATTTGGATTTACACCATCAGAGGCATTCACATTTATCTAAAGTAAATGCCACTAACAAGCATACAATCTATGCAGCATATCTAATGCACAAACCTACAGGTTTCTCATTGCAAGGTGACTGGTTCAGAACTGTAATAGTTATATATTCAGTAGATTATGGTATTAATGTTAGGCTCTCAGTTGACAGGAATACAATTTGGCATACAATCAAAATAAAAGGCATGGTATTTTTCCATAATGCAGAGCATTTTTCTGCTATTTTCCAGCACAAGTAAATGACACCTTGTAGCCAGGCGTATGATGATAAGGCAAGCCATAATGGAATAAGCACTACCTGGGCCCTTGGAGTTTGCTGAGCGGCCTTCTTTGAACCTTTAGTTCCCACTGCTTGACCTGACAGTTCAGACATGACGCTGTCTATACACCACAAGACAAAATCTCCCAGGGCATCGGGAGATCTCTGACTGATCCAATCACTCGCTGTGTTGCGAACTGGTTCAGGAATATGGCACAAGGGAATCTGCTCAATATATCAACTAATTAGATGCATAACTAAAAAGATAGACATGAGAACATAGGTGGACATGTGGATTCCATAGTTATTAAGGCAGTAAGGTGAGGCGAGGCGGTGGACTGCCGCCTTAGGCAATAAGGCGTAAGGCGAGGCAACGCCTTACGCCTATAGAAACTATAGGATTTAGGAAAAAAATCAATAGATAAGTAGTAAATCCCAAATAGCAGTAGCAATATAGTATGATAAAAATAGAAATACAATATCAAGTTGCAATATTGTCACTTTAGATACCTTGTAAAACCAAAAAATATAGTTAAAATTGCAATAGCATGTTTAAAATTATGTCTAATAGTATATTTAAAGTTCAGTTCAATAACCTATTTATATAAATCTGATCCAACAGCCCATTTAAGGCCCATAAGTTAATTTTCATCTCTAAACCCTAACGTCGCTCCCACTCCACTCTTCTCTCTCAGCCTCCAACCCTCCACTCCTCCAGCCAGCACCTCTTCCCCTCTTCTCTCCCCCTCTTCCACATCGCGCCACGCCTGGCCTCACCCCGCACACCGCTCACACCTGGCCATGTCCGACCTCTCTGCGCCAGATCTGCGCCGCGCCCAGCCTCTCCAAGCCGAATCTGTACCATGCAGGGGCAACGTGGAGGGTAACTGGGTAAGGCGTACCCTACGGCCTAAGCGACGCTTTAATAACTATGGTGTATTCCAAGATATACTATTACATTAAACTCTAGTGGATGAATCATGTGAACGAAAATGGCAGTTCTTACATGGCCTTCTCTGGCTATATCATGTTATATAGTAACAAGCATGAACAGAAACAAACTATTTTAACTGATTATGCATCCTCAGCGTGAGCAGAAATTGCATAACCATCCTTTAACGAGCATTCTTGTCAAGCACATTTACAGTAATGTCAAATCTACCAATAATAAGTTGGATAATATCAACAACAGTCACCTAAAGTAGTAGCATTAGCGTGTCGCAATCAATGTTAATGATGTATGCATCACCATCAATGTTCGTGCACAGTCATAAATTTCATGCATTTGCAAGCAACGACAACAAAAAGGCCATGAGAACTTAACAGCCTGGTAACCGGCAGTTGCAATATAAATGCAATCCAAATGCTGGATAACCACCATATAAACTGCAATTCCCTTTTACAGATGAGAATGCACTATTATCATATGCATAAATGAGTTAGGGAAAACTTTAGTAACTCACGTCAACCATCTTAGACACAAGTGATTCCTTGAACATCTTAGCCCATGGGAACTGGGCGGCGCTCACGCTTGCAAATGCCCGGCCAAAGTAGTCAGCAAACCGCATGAGCTGGATATCCTGCTGGTTCTCGTAAGATTCCTGCACATAGAATAAACAGTTAGAATCTATAAACATAAAAGAACGAGCTATGACACTTAAAAAGATCTAATTGTTGCACCAAAACCCGAAGCTTTCCAGGGATCCCATATTTACATCCAAGAGATCCCAACTTTCTGGTAGACTAACCAAAGGATGACAGAATTTTATATCTTGTTAATCCGAAACTATTAAAAACCCAACATTTGGTCGGAATTTTGGAAACCCCCGAAAGATCCAACACAAAACCCTCATCAGATCCGATCTATAACAAACAGACAAAAATATGATCCAGGCCGGCGCGGCGAGATCTGATAATTTCTAAAGAGGAATTTCTCGAAACAAGATGGCTATTACCGAGATCTCGGCGAGATGCGCGGAGAGGTTCTCCGCGTCGATCAAAGCGGCGGCCTCAGCGACCGTCACCTTGGGCTTCTTGGGCTTCTTCACCTTGGGTTTCTTGACCTCCCCCTCGGGAAGAGCCACCGGCGCCTCGTCCGAGTCCTCGTCGTCAGAATAGGCAGCCGTGGCCGCGGCGATCCGCGCGTCCGGGTCGGCCGCGTCCCTGGCCGCCTGCAGCGCGCGGTGGCGCATCTGGGACTGCTTCTCCACTGCCTCGAACACGTTGGCCTTGTGCCCACCGTTGGCCACCGCCAGATCGGGGGCCGCGGAAGGCGCCTGCTTGCGGTGGCGCTTAGGGTAGCTAACCTTCTGCCATCCGTGCGATGGATCCGAGGAGGAGGCGGCGGCCGCGCCGGCGGCAGCGGCAACGGCGTCCGTGGAGGAGGAGGAGGCGAAGTCGTCCATGGCTGTTTGGGAGGAGGGGGAGAGCGATGCCGATGAGGAGAGGGAGGAGGAGGAGGAGGAGGAGGAGGGTTTTATTGCCGGGATCTCTCTTCTTCCTCCGTCTCCTCCTCCACCTACTTCGCTTGTTTTTTTCTCCTCCAAATTTCTTGTTACAATTTATCTCTTTCACTTTGATGATGTGGTTATGGATAAGATAATGTTAACATAATCACTTTATCCATGGTATAATCTGTAGAGTTTAAGATGATTTTAGAACGCCAATTTTACAAGATTTTTGTAGGATTTAGTTCGATCCACGAAAAAACTTTGAAATTTCTCTATTTTAAAGGAGGTTAGAGGGTGTTTGACCGATTTTTAGCCTCCGTCACATCGAATGTTTAGAAACTGTTTTAAAGTATTAAATGCCGATCGAATGTTTAGATTGACACTTCAAATACCGACAGAAAGCAAAATTTGCAATTTTTTTAGAACGCTTACATGAAATTTGTTTTTAAAAAACGAATCGTTTCAAAAAAAATCCAGATGCGATCTGTGCAGAGAGCACGTGCACTTGGATCAGTGAAAGCCCATCACGGTGACAATTTCGTTGGGCCCACAGGAAAAGGTCAACCAGACCTTTTGTTTTCTCCTAAGCTAACTAATTTTTTTCGAATTTTGAAGTTTTTAAATCAATTCATAATTTATTGGCAGCATTGAAGGCTGTTTTAAATATAAATACTCCCCCATTCATCTTTAAATAATTGAAGGTCAACCACGGGTCGTTGACTTACTCTCACAAGTACATGATGTGTCATATATATATATATATATATATATAGATATTTACACGACTTAAATATAATACTCGCTCCGTTCTATATTAAAAGTTATTTTAGTTTTTTCGATTCATCCACCTATCAATAAATTTGGACACACCTCGTTCTACATTATAAGTTATTATGATTTTTTTAAATTCATCACAGACCAATGATATATATATATATATATATATATATATATATATATATATATATATATATGTGTGTGTGTGTGTGTGTGTCTAGGTCATTGATCCGTCGAGAATGACTTATGATGTGGAACAGAGAGAGTATATAATTATTTATCTTCTGTTATATGTTTCTATTTATAAAACAATAATTTTAAGAGATTTATACAGAAGTCTAATGTAAGAGCATTTTGATTTTTATATGATCTAAGAAACACTTTTTCAAAATAAAAAAAGCTGGATATAATCATACAATGCATATTTTAATGTTTTCTATACTAAGTATCATAATAGTTTATTATTTATAGAAAATGAAAAAATTATTACAAGTTCAACTTGATCTAGACATAAACATCGTGTGTGTATATTGTTGGCGTAAAAGATTACGCTAACAGTTTCTCTAAGATTAAAAACTAACAAACAGTAGTTTGTGAAGCGAACTATCTCTAACCTCCAAATTGGATAATAGCTCGAAGCAATTTGAAGTTGTGTATTAAATATATTTGCCTATTGATCTTAGATGAATTGTCTTTGCCTATTGATCTTAGATGTGCTGCGATGAAGTATTTCCCCCAAACATATTTTTTTATTATATAATAAAATTTTAAATAAAAAAATTAATACCAATTCAACCGAGTTTAAGGGAGGATTTGATACTTGATAATGCGGAAGAAAACCGTGGAGATGGTCAATATCTCGTGAGAAAAACAATTGGAAATAAACAAAAACAAGCAAGATAGAACAGCGGAGCACTGACCACTGAGAAATCATCGACCAAAACAGTCGCATTCCAATTGCAAGGTCCGAACCAATGAGCAGATGCCTGTGCAACAGGAGTGTGCGCGGACGAACTCGCCCAAGCCCCGATTTTGACGCATTCCTGATTCCGACATATAAAAATCTAGTAGTCGATTCTGCCGCCGCCCTGTTCCTGCAAATCTGAGTCCAACTAAAGAAATCCCCCCTCTTGACCCCAGCCCGGTTCTTGGCTCGTGGAGCATAGAATCATTCCAAACTTGCAAAGTTTGACCTTTGCTTTTAGGTTCTGGGTTCCGGCGGTGATCATTAGTGCCCGGTAATTTTGTTCTAGAGCTCGTGATTTTAGTCCCCAGATGCGGTTGCGGCGAACAGGATCGGGAAAGGAGGCATCTTGGAGGCAGTTTCTGGAATCCGTAGCGCTCAATCGGTTCGTTCTCTAGTGCGAGCGGGGAAAAGCTGCGGTTTTTCCTCCTGTTACTCTTGGCGGTTACCCTCTTCTTCTCCTCTCCATCTTCCGGGCTTCTATTGCTTCGGCTGGTGAGTTCTTCTTGCTTTTTTTTTTTGAAAAATAGAGTTCTTCTTGCTCTGTTTCTTGTTCTCTTAGTTTATTTGAGCGTGCAGTTACTGTACTAGCGAGCTACGCGTGAATTAGCGTCAGATATTTTTTTAGCCGATTTTTTACAGTTTACTGGGATCTCTTTTGGTTTTCATGGAGGTTAGGTTAGCATCTGTGGTGTTAAGAACATGGCCAAATTCTTGCTGATTGAATGCGACCTGTCATTGGACTGGTGGTTTCTTCTATGCCGCTTGGTAGTTTTCAGCGGAGGTTTCTATGCAGATTCCTACGACTTTCTCGTTTATGTGGTCTAGAACTAGAAGGAATTTTAGTGGTCTAATCCAGCTGTTGTATTTTTATTGGAAAGAGGATTCAGCTTTTGACTTGGCTGGAGATATCAACTGGTTGAGTTTGAGGTTTTATCTGATTATCTCCATTGCTAAACTCTAGAAGGGGTGAAATATCTCCTATGTCCGGGAACAATAGGTCACAATCAGTTCATGCTTTCTCTTAGGTGTCTCTCTTGCTGTGAGCATTAACTGGAGCCAAATTGTAGGTGGACAGGTATCCAACACCCAATGTGCAATAAGGAGGCTAGTGACAGAACTCAGGAACCACTGGAAGCAAAGGCATAGAACAACAAAGGTATCTGGTGTGTGGCATTCCAGATTCCAGAAGAGAGACGCTTGCGCCGAAGCCACGGAGAGAAGGGAGGCGAGATGGTGAAGAAGAAGATGAAGAAGTTGTATGCCAAGGATGCCCTGGAGTTGTTTAACCATGTCATGGTGGAGCAGCCCTTGCTCCCCTTCCTGGTCCCGCTTGGCCTGTTTGCGTGGTTCGTTGAACGATGGCTTGTGCCGTTCTCAAACTGGGTTCCCCTTGTGGCTGCTGTATGGGCAACAATTCAGGTAGTTGTTTCTGCCATGGTTTTCATACAGATAAATTTTGGCTTGGTTTCTTTGATGTAATGTTGAATTATCAGAAAGGTAGCCCGGTACTAGTTGTTGAGATGATACTGTATAATTTAGTGCAAACACTTTTTGTTGCTCGGTTTGGAAGTGCTGATCTGTTTTTTTTTGGACTTGTGAGGTGTTCATAGTTTTGAAGAGAAGATTATCACAGAGCAACACCACCCCAGTTTCTGTAATTTGTTCTGTCCTCTTACTATCTTCTTATGATCAATGCAGTATGGGAGATTTAAAAGGAAAACTTCCATAGAAGATTTGAACAAACGATGGAAGCATCTTATACTGAATACAACAGTATGTTCATTCACTTAAATTATTCACTCTTTGATTTTTGATTTTTTAGCCATATTCCTTTTGTATCTCTTGCAGCCTACCACGCCAATAGAGCCTTGCGAGTGGTTGAACAAACTTTTGGGTGAAGTTTGGCCCAATTACATGGAACCAAAATTGGGAAAGAGGTTTCAATCTATTGTTGAGGTCAGCTTCTGAATATTTGATAGCTATCTGTTTTATAAAGCTCTTGAGCACTAGGATGCAGGCAAATCAATATACTATAATTTGTGAAAGTTCAATTACACTTGATAATTTTGTGCTCGTATGTAATAATCAATCATTGGTTTTACCAGCTTAGTATTTCATATCTGGAGAAACTAATGATGTGGAAAAGCATCTGAACACACTGTGCTTTATACTTGAGCACATTTGATTCATTGACGTTGAGTCGTTGATATCTCAAAATAAAATTCATTAGCAAAATTTTCAGTTCCATTACTCTTATTAATTTGATGTAGTCAAATAGTTAATATGTATTGCAAGATGTGGTGCACACTATTTTCTATTCTGTGTTGTTTTTAACTAGCTGACCAATACTCTGTGAATTTGCAGAGACGTTTAAAGAGTCGAAAACCAAAACTAATAGTAAGTTCTCTTAGAATTGTTTATCTGCCTGAATTCCTGTTGCTATTCTGATTGCAGCACTAATGCTTTGCTTTTATATCTCCAGGATAAAATAGAATTACAAGAATTCTCACTTGGTTCTTGTCCACCTACCTTAGGGGAACAGGGGATGCGCTGGATAACTTCAGGTGACCAGGTCAGTTGTCCATATTCTGTACTGGTAGAAACCCCACGATAAACTTAGAGGGAAGAAATACTGCTTCAGGCATTGACGCATTGTTCATCATTGTAAGGATTGCTCATGCAGTTTTGTAGTGCTACAGAATTATATAGGTGGTGATTTAGCTTATTTGCTCTGCTTCATAAATTCAAAATCGTCCTTTTTTGAATATTCAATTACTTAACTTATTCCTATATTATTGACAACATTTATGCATGCATTATCATTAATGGTCTCTTCACCTTTTCTGATTATAACAATTCTTGTGTCTATACTAACCTGGAAATGTTCTTCAATTATTATTTTTTAATTTTATAATTTATAAAAAATCTGTATATACTAACTTGTCATGCTGCTCTTCCTGATCCTGAGTAGCTATTAGTGAGTTAGTTGTCCCATCTTGAATGATAGTATGTTATAAGTAGGAGAGGCAGAGGGAATGCCTCCGTTGGTTGTACTGCTAAACTCTTTTAACTCGTTTTTTTTTGAACATGCAGCAAGTCATGCGTTTGGGTTTTGATTGGGACAGCAATGAGATGAGTGTAATGCTTTTGGCGAAACTAGCAAAACCACTTATTGGTGCCGCTCGCATTGTTATAAACAGCATTCACATCAAGGGAGATGTATGTCCTTTGCTCTTTCAATTGATTCTACTGTATTGTTATTATTATTTCTCATTTATCTTGATTTTGTTAGACACTTCTCTTAAATTCGTAAGCAAGAAAAATCTCCAGCTTAAAAAGAATATAAGAACAATCATGATGAACAGAAGTGGTTTTGGGGAGCTGTTCCTGCTAGCAATGGTTGACATAGGAATATAGGATTCTATGCTGTAATCATGCAATTATCATACCTTTATTTGCAAAGGTGATAATGATTCCTGAGCTATTTCACTGGATATCACACTTTTGCATTTTGTGGTAGCACAGTAAACTTTGTGTTGATATGCACTTGGATCTCTGCATGGATTTAAAACCATTAATTTTCTTTTATATCCCGAGTTTTCTATCCGGTGATTATTTTCTTGCCTTAGTGCATCATCCACTTGGATCATCAGATTGATTTATGATACTATCTTTGATTCAAATTATACCTATTGCAGCTTCGACTGATACCCATCCTTGATGGTGAAGCCATTCTTTATTCGTTTGAATCTACTCCAGAAGTCAGGATAGGAGTAGCATTTGGAAGTGGTGGAAACCCAGCAGGTCCTGGTATGGAGTTACCGGGTGTCTCAACATGGCTGGTGGGTTTGTGGGTGCCATTTAGTTACTCCTTGGCTTATTCACAATTTGTTAATATAATTACAATCATTGCATAATGAAATTTGAATGCTAAACGCAAATGCGCAATGCTTCATGAATCATGCAGGTCAAGCTTTTGACTGAAACCATAGTGAAGACAATGGTTGAACCTCGCAGGCTTTGTTTTCCTTTGCCATCAGTAGATTTAAGAAAACGAGCAGTTGGTGGTGTTCTTTCAGTCAATGTTATTTCAGCTAGTAACTTAGGCAGAGACGCAACCAGTGAATTATACAACCACCAAAGCTCAAATGGAAGATCTACATCTGGGATTGCTGATAACAAGGTATCACAGACTTTTATTGAGGTAGAAGTTGGCAATTTGGCGAGAAAAACAAGCGCAAGTAAAGGTCCAAATCCTACATGGAATAGCACATTTAACATGGTACTGCATGGAGACACGGGTGTTGTCAAGTTTAACCTGTATGAATTGGATCCTGGTGGTGTGAAGGTGACCTACTTGACAAGCTGCGAGATAAAGGTATGATAATGATAAATCTCTTCTTATTTTAATCAATTTATATGATACTTAGGCAGTTGTGGTTCTTCCTACACATCCAAGGATACTGATTACGCTCTTTCGTTGTCTAAAAAAACGAAGGATACTGATGAAAGTAATGTAAACAGGTCAAGTATGTTCTAGATGGTTCGACAGTATTTTGGGCTATAGGGCATAATTCTGGTGTCATTGCAAAACGCACCGAGCTTTGTGGACAAGAAGTTGGAATGGTTGTTCAATTTGAGGACATTAAGGGCGAGGTACGTTGCCTTTCCAGTTTCCAGTCTATCTCTACTGTAGTAACTACCGATGTGTTGTCACCATTTTTCTTACATCCAAAACCTGTTGTTGGATCTGATGTATCATTTTTAAAGAAAATAAATGCCCAATTGATAGACATCAAATTTACATGTGTTATCTAGTTTCATTGAGCCAACCAAGCACATTTTTCACCAGCCTGTCTGGTTTGAAATTATGCCATATATGACATGCATGCAGGAGGTTATCCTCGATACAAGCTGTGAAGTAGTACACATTAGGAATCTATGACCCTAATAACTCATATAGTTTAAACTTCTGGTGCTCTCTGGTTCTACATTTAATTTTCTGTTGGACTGTCTTAGCGTTAGCAGTTGGATTGTTTGATAGATTTTGAAAGAGTTCTGCCTGTTGTGATATTGGTAGCATTTTTGGAAGCAAGATCAGAAGAGAAAGGATTAGGAAGATGTCCATCCTTTTACAAACAACTGTGGAAGTAACAAGATTTTCATTCTATTGGGCTTCAAAAGTTCCGTAGATAATATAGAAAGGATAAAGTGATCACGAATATGCAAATTTTAACGATAACTTCTGGTGTTTTTTTAACAACATGATGACGATCTCTCTGGTCCCAAGTTAATGATATTAGCGGTGTTGCCGTGGCGACAAGGTGGTCTCAGGGGCTAAGGTGTCCCTGAGACCACCTTGTCCATATTGGTCTGTGCATGGCATGGCGTGGCGCAGGTGGCGTGGCGTGGCTGGCAAGGCATGGGCAATGTGGTGTGGCCTGCGCAGGCCGCATTGGTAATGACAGCAGAGAAGGTGGCGGCGGTGGTTGTGGGAGAGGAGTCTGCTAGGGTTTAGGGTTTAAGAGAGGAAAAAGAATCTATTGGGCTTTAAATGGGCTATTGGAGACTTTAGTAGACACTTATATAGATGGGCTGTTGGACCGGGATTTAAATGTGATCTTGGACCAGGATTTAAATGTGCTATTGCCTATTGGACTGGGCTTTAAATGTGCTAGTGCAATCTTGCCTATATATTATCACTTTTTCTTCTTTTCTTTCATTTTGTAAGGTGTCGTCTTGTTTTACACCTTACCATTTAAAAGGTAAAAAGGTAGCCGTGAACTTAGCCCCGCCTTATTAACTATGAGTCTATGACTTGCTTATATCATTTATACCATGGCATCATGAAGGTTAAAACAATTGTGTGCCCATTTTTCAATCTGTTTAAACTTATTGCACATTCTCCTTTCTGTATTCAATCCGTGTCTCAGTCCTTGATGTGAGGAACAAGAGCAAATTGGTTGAAATTGAACTGGCATAATAAGAGGCAATATGATCTATGGACCCCTGCCTATTTGAGTCCAGACTGTTTAACTATGTCATTTATTGCTCCCTTTTTGCTCTTTCTAATTTGTTTGCAATTTTTACTGGATGATAGTTTAATCCTGTTCCAAACTCTTCTCCTTACAGTTAACTGTCAGTCTCGTGCTGAAAGAATGGCAGTTCTCTGATGGGTCAGTTACATTGAGCAATGGATCTCAATCTCCATTTGATGGATCGCCAAAGCTTCAGTCCAGAACTGGAAGGAAACTCAGAGTCACAGTAATTGAGGGCAGGGCCCTTGCGGTTAATAGTAAATCTGGAAAATGTGATCCTTATGTGAAGGTCCAGTACGGAAAGGTTTGTTGTTACTTTGCACAAGTTTAGCTTCACTTGCTTTTACACAAGATTGTATTCTAACCTCATATTCTGTCTTTAGGCTCTGTACAAAACAAAGACGCTATCTCATACATCACAACCAGTTTGGAATTATAACTTTGAGTTTGATGAGATCACTGGTGGCGAATATCTGAAGATCAAATGCTATAGCGCAGATACATTTGGAGACGAAAGCATTGGCAGTGCAAGAGTAAATCTAGAGGGACTTTTAGATGGTGGTAGCCGCGATGTATGGGTTCCACTTGAAAAAGTGGGTTCGGGAGAGATCAGGCTTGAAATAGAGCCAATAAAGAATGATTTCAACAGTGACCTTAAGGTACTTGCTTTTCTTAAGCATTGAATATTAAGATTATGAAGCCCTCCACTTCTCGCATCATGTTGCTGTCTTGGAGGTAGTTTCATACCACTTATACCATTTTGTCAACTGATATGTGCTTCTGGATTCTGGATTGCACTTCAGCAGGGCTCAAGTGGTAGAGTTGGAGGTAGCTGGATTGAGCTAGTAATAATGGAAGCTAGGGATCTTGTTGCTGCTGATCTCAGAGGAACTAGTGATCCTTATGTCAGGGTGCAATATGGGAGCAAGAAGAAGCGAACTAAGGTTTGGTCGTGAATCTTGCTGATATTTATCATCATGTTTGTATCAGGAGATACAACATGGATTGTTTTTCTTATGCATGAAATGTGTACCCAAAAAGACAGACGGGCCAAGTAACAGAGATGAACAAATATGCTCATGTAGTATAAGCACCTAGCATCATCATCATATGGTGCTTAAGACGAATCCAGATTAGTTATCTTTCAACCGGTAGCAGTCTGTGCTTACTTGGTCAGGATAATGTAAGAATTTAAATAGGAAAATTGAAGTTTTTAATGGTCTTTGAGGTGGTAAAACGAGATACCACAATTAACACCGGAGAGTGTAGTAGCTCAAAGTACCTCAAGACCGGAGAAAACCTATCGTAAAATAGTGTTACCTTACCTCTTAGTGTATTATTATAAATTATGCTTTTGGCGCAATGTTAGTATTTTTTATGGGAGATTGAAGAATTATATATGGTCACTCTGTTTTTCTTTTTGCAGAAACTAGGTGTAGCAAACTAAAAATCATTTTTTTTGCGGGGACGGGGAACTACAAATCAATTTGATCCACCCTAGAAAGGGCAATCCATTTGAACTGAATAATTCTTTCGGTGCAGGTTGTTTACAAAACACTCTCTCCATCCTGGAACCAGACATTTGAGTTTCCGGAAACAGGAGAACCCTTGATCTTGCATGTCAAGGACCATAACGCGGTTCTTCCAACTGCTAGTATAGGCCACTGCACGGTCGAATACAGCATGCTTCCTCCTAATCAGTCGGCTGAAAAATGGATACCACTCCAAGGCGTAAGAAGCGGAGAAGTTCATGTAAGGATCTCACGAAAAGTACCAGACTTGCAAAAGAAAACAAGCTTGCAGGCTGATGAATCTCCCTTTGGCAAAGGACGCAAGATATCAGCGCAGGTGAGAGGCGTCCTTGGCTCTCGTTTGAATTGAATGATGTATCTGTGCATATTGGCGCCACATTCCTCTCAATATCCTCTTTTATACGCATGATGATGCTTTTTTGAACAGATGAGAGATATCCTGAAGAAATTCACAGGCTTAATTGACGAGGGTGGTGACCCGGAGGCCCTGTCGCTGGCCGTGACAGAGATTGAAGGCATCCAGGATGAACAAGATGTGTACATAGGGCAGCTTGAGCGCGAGAAGGCGGCGCTGCTGCGTAAAATACAAGAGCTTGGTTCTGAAATCTCCAGAACATCATCTACTCCTCCAAGGATGCCCTTCTAGTTAGACAAACCGACGCACAGTTACACACCAGCAAATCATAGCATTCCCAATTGTATTATTCATGGGCAAAGACCTGAATCTCCATAGAAACTATACTCTTGTGCAGATATGTTAACATGTGTAAGTAGATAAACACAAGAAGGAATTCTTGTAACATGTAACTAGAGCAATCAGCTCATGTGTTGTTGTTGCATCCAACCTGCTGTTTATCTTGAAAGGCTTGCTGAGTGCCATGATGCTACACACATCCATACTGAATAAATCCAAATATCCAATGCTACATACATGGCATATATGTGTTTGTTTTGGTTGGCTTATGCCTAATGGATAATGCCTTTGTTCTAGTAGTTAGCACCTGGAATACATTGCAGTGCATGCTTGCCCACATTTTCAGGCCTGCCTCTTGTTGTCACTGGACATGAAAAGCATGGAGCATGCAGAGCCAGCCTAGGACGGCGAAAGGCTAGCAGTTATGTGGCGCCTGAATTGGAAAGCATTTTGCAGTGGCTGGACGGACACACCGATCAAAGCATTCTCGCAGTTGGCTCCCCAAGAACATAAAAGCTAGCCATGGCTGCCTCCTCCTACCTAGCTCTAGCTCTAGCAACTTTGCAAAGTCAACTGATGGATGGATCGATCGACGCTTATGCGACCGTCTCTTGCTTGTTAGTAGCTGGTGTACGTTTAGGATCATTTAATCGGCACCAGACACTACTACACGAGAGCTGAAGTGAAGTGAAGTGAAGTGAGGTTCTTCTCAAAGGAAGTAAAGACAGTGGAGTTAGTGGTAGGTACCGGGCATTGATCCACCGGCCGTAGCTGTAGGAGGACAGCAATGATATGCTGCTGCTCGAGATTGGTACTGGTTCTTGTAAATTTCTTTAGCTTTCAATTCCTTGCAAAAAATGATAGATAAACATCGGCCTTTGACAATAGATGTCACAAAACAAAGATATGTACATCATTGTACCATCATATATATGCATGTATGAAGATTGATGTGATTGAGTTGGAGAGGAAGGAATTGAAGTCGGCAAGTCACAGGTCCTTGTACACCAATAGTGGCCAAGTAAAAAAAATATATATCACGTTCAATGTATATTTTCTTTTAATAATTTAAAATATTCAAAGGTTTTGATTGGAATTTAATAAAACATAAACCAATAAAATTAAAGAGTTAGGGATAGACTAGACTACGGAAAGTGTATTTCGCTTGGAATTTAATAAAACATAAACCAATAAAATTAAAGAGTTAGGGATAGACTAGACTACGGAAACTGTATTTCGCCGAGTGAACGTGGCATTCGGTGAAGTGGTTGGGTTGGTAGTGGGGCGGCGACAGTGGCCGAGTGCAGGGACCGAGCTGTGGGTGGGATCTGTTTGCGAGTGACGGGGGAGACCGGTGGTGCGGCGATGCATCCGGTGGGGCGGCGCGGCCTAGCGATGGGCAGCAGCCGAGCATAGGGGCCGATCTGTGATACAGGATCTACAACGGGCGACGGGGCAGCGAAGTGGTGGTGGCAGGGTAGCTGCAAGTTTACTCAATTTTTTTCCAATTTGTTTCTAATTTTGTGCCTTGTACCTAATGGTACCTTCTTCAAGGATGGTAAAAAGCCGTCTGTCTTTGTCTGTACTACTAATGAATCTATGTAAAGAATTACTTAAAAACAAAATCTTTTGCGTGATAAACTAACTAGTGGTGTTTGCTGCTAGCTAGTGGCAATTTCAATGTTTTGGTTGGCTAGCAAGCAGCAGGAGAGATCGATCGATGTGAGAGCTGTTTGCTGGTAGCTAGTGGTGCATGAGGACAAAGGGCACCTCTTACAAAGCTAAGCGATAGCAGTGCTAGTACTAGTGTATGTGCTTGACACTTAAGATGATCAGATGTGTAAGGAGTAGGCGTTCAGCTAGCCTAGCAACTCAGGACCACCACGGTGTACTACGTACGTTTTGAGGTTTGTATTGTTTCTGCACAAAGATTATAAGATATTGCATGCCACCGTACCCCTTGTATACATACGTAGTTTGGACACATCTCGGATGTACAGTGCCTCTAGGGTACACCGTACACGGTACTCCCTACTACGTTGTACCTTCTCGGGCTTAAAGGGGTGTTTGGATCTTAGGCTAAAGTTTACTTGTTAATCAGGTATTCAGATGCTAATTAAAAATATTAAACATTAGTTAATTGTAAAAGTAAATGTAGAAGTCACGGGGTAATTCGTGAGACGAATCCATTAAACTTAATTAAATCATTAGTAGCGCATGTTTATGGTAGCACCACATTGTCAAATCATGAACTAATTAGATTTAATAGATTCATATGGCGAATTAGACCTAATTTATGTACTTAGTTTTATAATTATGTAATATTTAATGGTTTATTTAATGAAACTAATTTGATGTTGTAATTGTTACTATTTTTTCATAAAATTGGTTGAAGTTAAAAAAGTTTGAATTTTAAAAAAAATCAAACGACTTACATTTCAAAGTAAATGTAATTCTAGCACCTTTATGCCGCTACACTTTCAAAACTTTGGGTGAAGTTACATGGAAACGATATCAGTACAAAAGGATATAAAGAAACTAGTTAGTAACACGTGTATTTTCATATGCTATTTATTACTCCATTGGTCCCATAATTTAATAAGTTTCAAAGTTCAAAAGTTATTTCAATATAACAATCAAATACTTGTAAAAGATAAATTTTATTTATAAAGTATACTATTATTATTGTTCGTAAACTTGATTACTCATTAATCCACTCAATCAGTCGTACGCCCATAATCATCCATCCAAGGAAGGGTAGTGTCGAGTATATGATCCCGAGATACCTTCCGAACGGATTTATGATAAACAAGTGGAAAAAAGGTCAACAGACGTAATATTAAAGATGACCAACCAATCGCTAGTTGGATTCTCCAGTAGCCATGTAGCTAGCAGTCAGAGATCCGAAGACTCCCTGAGTCTAGCACTCAAGAGGCTCTCCCGACTGCCGACACTCGGACAACCATAATTAAGTATTAGGCCGCCTTATTAAAGACCAACATTTCCATGGCGAATAATTGTCCAATCAATACGGCTAATAATGCCTAGAGTTATTACCCATAATCTAATTGTTTTCCATCATAATCGGTTAGTTCATGGGACACATTAATTATAAATTGTAATATCTGATCTCTCTCATAAATAAAGGGATCAGAGAGCCTATTATGGGCACATTTTCCTAGTTGAAGACATTTTTCTCTCATGCTTAAGCCCATATTACACACAGGAGTAGGTTTCGTTATTATCCTCCAGAAGATCCGAATCTATCTAAAAAAATCACATGTCTCATTGTTTGAGATAACTATCGAGACTCATCCATAGAACTCTCAAAGCCTAACCTAAAACCTTATTATATGGGTACCTCCATAGTATACTGCTATTCGTACGTAATGACATAAGGACATGTAGTATAGACTTCTTACTCATCTTTTAATATATGTGTATAATCATAATATTTTGATGAGTATGGGTGCAATTGTGCAAATATAATGCACCCTTTTTTAAAAAATAGACATTACCTCTATATTTTGACTACGGGTCTGTTTGGGAGAACTCCAGCTCCCAACTCTATCGTAGAGTACAATGAAGCTATCCCAAACACCTTAACTCCATAACTTCGTGGAGTAGCCAACTTCATGGAGTTATGACTCTCACAGTATAAAATACTAAAACTGTTAAAGAGGTGCTCCACAAATCCAAATTGTGAAACTATCAACCATAGATCTACTTTACCGTAAAATTTTGAAGTCGAACTAATAATGATGGAGTGAAGCCCTCCCAAACAGGCCCTACGTCATATGCACACCCTTAACTTGAAGTGTCTGCTCGTATCAATTTAGTTTTAGATCTTCTTTGTTTTGTTCTAGCCTTATCACCGATGGATCGGGAACCCCACAATCGTGCTTGGTTATAAGTAAATTCAATTCCCTCGGATCTAGATAGGCTACCGGCCAACGTGTAACGGCCGGCTCCGAACTCCGATCCGTCCTCCATTAATTGCAAACGTACGTACGTGTGAGGGCTCGCCGCCGACGACGCCGCGTTGGGCGGAGGCCGGGCGATCGAACTCAGAGAGATCGAGGTGCACACGTCGAACGGCGGCGGTCGCGGCCGCCCGCCGCGCGCGACACATGATTTGAAGTTTGACGCCAGCTGAGGATATGACGTCGACGATCAAACTTAACGGTGAACATCAACTTGCTTTCACTTGAGAGCATACACGCACGCACATGATCATTGCAGATGCATGCCACTGATTGACCATACGATCGATCGATCAATCGACGCGTGAACTTTTTACATCGATCGCCTAGCTGCATGCAGGCTAGCTAGCTGCAGCTTGTGGTCCGGTCAGGGTATATATATACACGATATATATAGATCGAGAGAGCTTGATGATCACGGTGAGGAAGAACTAGCAGCTGGATGGATGGAGAAGCTAGCTAGCTTTAGGCGTGTGGGGGTGGGGGTCAGGAGATCGAGTTTCTAAATCTATAAAGTTAGCAAGTGATCGACAGTGAGCTGAGCTAGTAGGCCGGCAGTGATCGACACCACCCTACACAGATGGAGCTAGAGATGCATAATGCACGGCGCTGATGCAGCAGCCAGCAGGGCATTGATACACATGCATGGTGATGAGAAAAAAGGCTAGGGCGCCGGCCGGCCGGGGCATGCAATGGGACGAAGCTGCAGCTAGGCAGAGCCAGCGAGAGATGAGGCGCGCAAGCATGCTCATGCTGCAAGGGCAGGGTAGGACAGGTCGGCCAGGGGGAGCCAACGAGAGGAGGGGGGGGCTGCCCCCCCTGCTGCTGCTTGTCTTCTACCTCTGGCCCTCCCTCACATGAGATGAGAGAGACCCTGCCTGCCTGCCTGCATGCTCCTGCAACCTGCAGCGCTCATCTGTGCAAATCTTTCACTCCCCCTCCTCTGTCCTTTCTTTCTGTCCTCTTGCCTTGCCTTGCATTGCATGCCTGCTCATATACATGTAATATTGTATCTAGCTTTTAACTTGGTTAATCGATCACTTCTCCGGCCGGCCATCAGAACTATGATCACCTCCGAATTCTGCATCAATGATACATATATATAGCTAATTAACACGACACACCTACGCATGCATAATATATACCACCATGTCCATTGACTAAACCAAATCCAAGAGTGTGAAATATATTGTTAATTGTTCATCCTCACATTGCATCAAAGACAAAATATAGAGCCACTTGATAGACATGTATGTAATTTGCATAGGGCAGTGAACATTTTTCTTCTTGTCAAAAACAACTAACCTTAGTCACAAAGTTCTCGGAACTCTGGGAACGAGGAACGGGAACGCGGAACGAGAGATGCGAGGCGCAAAAACAAGGAACGAAAGGGGGTACACTGCTTAGATTCGTTCATTTGACATTGGGAACATGTTTCCAACTATTGAGGAACGATGTCCAGGAACGAGGAACGCATTGTGCCTGGCTTCTAGGTGTGAACGATTTGCATGCTGACTAATTAAAGAACATGGACATAATTATATAGTATATATATATAATTGTTAATATAATGAGTAGTACATAATAATTAAATTCCGGAATCTACATAGTAGAGTCTTCTGCATCAATGTCCCATTTCACATGTGCACCTTGTTTGTAGCCATCTGTGGATCTGGATAATAGTCGCAAATTTGAGTGGATGAAAACCAATTTATCTGCGGTGCTAGTGTTCATCCTATCGCGCTTGGCATTATGAACATGGTTGAATGTGCTTTAGATTCTCTCGGCCGATGAACTGCTAATGGGTTGAGATAAAACTTTCTTTGCAACTTCTGCTAATTCCGGAGTGTCAGATCCATAACTTACCACCATTCAATCGGATCCATGCTAAATGCATCCGATTGAATGGGTGGCAACGCAAACATGCCTTTCTTCATAATAAAAAGCATTAAATTCCTCCTGAAAAACTTTTTCTTCCCTCGAAGAATCTGCAAATTTTGCAAAAGCTACAAGCACGTACATTGGTCATAACCTCCTTATCTTTATTAGGAGCCTATCTTGTGGTGCCTCCAGGAGCTGAGGTGTTGAGGTATTCCTCGTAATAAAACTTCGGGCATAAGGTGTATGCTAAACAATGAAGCGGGAAATTCATCCTCTCCCAATGCTCGATAACTATACTCTCAACCTCAACAAAATCCTCTTTGTGTGGGTTGTCGTATTTTGTCATTATATCTTTGATTTCCCCGACCATACAATCCATCCTCTCATAAATTTCTTCCATCTTAGGACCTTCTCCATCGCTAAACCTCGGAATAGAGTATATTAGCCCAGTAATAGCAATGATATTGCTTGCTTCTGTCCAGAAGTTATCATCATTAATTGTAAGGACAATAACCCTTGCCTGTTGCTTCACATCATTCGTGCAACTATTCACCCAATCCTTCCATTGCCTCGTGACCACAGTAGTGGCAAGCGCATCTCTGCATGTTATAAGCCTGTAAAGCAAAATGTAATGTGATGCAAATCGAGTCTTCTTCACTTTTAGTAGGTCCAAGTGCGAGTTACTTCTAAACATCGCTAAACAATGATAGTGATTTTGAAAAAATTTGACGATAGCTTTCCCAGTTTTATACGTGTCAATCATCCATGAAAACTTGCAAGCAAAATCCTTGAATATCAGGTTTAGTGTGTGAACAACACATGGGGCCCAGATAATGTGCTTATGCACCTATTCAAAGAGTCAACTGAAAGAGTATTAGATTCAGGCCATTACGGACAATGTAAGAGAAAAAATTATTGCCCAAGTAAATTCACTTACTTTCTCAATTTTCCTTCCCTGCTGCTTTGCAATTAGCTGCATTGTTTGTGACCACTTAAAGGACATTTCCGGGTCCAATTTCATCAATGGCCTTCAATAGAAATTCTATAATAGCTTCACCAGTTTTTTCAACTCCAGAAAGATCTTCTGCATATAAGAAGCATGAACCTCGTCTGTTTGATGCAATCACATTGATCAGGGGCTTATTTTTTATATCTGTCCATCCATCAGACACAACCGAAACACCTTGTGTCAACCTATTTCATGAATTAATAAATTAATTTCGAACAATAATAATTAAAACGATTATAAATATTTGAAAACAGAAATGTGCGTACCATGTACTTTTTAGTGATGTTAAATCATTCTCCACACTTCTCTTGCATGCATCTAAGAGAGTTGTCTGTGCCTTTTCACTGGATGGACCTTTATAATCCTTCGTCCCATTTCTAATTGTCGTAACCATTTGTGAAAATTGAGGGATCCTCAACACATTAAATGGAATGTCGTTAGCACATAAAAATTTGGTCACTTCGATGTCTACGGAATATCTTTCTGCTACTCCAAAAGCTTTTACTAACAAATTTGGAGCAGACATCCCTGTTGATGATCTAGTATAGTCTCCTTTACTATCAACTTCTTTCACCTTTTCTCTCAATGCTATACTCTTTGCGAGATTATTTTGCAACAAAACACAATGTGCAATTTGTGCCTTTTTACCTGGCCGTGGACCAAGCAAATGACAAAGGATAGGAACGCAGGAATCTAAAAATATAGGAATAAAAAAATGTATGAATAGGATAGGAATGTATGTGGAAAACAAATGATTTGAAAATATAGGAAAAAATAGAGATGCGTTGTTTGGAACACATGATTTTTTCTAAACATTCATGTTAAAATAGAATAAAACTACTTATGTTTTTCTCACTTGAAGTTTTGAGAATTGATTTGCTTTGGACTTAACAAAGGAAATGAAAAGAGATGTTAGAGTGGATGTTTAAATTCCTATGTTTTTTCCTATTAAAACTAAGGAAAAGAAACTTTTCCTTCATTTTTCTTATCCACCAATCCTTCATTCCAAATGAGTAAATAGTATCAATTCCCGTACTAATTTTAATCCAGAATGCAGATTATAACAATATAATCTAATAAGCTAGTTCAACCTAGCTTTTTTCTATAAGTTAGATTACTATAATCCCAAGTTGAAACAAACATGACCTCAATTTGGATGCCTATTGTTTCTATTAGTTTCATACCAAATGTAATTGCATAGAAAATTAGGCTAATTATATGGATAAAACCTCTAGAAAGTTAAAACAATGCTTGAAATATACAATAGAACCAAAATAGGCTAATTCAAGTGAAATTCAAGTGATAACCAATTTGTTTCTTTCACTAAAACGAGGAAAATTCAACACGAACGAGTAGAAAAAAGGAGCAAGCCACTTCATATGAAGACTAGCCAGCTACTAGCTAGGAGCAAAATCAACTGTCACATTGTCACTCCATACATATGAATATTTAGGGGTCACAAGCAAGCTTGTATTTGCCCATCTCTTATTGTTTAGGGGTCAAAACCAATGCGTATAATATTTGTCTCGGCTTACATGCAGGCAAAGCCAAGCCAGTGCCACAAATCTGCTTCAATGTTGCATGTCATTGTTGTTGTGTGTGTAAGGTTTCATGCCATTGTTGTGTGTGTAAGGTTGCACCTTCCGCTCATGCATGGTTGGAAGACAAGAATCAACTGTTCCTATTATCAATGTTTAAAAAATCAGTGATCGATAGCTGATCGGTCGACCGTCGAGTATGAATTAATCGGTTAATCGGGGGATTAACTAAACTAATCAGTCAATCAATTAATCGATTGAATATTGAATATTAATTAGAGTTATAGTTAACATACTATTCTAGTGAAACCATAGTATATAAACGCCTCAAAACCCTAGCCTTGAGTATATAAAGCCCTCAAACCCTAGCTCTCTATTCCTCTCCTCCAAACCCCCTCACTGCTAGCCTTTCATCTCCTCCCCAACCACCTGTTTAGCCATCTGCTTCTCTTCGGTCTTCCTTCCTCTCTTCAGTTATCTCCTCACACGACCCCTCTCCTCCCAAGCACCTTGCGTCGGTCGACCTTTGCACTACCGACCCCGCACGACATGGCACATTGACTTGTTGGATCCAATGGCGCATACGGGAGGGCACAGTGGTGGCACGGATCTAGAGGCAACAACCCAGATCAAGTCAATAGGGCGCGGATCCAACGAAGATGGTGCAGATCTGGTGAAGGTGGTACAAATTTGGCAACGAGCGAGCAGATCCGGCATCGGTGGCACAGATTCGACGATGGGGACATAAATCGATGATCAGGCCATTAATCGACGATTTATCGGGTTGACCACCTGATTAATCATTCAACCAATTAATATACCGATTATGCTATAACTTAACTGATGTCTTGTCGAGTACAAGTTAATCGACTGATTTTTTCAATGCTGACTATTATTACTGGTTCGATTTTATTATAATCATCATCTTTATCCATCTATATTTGATCTAATTACCAATAACCATAAGAGAGGAGTTAGAAAAAAATACTTTTACAAGAGTGATAGACCTCACATGAAAACCATGTATGTCAATGTCATTACCAACATCCACCAGCAGGGTCTATCTCACTTGAATGTAGGAGTACTACTGAAGCTCAGTAGTGTCTCATATTTTCCATACACACATGACCAGCAAAGGCACTTTTTACTGGCCATGTATCCCCCCCTGGCCTCAACCCTAAACTCCCAGTACTTGACAACAGCTCCTCCTACCATGCATGCATCCTACTAGACCTCAAAGGCTAAGCATAAGCATGCATGCGTCTATAGGGCCCTACCCTCCTTGTGCTAGCTTGTGCATACCCTTCTCAACTAAATACAGAAGCAGGGCTTTGTAAGAGGTGCCCTTCTCTCTCTCTCTCTCTCTCTCTCTCTCTCTTCAAGCTCTCTGGATATGATGCAGCATGCATGGGCTACACAAGAAGCACAGGTTGAGGGAGAAGGATGCAAACCAAGGACACATATAGGCCTATAACCTACACATGGGTGGTAGATCGAGATGTGTTGCGCGCGCGCATCATGCATGCATGTGTGATGTTTGTGTGCTTGTTTGCACAAGATCTAAGAGAAAAGAGGCGTGGCTTACTTGATTTAATGGCTCATGCTAGCTGCAGGGAGAGACGAGAGAGAGAGGTCTCAGCATATCTGCTAGCTGCTGCTGCTTACGAAGAGATACAGTGCAGTGTTAAGAGGAGTGGTGTGGGGCTTCTCTTTCTGCTAGCTGCTGCCTCTAGTGTGGACACTGACCTACTACCCATATTGACATACGTACGTACGTGCTCGATCGATCTCCTCTCCCTGGATTACAATTTACACAGACATCTTCTCGCTTGGATTACAGCCGTCACAGATTCCAAGAACCATGCACAGCATCTTAGTCTGATCAGTCTCTAGCTCAGATGGAGAGAGGTAGTGTAGTGTAGTGTAGGTGTACCAGTGTATGTGAATGTGTGACAGGAGAGAGAAAGGGACGGCTGTGCCGCAGAGGTGAACTGATAGAGAACTTTCAGGCTTCTCTCTCTCTCCACCACCTAAGCTGTGCTCTACTCCATCTACACCCCAAACCAACACTTTAAGACAGCCATTCCCCAATGCATTTGCTGTTCCCAAACTGCAGTGTCTTTTTGCTTTTGTGTCATGGTACTAAATCAATAATACTTGTACTCTCGATCTCTCTCTCCACACACACACACACAGGCACATTACTCAGCTGAACTCTACTCAACGTCTCAAGTCTCTCCAGCTCAACCCCACACCATCCGATATATATCCCCCCCTTTTCTTTTTACTCTCCTTCCAAAAATTTCATCGCATCATAGTGTTCAGCTGTCTCTCTCCCTGCTCCTCTCTGCTGCTCCACCATGTAAGACGCCTACAAGCACAACTACCCCTCATCACTTTTCCGTGTCTTCTTGTATTGTTCATCTCCATGTTATGTACAATCTTTTCTGAAACACTGCAAGCAGCTGTCTTTGTGTGCTTCTTGTTTATATGTGCACATCTGTTTTCTTTTTCCAGCAGATCAAAACAGTCACTCTAAATCTGATATTGTTTGTAATCAGTTCTATGCATACATCAGGCCTGCATTTTCACTAGCTCCTGTTACTTATCACAACTATCTAGCTAGTCTACTCTAGATCTCCATGAACAGCTTGCTTGTTTTCCTATATGTCATTCTAGTACTACATAAAACTACTATGCATATATTCATTCTTGTTGTCGGTACAGTGTACTACTTGTGTTGTATCCGAATCTTGGGCTTTTGAGTTCCTGTGCTCATCATTGTGCAAATAGGAACTTGTTCTATGATTATGAATCAGCTGCTGCTTCAGCTGCTGAATATTTTCCTCTTCGATCTTCTTCGCCATGAACTCATCAAGCAGGAGACAAGAAGGGAGCCCCCTCGACCTGAACAACTTGCCGGATGAGTTCGGCAAGCAAGCGGTGGAGAGCTCGACGACCACCGCCGCATCCAGCGCCGACGCATCTAGTAAGGATCACTAGAACATTATTCATCTATATTTTGCCTCGATTTAGATCTCGATCGGTGAAAGTAGCTGATCCTAGCAGCCAGCCAGCTAGCTAGAAGGCATAAGAAGCATAATGCATGGACAGCTAGAAAAAAGGAGTTTTGATTTCTTCTTTGCAGAAAACTCGTTGAGACTTGAGACTTTCTCCTGAATCAGCTCAATTATTACATGGAAAAAAATAACTATAGAATGGGATATGATATATATCTGATTGGTTTTGGCGATGGGAAACAAATGTGTTCAGGGATAACAAAGAAGAAGAGTAGTGGAGGGAAGGAGGACGCTGCCAAGGTCTACGAGTGTAGGTTTTGCTCCCTCAAGTTCTGCAAATCTCAAGCGCTGGGAGGCCACATGAACCGGCATCGCCAAGGTAAGATCACAGTACAACCCTAGCTTCATGATCAATCGATAGTTGTGCATGTAATCTTATGAACCGTTTGGTTTGAATCTCTGTGACGACTGTACCTAGCTCTTAACTTATGGGATTCATTTGATGTTTCAGAGAGGGAGACTGAAACCCTCAACCGTGCCCGCCAACTCGTCTTCGGTAACGACAGCCTCTCCGCCGTCGGCACGCAACTGAGGTGTGCGGCGTGCTAAGCTCTCCATTGCGAGATCTGTCCTTCGATTTCTCATCGCCTAGGGTTTCTCATGGCCGCTGCAAATTAACTTTCGTGCGACAGTTTCAGGGATGTGAATATGGGCGGTGCTGCTGCTCCGCCGACTCTGCAGATGGGAGGGAGCTTCCGGGGCGGCGGCGGCGGCGGCGGCATCGGCGACCCCTGCCTTCAGCTCCGGCCGGTGCACCCTCGGCTGTCGCCGCAGCAGCAACCGTACCATTACCTCAGCTACGCGCCGCCGTCCACGTTGCACCCGATGAGCTACCCGGCGACGTACCCCGCCCCGCCCCGCCAGCAGCCCGCCGTCGTCGGCGACTACGTCATTGGCCACGCCGTCTCGGCCGGCGATGCGCCGCCGCCGCCACCGCACCGCGGCAGCTTCTCCTGTTTTGGGGCCCCGCTCACGGCGCCGGCCAGCGTGCAGCCCGACAACGCTAACTGCAACTGCAGCTTCGGGTGTGGCCACAACAGAAACGTCAATGCCGCCTCTTGAGCTGACGCGTTTGATCGATGTGATGCAATTAAGCACTCAAGTTAGTGTAAATTAAGTGGCAGCACATTAAGTATGATATGCGATGCTGTTTTAGGGCAAGAAAAATGGGAGTGTTCATCATCACATTCAATTCAGTTCACCTTTAAAATCTACTGCTAGTTAAGTGAGGTAATTCTCGGTGTGTGTAGTTGAGCGATGCTTGGATGTTTTGGAATGCATATATTTCTTCGAAATATATAATGTTGGCCAGATATTCTTATGATTTTATGAACATATTGAGCACCCGTTTGTTTCTTCTAGTCTAAAATTTAGTTGTCACATCGAATATTTAGATATTGTTTTGTGTATTAAATATATACTATTTAAAAAACTCATTCATAATCGGTGGGTTATTCGTGAGACGAATCTAATGAGCCTAATTACACCATAATTTAACAACGTGATGTTGCAACAAACATCTGCTAATCATAGATTAATTAGGCTTAATAAATTGTCTCGCGAATAATTCTCGGATTCTGTAATTATTTTTATAACCAGTTTACGTTTAATCCTTCAAATTAATGTCTAAATATACATATGACACTGATTAAAATTTAGTCCACGAAATCAAACATCACCGGAATCGAATATGTATTCGAGGAGTATATCTGTATATGTATATCGAACCAATGTGAAAGTCTCATTAAAAAAACTACGTCTAAGCAAAATCTACCTAAGCTACATGGTACGAAGTCTTGCAAAAAAAATAAATTCTACGTTGTACTGCTGCAGGTACTGAATTATTCTGCAGTTCTACTCTCTCCACAGCTGGTACAAATAAATTACGGGCAGTCAATCTGGATTCATCAGAACACATATCACATCACATTAAACGTGATTTGACATAGCGCCGCAAGTCAACCTTGCTAAAGTTGGCATAATTAATTAATTAAGAGTGGTAGCTCACTCTTGAAGAATTGAAGCTACCCTGATGAGCTGAGGATTTTGGGCACAGTGCCACTTTGACCACTGTTCTCTGCTTGATGGAACAGCAAACTTTTTTCCTGCCGGCCTGTGGTTGCACTTGTTTCAGCTGCTACGTGCAATGGCATTATCATGACAAAAATGATAAGTAATAAAGATCAAGATCCTTATCGAGGTGGTGTTTGCATTAGGTACTAAAATTTTAGTCTCCGTCACATCCAATGTTTAAATAATATTTTTGAGTTTTAAATTTAGATTATTTATAAAACTAATTTGTAATAGGAAGATTATTTGCGAGACAAATTTAATGAGCTTAATTATGTCATGATTTGACAATGTAATACTACAGTAAACATTTGCTAATCATATGATTATGCAATTATTTTTATAATTAGTTGACGTCTAGTCCTTCAAATTGATGTCCAAACATCTGATTTGACACGGGCTAAAATTTAGCCCCACAATCCAAACACCCCCTAATAAACACACCCTAATACATACTCCATTCTTTTAACGAAGCTTTGGACATGGTATCTTTATGACTTAATGCATGAATGCATGCATTTCTCCTACATCTTTTATAAATAAAATGACAAATATAAGTAACAATTATATATAGATGTAGTTAAGACAATATCCCCCGCCCCAATACACACTGTTGTATATATAGGTAGCCATGAAAGTCTACATACAGTTGGCGTATGTGTACCGGTATTAATTCTACTCGTACTATGGTATAGTACCACGCATGCATGGTTGGCCTCTGACAGGATAAGTTTATTTTAACTGACCAATATATAGTACTTCAACACTATTAACATGCAGTTGGACAGAGAAGATGTAGCAAGTTATAATCTAGTATATCCATCTCTACAAATTAGATAATTGTATACTACTTATTTTGGATGCCTATCTATACAAGTGAAATACACTCCCAAACCAAAAAAATCAAATCATTTTGAGTGAAAAATTGTTTCGAGCCTATGTGATATTTACAATTTTATTTTAAGTTCAAATGTTTCTACACTTAAATATAATATATCTTATTCTATGTAAAAAGTTCACATCTTTAGGTCGGTTTACTATTTTTTTAGTTCATTAAATATATTTCTAGGATTTAAATTGAAATAGGTGAAATTTGAATTGTGAGTGCCTGAAATAATGAACCAAAATTTATAGAAAAATCATATTTATGTTTACATTCATGTTTGTGAGTATATTTTTAGTTCTTATCCACTAAATTTAAAGAAATTTTTAAAAATCTAGGTTGTTACACTCGGTTGGCAATGTGGAATTTAATGGTTTTTTAATTCTAAAAAAATAAATGAAATCTAAAAAATATGAGATTTATCGTGATGTTATGATATGATACATAGATACTATGATGAAAAATCAAAAAGTTTCGAGAAAGATGTCATTAAGATGTTAAGAAACCAAAGATTATCCAAGTAGGAATTATGGTTTTGAGAAGAAATGTATAGCATTACATTGTCAAATTATGACATAATTATGCTCATCAGATTCGTCTCACGAATAATCTACCGATTATGAATGGGTTCCGTAAATAGTCTATATTTAATACTCCGAAATAATATCTAAATATTCGATGGGACGGGACTAAATTTTGGACCCATATCACACCATTCAAATTCTTAATTTCAGTATGATCAACTTATGCTATCATATCATCCACTTTCAAAGCAAGAACTCTGGCTAGCTAGCTACCATGACCTTTATTTCTCATATATCTGCAGCCTGCAGCTACTCATGATCGGTTGGGCTGGCCAGCAGGTTGCAGCATATATATATATATATATATATATATATAGACCCTAAGCAGAAGGCCGGCCGGCCGGCCGGCTGGCTGGCCGGTGGCTGTTGCAGGCTTGCAGCTATAGTCCACAAACCAGCTGCTGCATGCATGTACACGCAGGCCAACCAAATGACTGCTGCCGTGTGAGCTTCTCGAGATACACACGCACGCATGCATGCATCCATCCATGTACAATATCTTGTCGAATCGATCGTCGACTTGTCAAAAGCTAGCATGCATGCCGGCCGGCTGCTGGCTGCATCTTCTAAATATAACTAATATAATGCACGATATGCATATGATATCTATCGCTTCTGATCGATCTCTAGCTAGCTCTCTCAGTCCTACTACCACACCGGCCCACTTTAATCAGCGACGCCTGCATTATTCTGAAGCTCTCTCGCTCAGATCCATCTCTTCTTCTCGATCGATCCCCATTTCTTTTCTAATTAGTAGAATGCTGCTGCTTGCAATGTACGTTTAGGTGTTTATGGCGAAGCACGCACCATGCATGCATGCACATGCACAGCTACAACTTGTACTGCAACAAGAGAGAGAGAGAGAGAGAGAGAGAGAGAGAGAGAGAGAGAGAGAGAGAGAGAGAGAGAGAGAGGGTAAATTGTAACCAAGTTCTTCAGGCTATCTAGCCCTGCAGAACCCTAAGCTCATATATACATAGCTTCGATCTCTCTCTGGGGTGTTCTACGTACACGCGCCCATTTCTTTATGATCTTTAGCTGCTGTGCCTGCCCCATTTGGCACACAAATTAACAAGAGGAACAATCCAAGCATATGGAAACAAACCAACCTTCAGATCGCACTTGTGCATGGCAGCTAATCGATCGATAGGCCGAGAGAAAAGGGAAAGAGAAGGAATCAAGGATAAGTGTGGCCGCAGCGAAGATTAATTGTAGATGAAATGGGCAAGTGGACCACGTACACGATTTCGACAATGAACATATGTGGTGTAGTTCAATTCACCTGAAGGATAGAAGCATTTGGACATTACATCAAATGATGGACTACTCTACTGTCTACTCTAGGCTATATATATAACTAAACTGCATGGCATGTGTTGAACTTATTAGGTTCAATGTGGTCTGCGAAGCTAGCTGCTGCCGCCCTTGTCGCACGAGTGATAAACAGAAAACTAAACTGAAGGCTTTGATTAGCTTGTGTTCCATCGGAATGAAGCTAGAGGGAGCCATGGTCGTTTCTGTACATTTACAGAAACATGCAGCTCGAAGTAAGTGGGTCCCATCATCCTATTTGATTCTGAATTTCTGATACCTCTGGGCAGCTGGGCACATCTCATGTAGATTATTCATGCATGCATGGGCCAGCTAGCTAGCCGCCCTCTCCGTCTTGAAAGAAAAACACTATACCTGTATGCGCGCCATGCAATGCAACACCAGAAATCACGTACACTGTCGTGCGCAGCAACTTTGTGTGCTGTCAGTCAGCTGCTACTACAGCTAGGGCTTAGGGCTACGTACGGGCGACGAAAACCTGCACACAGATCGATCGATCGATCGATCTGTATCTATGGATGCGCGTATATGTATGTGCCAGATTGCTTGCTTGCCAGCAGCAGGTACGTACGTACGCACCAAGCAAGAGCCTCCCAGAGCTACGTATAGTACGTACCCAGTACGTAGCGTTGTTGTTCATTTGCACAACACTGTTCCATTATTTACTCGAGCGTAGCCAGTATACGTAGTACGTTACCAGTACTACGCTCAACTGTGTTCATACAGTTCTCAAATGTGACACTCGATCATCCACCACCGATCGATCGAGGGAGATCGACAAGCTAACTTTCGCTGCTGGTCATCATGTCGATCGATCATGTTTGCAACTAACCATGCAAGGAGTTAATTCGATCGATCAGGAGAATTTCGGAGGCAGTGGACGACCAACGGTCCGTTAGTATCCATCAGATATGTAAATCACACGAACTGTATTATGTCTGACGTAGATGTACAACCATTCGTATTTGTTGTAACATTTCAGGATTTGTGAGCACGATTTGGTACAATATATTCGGTGAACACACATGATCGGTCATGGAGTCGTGATTGACTGTGATTGTACACCATCGTACGTAGTCGTCCCAACTTTAGGATTTGTTTGAGAGTTAATTAGAGGCGGTTCGTCTAATTAAGAAACAATCGTCGATCGATCGAGGACGGTAATAATTTAAAGAAATTGTTGTTTTCCAGTGATATTAGTTTATTTATAGATTTTATATTCATTGAGTTTTATAATATAGAAAAATACAAAAGTATTTGATAAATCAAAATATAAATCCATACTTCAACTTTTAAACAGTTAGGGCTATAGTTGTTATCGCTCCGGATTCGGATTCTGATTTTCCTGATCCCGATTCTAATTCTATAGAGAAGTGATTTTACGATGAATTAGAATCACCCGTGAAATCGTTTGGCTAGCTAGATGACTAAATTCTGATTTTTGTAAGAGAATATGTTAGTCTAAAAAGACTAGTTTACCTCCGATCTTTGGCGTTCCTCTAGTTGCTTTTTTAGCTTTTAGCAAGAAAATTTTATGTCACACAGATTATTCAATTATGTTATTTCAAACATGTAGAAACAACTTCTTAGGCCTGGAATTTTAACAAAAAATATGGCCCATAAACATGAATGGGCCGGGCTTTGAGGCCTATACAAATTAACAATATCTTACAGAATACGAAGGAAATCTAGCCTGATATACTTGACTGGCCCAACTGTGTGTTTGTCTGGGCTTTATTTGGGCCGGGCCGACAATGGCACCTGAGGCGTGCATTTTCGAAGCTTTAATTACGGGCCTTGGGCTTGGGCCTTGGGCTTTCTTTCTTCTTAGGGTTGCTTTACTTTTAAGCCTCTTTTAATGGAAGAAAATCTCTAGAATTTATAAACAACAATTCTATAAAATTTCTACAAACCATTAACTGGTTTTGCGGTTATTATGCAGCTCTGTACTTAATATTTTACCCCCCCTGTTATTAACGTACGTACACAACTTAATCAGAAGATGGAATTCAACTTTGCTCCTCCAATTAACATCTCAATCCCGTGCATTAATCAACAAGCACTTTGGGGGTTCAGGTAGGGATGAAAACGGAGTAGAAACGGATGGAAATGAGTGCTACCGTATCCGTATTTTTTTTTACGGAAACGAAAACGAAAACGGATACGAAAGCGGATACCATCGGAAACGAATACGGGCCGAATAATGAGCGGATATGAGTACGAAACCAAATATATATCGGAATTATAAAAAAACTTTAATATATGAAAAAAGTACGATAAACAAATAAATAGGTTCAATTTACACGTATATTAATAAATGATAAATGCATATAATAAAGTAAAACCAAGTTTTATTTTAATTGTAATGAATATATTATTTATTTTTAGAAAATAATTATATATTAATTTAAATTAAATTGTTTAATATTTTATGAATAGAATATAGTTTAAATTTTATATAATGTGAACAAGTAAAATATAATATTATATATAATGCAGTAAAAAACTTTGAAAACAAAAATTTTCCATTTTTGTTATGCAGAATATTCTGTTTCCATATCTTTTTCTATCGGAAATCACTGTTACGTTTCCGCTTAAAAAATCTGTTTCTGTTCTAAAATTTTTCGTATCCGTTTCTACATATAACCCTTTCTGTTTCCGTATTTTTTTCTGGAATTAATGGACCGCAACTCTCCGCTCCGTTTTCATCCCTAGGTTCAGCTATGAACCGAGTATTAATAATTAACCACTTGGTCTTCATAATTATTATTAATTCCAGTCGTCAACAATTGTAGCCACTTGACTTGGAACTGGGCAGCAACGAGCTGAGCAACCGGTTGAAAACCAGCACCGGTACGGTACGTAATTAACCAAGAAACATTTGAGAAATTAAGAACGTAATTCATGCTCTCGCTCTAATGTCAAAGCTCTCAACCAATGCAAGAAACAGTTGAGAAATTAAGAAGTAGAAACCGTACGTGGGAATTGAATTATATTAACCGGCTTTAATTTACTTTCGATTCCAACCAATGCAACTAGGAAATAAAAGCCACGAGAAGCGTAATTATATTAGGCACTAGATATAATCGCCACTACGATCGAGCTCATGAGGTCGATGAGATCATGCCAACTAGGATGCACACTTGCATGCAGCATGCACTCAGCCAGCACCAGCAGCTAGCAGCAGCTACTAGCACGCAAGTTTGTCACCAAGTTGCCCAATAAAACTAGTGTTTTATCGCAAGTGCCCTAGCTAGAATCATTTGCAGCACATATATATAAATTATTCAGAGAGGTATCCAGTTGTTGATCGCCCTGTACATTTGGAATCCAAGTGCTTATTACTTATTATTAGGTGCATTGCATCTACCAATCGCGCCAGCTGCTTGGGGGAATGTGCCATGAACACCAGGCCAGCAGGCCACCAGGAGATTTTGTCCGTCGTCCTATGTAATTCTAGCCTTTTAATTTCCTCAACAAGCAAGATAGATTTACTGTTTAGAGCATACATCATAGTACTCATGAGTTTTACTCACCTCGAAATTATTGTTTGTTTGTTTGTTTCTGAATTGTTTCACTATTTGCATCCTAATAGCTAGCTCATCGGACATCGTACGATATAACTTGTAAAATTAACAAACCGTAGATAGGGGGGCAATAGCCATGTTGAACCCTAGTTTTTATCTGGATCTCAATCTACTAGTCCTTAATATTTGTACAAATAGACCCCCTCAAGTTTTGATATTTAGTTCAAATAATGGTCCTTGGGCCACTTGAAATCCACATGGCCAAGCCAACTCAAATGAACGTCTAGGCTTAATGCATGGCAAAACCTTTGAAAACATCTGAAGAAAATTAAAAATAATCATATTAGAAAGTAAAGTTTTATATTAATTTTGGTCATATAGAGTGAAACAAAATTAACAATATTTTATATTAAGGAAGTACCGTACCAAGAGGTAACATAATTTTTAGCATTAATTTTTGATATCTCTTGGTCCTTTTGGTTCAAGTTATATTACCTGCTAAACATGAATTATTAGATGGTTTAAGCTCACCAAGGCATAGTATTTCATACTCCTTAACCTGAAATGAATTAATAATCTACTCACAAAAGAATGGTATATATAATCCACCTACCAAAATCAAACCCAGCTCAGATCATATATAATTTTTTTGTCTATGAATAGCTCAATTACCTCCTTAATTAATTAATAATCTAGCCAACAACAACAATATTTTGGCCTAAAAGAGTTTGTTGGCAAAATACATATAAAAGACTCGTTGACAAATTGCTTACACATAGGATCAGAAATAGCTAGCTAGCTGTGTGCTAATTTAACACAGTTGTGAAGCTGTGAAATTAATATCGATCGTCGTTTAGACCATGCTTGTATCTTTTTGGCCACGAGAATATAATGAAAATTAATCAATTTAGCCTCTACATCAAAGATGTATATCGAACCATCCTCGCAAAGAAAAAAAGATGTATTTAGCCGCCATGCATGTGTGGAATTTTTTCCGAAATAATATTTTTTTTAAAAAAAATTTCAAATATGCATGACAATTTTGAAAATTTGCAAAAGTAGGTACCACTCAAGTGCCGACTGGTGTCACGTCAGCTCCAGTCGGCACTTCAAGTGCCGATTGGATGCTGCCCCCTATCAGATTCTGCCACGTTAGCTCCAGTCGGCACCCGACTGGTACCTACTTCTGCAATTTTTCAAAATTGTCATACAAATTTGAAAATTTCTTTTTTTAAAATATCATTTTAAAAAAATTCCCATGTGTGGCCCATATATGTCTGAATTAATCATGCATGGCTCTCGATCGATATGATCATAAGCTAGCTAGCTGCAATTAGCCCAAATTAAGCTATCTTAAAGCATCGATCCTGGCCATGGCGCGCACGACAAAGCGCATGGATTAATTAATTTCCGTGCAGTGGAGACCACACGCCTTCTCGTTATATAAACCGAGAACGAACTAATCACAATGTATAGTACTATACTATCAGTAATAATAAACTTAGAGTGGAGTAGCCATCAAAGTGGGCGGTTAGCTGCATTGATAGAGCCTGCAGCATATATACCACTGCACCATTATATTAGACCGGATCGGAGGGGTCCGGATGCATTGCTCTCGCCTAATTAAACTAATAAAATGCCACAATATTGCATTGGTCGATCCAGGATTATGTCATTGCTGAGCAATTGCGTGACACGTAAGAACAAAATTTATATATGCAAATTAAATTAAAGTTTAGGAACGAACGTACGTACGTACGACGTAGTCGTCGTCGCGCGCGCATAATTTTTCCCGCTTGGAATCTTGGGCGGTTGCAGGTTTGCACACTTTATATATATACACATATACGCGCGTGGCGCCCTTGCTATAGCTAGCTTTAAATTAAGCTGGGTCTAGAAGTCTTTGATTTATCTAATAGTTCCCTCTCTTTGTGCATCCTTCATCTTTATTCCATGTTGCAAGGAATTATATATATATGCAGATCGATCGAGGTCAATATATATTTTGGTTATCGTTATTTAATTAATGCAGCTAGTATGTACAACTATTAATTAACAAAATGAAGTTTCGATCGGCTGGTTATTAGTTTAATTAATTTCTCATTAGGGTACGTACGTTCTGATATATATATCATCATCATATGGAAATAATCTTATCGACAAGAACTCGTCACCGGAAATGTTGCAAAACAGTAGGCCACACTCATGTGGAATATATAAAGCAATTAATTAAGGCTCTGTTATTGTACTATGAATATCTTCGGAGCTCTAGATTTAGTATTTTTTGAGCCGGTAAAACCTAGCTCTAAATCCTCGATTTAGAGTTGTAGATAAATTGACAGTAGTATTTAGTTAAATAATCTAGTTTTTTTATTTTAGAATAAAAATAAAAGTGTAATAGTTTTTATTATATCATACAAACTCTAAATCCAAAATAGATTTTAGAGTTAAAACTGTAGCAAACAAACTGTTCGGGAAAAAAATAGATGAGATAGGACTGAATTCCGCATAGAAAAATAGATTTTTTTTTTAAAAAAATAAATTGTATGACCGTTTGAAAAATTTGCAAAAATAGCATGCGGTCGGCACTTGCCACTTCAAGTGCTGACTGGAGCTAACGTGGCATCCAGCCGCATCATGCTACTTTTGCAAAATTTTCAAACAGCCATACAAATTTGATTTTTTAAAAAAATCGAAAAAATTTCGCACATATATATACAGGGGCAAAGCTATGTTGAAAATAGGGGGTGCATATGCACTGCCTAAAAATTTTGAAAAATAAAATATTTGATCAAATTTTTACCATATATGCACCCCTCATGACACATGTTTATACATCCATAAGAGTAGTGCAACCTCTCTAATTTTGCTCTAGTTTTGTTGTCACTGTGTATATATACACACACGGAGAGAGGTATTGTACTATATATGAATATGTATGAATATGGATGCCTCGTACGAATATATAGTTGACCTAAAGCTATCAATGAGAGAAGCCCCAAAACCATGGGCTCTAACTTTCTTTTAAAATCCTTTCGGCATGATGCATAAGTAGTAGATTACATATTTTTCACAGCTCACATTGGACAAGTGGATGCACAAATCTTAGGGAAGAAGACCTGCTATGCATGCATATGGCTAGTTTGTTTTGTTTATTTTCCCTATGTCTTTAATTTATACCGTACCGGTTCTCCTATCAAATGTAAGCCATTCTAGCTATAT
Source organism: Zizania palustris (assembly GCA_019279435.1). Taxonomy (NCBI): domain Eukaryota; kingdom Viridiplantae; phylum Streptophyta; class Magnoliopsida; order Poales; family Poaceae; genus Zizania; species Zizania palustris. The sequence goes on along the minus strand of JAAALK010000288.1, from coordinate 80,147,940 downwards.
ACCATTGGCCCAATGGAACATGTCACGTTTCAAAAAACTTAAACTAGTCAGATCAAATCAGGAAAGGGACTTTGAATAAAATAAATTTGCCTTTTATTTTATTTTATTTTATTTATGACAACTATTACAGCAAGCTAAGGGCATGTGTTTAACTAATTTGCAACTAAGAATATTCCTATGGTTGAATTATTATGTAATAAAATTTTTGCATAAGCAGTTTTATTCAGGATTAATACTGTCAACATCTACTACATATAATTTTAGTTGAAACTGGAATTTAACCGACATATACATGTAGATTTTTCATGTATATATACATCTACATATAATTTTAGTCGTAGAGAGAAGAAGCTCAAATGAAAATTACAAATGAACGAAACCATATGAAAGCTTTATTATATTCTTCGATAATATAGAAATAATTCCAACCTCTAAATGAAGATTTCTTTGGCCAAAAGCCATATATATATTAAATGTAATGTCGTGTGATAGCAGAAAACTAGATTGGATCGTGCTCTACTGCCAAAGATCTGAAATGCTTTGCATGCACTAATAATGCAACTGGATGATATATGCAAACAAATTAGTAGAGCTGGTTAACACAAGCACGCATGCATATATGGCCGGGCGATGCAGAGAAGCAACAGTGTTCCACTTAATTTGCAAAGTTTGTCTGCCATATATATATATTCTGCTTGCTCTGAACCCACTTCAATTTAATTAATTGGCATCGACCTCGTCGTTCTACCTTTCCTAAGTACCTGTCTAGTCATAACAAAAGTTTAATATAGAGCAACTTACCCATCGAGTTAATTAATTAGTTGTTTTTTATATATATGATGTGCAAGTGGCCTATCGATGCAGTCGTACTAGCTAGCTTAGCAACCACAAAACACATTGCTAGGTCAATTTGAGGTGTAGTACGTACGTACTACACTAGCGGCAGCTTGCTTGATTAGTGTTTCCGTCTTAATTATAGTAGTCATTAGAAAAACTTTACTTCTGTAATTTTAACTCTATCTCAAAAAGATTTTATTTTTTTACTTATGGTTTATAAATCAAAAAATATTTTTAATACACTATCTCATATCTATATATATCACTTTACAGTGTGTTCTCTTATTGATGAGGATGATTATCTTAAAATAAGCTTTTATTAATGGACGGAGCTTGGAGTGTACTAATTAATTAATTAATTAATCTGTGGCTACTTGCTCTTGTGCAGTGTGTCGTCGTACAACAAAAAACTACTAGTTTCCTTCCTGATGGAGCTATCAACAAGGTTTATGGATTCACGGCGTGTGTGAGACGACCTAAAATTCCCAACTAATGAGGCTGGAGAATCTTAAACAGATCGAATCACATGTAATCTCGGCAGTTAAGCACTCTCGCCTATATATATATGCTACAAGTGGTTTAATTTTACAAGTTGGCCTTTTTTAGGATAAGATAGATGGGTTAAGTTTATATATATAGGAAGTTAAGCTGTTAAGGATTAAAAATCGTACTGAAAATCAACAACAGACCAAGATTTTTACTATACGTTTTTTTTTTTGAAAATTATGGTCAGAGATTAAATTTTCTTAATTAGATCAACAAAATCTTGAAACATGTATAATTAACTAGCCTATATATTTCCTCCGCGCAATTTTTATGGGTGCTAGATTAGCATTAATTTATTTGAACTTAGAATTGGATTTAATATATATAGCTCTAGTTTCAGTTTCTATAAGTACTATAGAAAGTGTACTTTATATACAAATTTATCATCTAACCTAATTATAATCTAGATCCACCCCGATCTAATTGCGTATATTAATTTTCTTGTTTTCTCCGATTAACATGCATGCATGATGCACCAAGTAGTACTTTAGGATTTAGGAAGCACTACTACTTACTTGAAGCAAGAACTCGACATTGACAACGTTAAAATTAATTAATAATCGGTATATATAAAGTGTGCAAAACATAAGAAAAGAATCAAATATTTTTTATTATAAATATGGGCAACGTACAAGTAAATCTGAGTATTAATATATAAAAGTTATATATATATATATATATCCTTAATTACATGAATTTCCTTCCCAAATACCAATGACGATGCATGGCAAATTAAGAACCCTTCAATTGAAAATTTAACACAAAACATAGAGCTAGCAGATTATATATATATATACACACACACAAGGGAGCGCTATTCTACACATTACACATTCAGTAGTAGATTTCTTAGTAGAATAACTATTTTACACACGTGGTGTAGGATAGCATTTGTGTATATATATAGACACACATATAACAGTACGAATTAAGAGTGATTCCAACTTGCCGGTGATGTGCAGTGAGCTCCAAATAAAACTAAACTGCCGTAGGTCTAAATAACTAGCGAGGTCGTAGCTTGATTCCCAAAATAAAAAAACGAGGGCCAAAATACAACTTACGTACGTAAGTATATATAACTGGATCATGATTGACGCAGTTAACTAGCTAATGAAGCTAAGCATGCGTTTAGGTGTCCAGGTGCATGCATGCACGGTAGCAACAGCCATGCATCCCCACAAAATAAATATTAAGATATGATCGGCACAGCATGCAGAGGGTGCAGTGGTCTCACTCCCTCCTACCAAGTTGGATCGAAAAAAAAGGCTGGAGATCGATTAAACAAATCCATGGTGCAGGTGGCCGGCCGGCCGGTTCGATGGAGCTCGCCAAAACCGCCCATGGGTATCCGCTCGGGCGCCCACAGATACGGGCGCGCGAGAGGAAGACGACGACGACGAAGTACAGTAGAGGGAAGCTAGCCGATCGAGATGACCAGGCTAATTACGCTAGGGGGAATGGATTATGGATGCATCGTACCACTGGCCCCCAGGTCGCTGGATGGCATCGATCCCTCTCCTCGCTCCCAGGTCGCTCGTACGTACGCGCGTGCAGCTAGGCCAACTCAGCTACCTCCCGGAAACCAGCGCCTTCAGCGGTGGTGCGCCATTGCCTCTCTCTCTCTCTCTCTCCCTCTCTCTCTCAACCTCTCCCTTCCTATAGCTAGCATAATAGTTTAACAGTAGTAGCGTACCGTCTCTGACGATGACACAACCACCGCCTGCATATGCCATGTGTTCCCCACACGCACCCATCGAATTAGCGGTAAGCATCTTCTCCTAACTCCGATAGTACCGGCCGGCACCACCCATCATGCATGCATGCATGTTGCCAATTTGCGTTATCCTTTATGGATCGATCGAGTACGAGTTGCTTATTGCCCTAATTGCCCCTGCCTGCATCGATCTTAATGTTGTAATGCGTGACATAACACGCATGTGATGATTGATCGAAGACCTGTTTAATTGTATGATGCATGCCCCCCGAGACTGGCCTCTTGTTTCTTAATTGGATATGTTTGCTTTCAATATATCGCATCGGTCAATCGACTGCAAAGAGAGATAACAAGTGTGTATATATACACTATACACACGCACAGAGATAGAGATAGAGAGAGCTAGAGAGATGATGTGCATAGCAATTATCCACTTCGTTCTCTTTCGTTTTGAGTATATAAAACACATGATATCAATATTTTAAAACATTTATGACGTATAGCTAGAAACACATGCTTTTTTTGTACAAGGAAAAAAAGAACAGATAATTATTTATATATGTATATATATACATATAATATAATATAAAATATATATTGATCAATCCAAATCAAGCTAGTTCATTAGGATGAGTAGAAATTAGAACTTGTGCAGTAGTACTAAAACAAACCATTTTCTCTTAGAAGTTATATATGATATATATATATATATATATATATGAGAAAATCCATGACTGAAAGTGTCGGAATATGACCCCGATACTTTTCGAGTGGATTTATGATGACCGAGTGGAAGGAGGGCTCACCAGATAAAGCATTGAAGATGATCCACTAATGTTCGGGCTATCCAATAGCCAAGCAGCGGTCAGAAGATTGAAAGCTTGCCGAGTCTAGCACTCGGGATAGCCCGACTACATACATTCAGACGATTGTAGTCAGCAGCCAAACCATCCCATTAATGATAATAAAGCTTAGGTTTATAACTGTCCAATCAATACAACAAATAACATTTGAGTTTATAGCACACACGAACTGACCGTTCTCTGTTATAAATCATCATTAATAGGGCATGTAAAGCCTAAATTGTGACCCCCGGTCCCTCTTGTGTATAAAGGGCCCGGGGAGCCTCTTGGAGACACGTTTTCCTAGACAAGCGAAACATTCTCATATGCTTAAGGTCATTTTTAGTCTTTGAGCTCATATTACATATATGAATAAGATTATTATCTTTCGGGAGGCCTGAACTTGTCTAAAAATCCTTGTGTCTCATACTCATAGATAACCATTGAGATTTATCTGCATACTTCCCCATTAAGCCTAACCAAATCTCTCACGTCGGTATAGCCGGCCATAGGATACTGTTATTCGTACACAATGACAGAGAGTGCGTGTATTATTGATGCTACAATTTATTTTCTGAAAACTATAAATGTGGCCGGTCTGTTCTTGTAAAGCAGAAAAACAAGGGTTATTTAAAAATTGAAGAAAAGAAACCGTGTGTCGAAAACACTACATGTGGGAGTAATAACTGTGACACGATGATTCTTCGAAACCACGGCCCATGCATGAATCACGCTAAGTGCCAGTAAATTCACGCTTCATTCCAGAGTTCGTTCCTACACATACACTTAATTCATATCTAATTAGTTTTCTGTTAGCTACACTGTGGTGGTTTTCACATCGATCATATATATATATATATATATATATATATATGGCTAGCTAAGCTAAGCTAGCTTATTTAGCTTGGTCAGCAGCAGCAATAGCTGGATCGATCGAATGTAGCACACAGATGACGCTCCTTTGCCCGCCAAATACCGGCTTCTAATTAGTCGGAACCTTCTGTCGGATCCTTTCTTTTTGAGGCAAGTACACAGCTCCAATATTTGTTAATCCAACCTAGGACCACTTGGTCAGCCTGATCGATCCCCATCACGCTAATATATCTATGGATCAATTAGCTAGTGATATGATCGAGAGGTTTACTTTGCATTAGCAGCTGAGAAAGAGAAAGAGAGAGAGAGAGAGGTGGTTAGGGTTAGGGGCATCAGGGTATTTTCACATGTGGCAAAACCAGCTTTCCGCTCCCAGAGAAACCGGAGGCTTTGGCAGTCCGGTGCGGAGAACCCACGGCTCCACCTCCCAATGCTTTATATGCCACTCGCCTCCTCGTCTCCTCGTCTCCGCCCACACCACGCGCCATTTGATTGCTACCTAGCTAGCTAGCTTAGCTTTGCTTCTTCTCCGTCGTCCTTCCCTCCCCACGAGCTGCTTGCGCTGCTCATCTCAACAGGCCGGCCGTCGTGTACTCGTCTCGCTCCTTCCTAACTCCGGGGAGGCCGGGCTTGCTTGCTGGTAGGATGCGGATGAGCTGCAACGGGTGCCGCGTGCTGCGCAAGGGGTGCAGCGACAACTGTGCTATACGCCCCTGCCTGCAGTGGATCCGCAGCCCCGACGCGCAGGCTAACGCTACCGTCTTCCTCGCCAAGTTCTATGGCCGCGCCGGCCTCATCAACCTCATCACCGCCGGCCCCGAGCACGTCCGCCCTGGTACGTAGATGCTTGCTTCCACGACTAGCTCCCCTGCATGGCTGCATGCTCTGCCGGAGTTAGCATCTCTGACGCGAGCGCATTCGATTACGTGCAGCTATATTCCGGTCACTGCTGTACGAGGCCTGCGGCCGCATGCTGAACCCGGTGTACGGATCAGTTGGGCTCCTCTGGTCTGGGAACTGGCAGCTCTGCCAGACCGCCGTCGAGTCGGTCCTCCGCGGGATGCCCATCGCGCAGCCGCCGCCGTCAACCACGGCCGTCCCACCGCTCCGCACGTGCGACATCCGCCATGTCGGCAGGAGGGGCGACCACGCCGGCACCGTTGCCGACCTCCACCGGATAGACAACAGCTCGCACACCAAGTTCAAGAGACCCGGCGCCGGCTCCGGCGGCGCCCACAGATCCGACTCTGCCATCGAGCTCGTCTTCTCGACGCCCGCTGCCGCCATGGTCGACGTGATAAGTCAGGCACAGCCGCTCAACTGGGCGCGCGGCGCGCTGAGCCACGAATCCGCCTGCCACGACGCCGTGCCGCCGGAGAGCGATGATCACAGCAACGACACGGCTGACACCGTGGAAGGCTCTCATGTCAGCCAGTCATCGGAGCCGGAGCCGAGAGCCACGACGGCCGAGGTGCGCGAGGCCGGCCTAGACCTGACATTAGGTCTACTGCCGTCGGTGCGCAAGACCGAGCCAGCCGATGGTGGTGACGGCGGCAACAACCATGATCGAAAGCACGAGCCGGTGGAGCTCGGCTTGGCGATCTCATCGTCAGTAGCAGCTCGGTGACCGATCGATCAATATATACCATTATATGATCAAATTTCTGTGGACATATTGATAGAAATATATGGATCAGACTTCAGAGGACTCTTTTGACGGTCGTACGTGTTAATTATTAGGCGTTAATCCATATACAGAAGTTAGTTTCTCTTTGATGTTTTCCAATTTTGGAAGCATCGATGTAATAATCCACCATGTCTTTTTTCTTTCCATACTAGTATCATATTCATTTATCTTTTCTCCATTTTAGTTTAATTAATTAAGATGCTTCGATGTATAACACTTGAAAGGGATTTCTATACGTGTCATGCATATATATATATATATATATATATATATATATATGTGTGTGTGTGTGTGTGCATGCAAGTTATATATTACACAATAACTATATACACACAGATGAACTAACTCTGCATAAACTTAATCATTTTGAGCTCATATATATAGGATGCATGGAAGAGAGTGTAAGTCAATTTGGATGCACACTTAATCACACACACACACACACACACACACACACACACACACACACACACACACACACACACACACACATATATATATATATATATATATATATATATTAGGTGTTTCATGGGTTCCTCCAAGGTAAAGGGTTCACGGAAGTTTTGGAAGTTGAAAAGAGTTGGATCTGAGTAATGTCTCTAGCTATGTGATGCATGTATGTATATGCATCTTATCTAGCTAGTTGTTATTTGTCGATGCATCTTATGAACTAGTTGAGCAAGAACTCGATGGAGAAAAGATCGACGTGCCATTTCTTGCGTTGGAGTGTGTTGGAAAGAGAAAGGTAGCTAGAGAGAGAGAGAGAGAGAGAGAGAGAGAGAGAGAGAGAAAGAGGGAGCCTTTAGTTTCTTGGTGCACGCGGCCGGCGCCCCCACAAGGAGGAGGAGACGTTCGTTCAATGTATGTGGCAAAAGTATGTGGAATGGGAGGCCAAATTGCACAAAAGAAATTGAAAAGTTAGCTAGGGTTTGATGACCTTCGAACAGAACAACACGACTGACAAATGAAGCGCATATATATTTTTTAGACAATTTGCCAACTAGCTGATAAACTGTCTCACCAATGGTACTGCACTATATATTTATATATTGCCAACGACTATACTGGTAGCGGGTAATTTACATTTTGATGCAGACATTGTCTGCATATATAGATATATTCGAGCAAATTATGCATATATATATATATATATACACGGGAATGATATTCTACACTATGGGTGTAAATACTATTCTACACCGATCATCCCAATTGTGCCCACCCCCCACCCAATCCCAACCCCTCCATTCCACATCGGTGTAGAATAGCTATTCTACACCCGTGGTGTAGAATAGCATTTGTATATATATATATATATATATATATATATATATATATATATATATATATATATATATATATATACTGGACTTGGATCGAAAGCGGCGGTGGTGCATGCAAGATTATTTGGCATGCACGCATACGATAAATACTAGTGTACAGTGTAGTGTACGTACGCGTCCAGCTAGTTGGATCCGTATTATTGTATATGTATAATATTATGGTCTTTCTTAAGTTCAGTTTAAATACTGTAGGCAACAGTTAATTATTGTCTCCATGCATATGCATATATATGGATATATATTTAGGGCATAACTAATTATATAAATATATATAAGTTTGTGTTAGGGAATACAACATGAACATGTTAGTTTCAGATGGTCGGTAACATCCGGTCCGTACGGACTTCACTGTAACGAGACGAGTCACTACGAAATTGAATCTATCGAACGAAGTAAACGACATACATGATATTCGTTAAATTCAGCAGTAGCTCATCACAAAACCTGCTCATTACAATATTTTATTTCCTTATAAAGCTACTAATAATGAGACATACCTTGCAATGAACAATCATTACAAAAGAACGACTGAAGCAAACATATACTCACATCAGTAACTAACTCCTAGATCTACTTGGGGACTATGCCCAAAATCCTACTCTTCTAGAAACTTGTCATCATCGAAAACCTTCATCTTCCCGGGACATCGCGGAAAGCTTTATCTTCATCCCGCTACTTCTAGGTGTTGAGAAAGAAAAATAAGGGTGAATACATACGTACTCAGCAAGTCTTAGAAATGATTATAGATGCAAGAGAAAGTCAAGTGCCACTAGGGCTTAATAAGAAACCATGCAAGTTAAATTGACTATAAGTGTCCCACAGTTTTCAGCAAAGGCTCCAACCTCTACCAGTTTGCCCAAAGTAATAAGTATTTCATTTTTAAATTCTTGAGGTGAGATCATGACTCAAACTCTTTCAATATTTCCACCACTATTCCTCCCTTTTCCATAACAATAATCCTTCAAATTGCCTCATCTCACCACATCACAACTCCATATCAATCATTCCAATTACTTTACTCTAGTACTACCCTGCCCCTTCCTCGAGTAGGTTTTTCCCACTTATCCAAAATCATATTTTATCTCTCATTCTAGGGTTGAACCTCACCCTATCTCTATGAAGCCTTTTGACTTCCTGAGCTACACAAGCTCATTACCAATCACAAAGGCCGGCCATACACCTCGAGGGTGCACTCTAGTAAATCCCCTTTCCACAAATTTGTTTTTATTAACACAAACCAAATCCCAATACTATGCTAGGACAACTATCAGACACATGCCTATGATAATGGGTACAACTGTTCGAACAAATTATATTTTAGCTAAAGGTGTACATTTTACCCTTACGTCATGATATTACTCCTTGTTACCTAGGTAAGGAGGTTCGCTATAAAGCATTTCCAAAGAAAATCCGAGAAAGCTTTATGGTCACATGAACGAGTTAGAACCCATTCTCCTAAAATATAGTGGGTTTTCTCTTACTCAACCGAGTCAGATCCATGGCTTTCACCATCGTTGTTGATTACTTCACCTTGAGCCTAACAAAAGTCGTTTGTCACATCGTATGAGTCAAAGTCTCGCTAGCACCATAGTACTTCCTGCCACACCGTTGATCTTCTAGGCATCACGTCTGACCGACCCACCATCGAACAACACCATAGCCACCAATCAACTTAATCTCTGCACGTCTGGTATGATCCTAGTTGATCGTGCCTCGTGTAATCCAATGTAATATGGAACATCATCGTGCCTCCTATCTGAGCTTCCCAATCACATGGCTCTGATACCACTAGAAAATCGGGCTCGTGTGACCTAACGCAGTGGAATCAACAAGATCGAAGAGACGATATGAGAAGATCATAATCAAGAGACAACATCGAGACAATATTTTGCTAACGGAGTCCTACAACTCTGGGGCATGACCACAAGCGCTCCTTCCCATGAACGGTGTCTACGACGGCATCCGGAAACACCGTGGCAACGCCGCACGCTGAAACCAACCACCTAAATTGTCTCCCTGGTTACATGGATTGGCCATATATATATATATATATATATGTGTGTGTGTGTGTGTGTGTGTGTACATTATTAGACTAGGACTCCATCTATTCCCTAATTACAACTCAAAGTCCAATCATAACCAGATCAAACAAACCTAACAAATGGCATGGGCTTAAGTAATAGCGACGGGACGATGCATTATTGTGATTAATTAGTTGTTGGGGCTTTCTCCAGTAGGGATGAAAACGGAGCGGAAACTTTCCGTCCGTTCCAGGAAAAAACGGAAACAGAGAGGGTTATGCGGAAACGAATACGGAATTTCTCGGAGCGGAAACGGAAACGGAATTTTTTAAGCGGAAACGGAAACGGAAACGGAACAGTGATTTCCGAAAAAAACGGATACGGAAACGGAATATTCCGCAAAGCAAAAACGAAAAGTTTCCATTTTTACTGTTTTTACTACATTATATAGAATATTATCTTTTGTTTTTTCATATTATATAAAAACTTTAAAGTATATTCTATTCATTAAATATTGAACATTTTAATTCAAATTAATACGTAATTATTTGATCAAAATAAATAATATACATTCATTACAACCGAAATAAAATTTGTTTTTAATTTATTATATGTATTTATCATTTATTAATATGTGTGTAAATTGAATATATTTATTTGTTTATCATATTTTTCATATATTAAGGAGTTTTTAATTTTCGATAGATTTTCGGATCTGTATTCGTATCCACTCCTTATTCGGTCCGTATTCGTTTTCGTATCCGTTTCTGGGATATCCGTATTCGTTTTCGTTTCCGTAAAAAAATACGGAAACAAATATGGTAGTACTCATTTCCGTCCGTTTCCGCTCCGTTTTCATCCCTATTCTCCAGTAGCTTAATTAAACTCAATTTAATTACATGGTTTCCGTATTTCGTTTCCACGACGTGTATATATAGTATGATCTAGCATAAGGCTCCGTTTAGATGATAAGAGCTAAAGTTTATTACCTTTTGTTACATCGGATGTTCGGATGCTAATTAGAAAGGCTAAACATGGATTAATTATAAAACTAATTGTAGAAGTCCTAGGCTAATTCGTAAAACCAATATATTAAACCTATTTAGTTCATTTTTTGACAATGTGGTGCTACAGTAAACATGTGCTAATGATGGATTAATTAGGCTTAATAGAGATTCACCTCATGAATTAGCCCAATGCTTCTGCATATTTAGTCATTTTAATTAGCATCTAAACATCCGACGCGATAAGAGCTAAACTTTAGCCCGAAGGATCCAAACACCCCATAAAGCTGAGATACAATACTGTAATAGTATATATAGTTAAAGACACGGTACCCTTTCACATTTGCATGTACAGTATATATATACGACCTGCTGGAAAATGCATGCATATACAGCTAGCTGCATTCATGTTTGGTGTGCTAGATCTGCTCGGCTTAAATGTTGCTTGCATTAGATTAATAACTAGTTAATTAAACATCCCCTTGTGCTATCCTATTAATTTGATGGACCCCCATTATATTTGGGGATGAATACACCGTAAATTAAGCATATGTGTGGCAAATAAAAGTATATATATATATATATATATATATATATATATATATATATATACTACCAGCACTCGCTCGATCGCACTACAATTTTCAGAAAAAAACAATTATAATCAGGATTTATTTCTCTTAGCTAGATAAATTCCTTGATATGATTAATTAATAATGTGTAAATTAACATGCATTAGCTCGTTTTCCTTTAGTGTCTTAAAAGAGAAGATTTTCCTATCACCTTTGCCTACACAGGCTAGCATGAAAGGCTTTTGCTTTGTGTGTATATATATACTAATTCTATTTCAAAATATAAGCCATATAAGTTTATATATATATATATACGGTATTCAATGTAAAATATTGAATATTAGTTACTTTTATTATATATCATCAACAAAACTATTAAGATATATAACAATATATAAAAGTACTCTGAAACATTAAACTAACTATATGACATACATAACACTAAAATTAAATATTTTTATCTTAATCGTTAGTCAAAAGTTATGAATATTTAATTTTCTAAAAATATGTAATTAACCCGTATTATATATGGGATAGACAGCATTAATTAACATAAAGTAAGTAATATGCAATCCTATATATACGAAAAAACTATTGTATATATCTTTACAATAAGAAATAATAATTAAGCTACGGTGTATTTTACCAACCAGATTTTATTATGAAAGAAATAAGAAAAAAAGTTAATATGCAACAATAAAACTGTCATATGTATCGTCTTAATTTGACCTAGAGACACAACCTTAGTTAACTAATGAACCAAACGTGACTAACCTAGGCAAGCAGATCCAATCTATATATATATATATATATATATATATATATATATATATATATATATCGGTCGATTAGGGATTAAAGTACGATTATTCATCCGATATTAATTGTTAAGGACAACTGGTAGTCTGGTACGAATCACTTTTTGACACATGTAACGCAAGAGCTAGCTGATGAGAGACCTTCCAATTCCTTGCAACAATTCTTTATACCATCTTCTAGAACTTCTCTAACTTAATTATGTAGTAGCTAGAATCTACCATCAGTTGCATGTGGTGAACATTTACATATGTATGTATCTGACTAGATCATGATATGAATAATAATCGCCAATAATAATTTGTTACTCTCAACATTTTGATTATGTTAACATTCCACGATAATAATGTGTGGGGTATATATAGAAACTTCAAGAATATGACACGCAAATATTTGTATATTATAGTTAACATTTTGATTATGTTAACTCTCAATATATATATGCTTGGTAGGTATATATAATATATAGAAACATCAAGAATATGACACGCAAATATTTGTATATTTATCGCAAAAGGTACATCATGATGATATTGTTAATTAGTTTTAGTTGTAGATGAAAATCTGAAAATTAATGAAATGAACGATCACTGCCAAAGATTGCATGTGTTTTCAAAAGAAAAATCCAAATGACGCGATCAACGACTGACAATTTGTTCCGAGTCTCCAAACTTAATGTCATGAAGACGCGTAAATACACCTTAAATTACATGATATTACTGTTGTTTTAATTGACTAATTTTTTGTGCCCCATCTCTATCTCTACATACATATATCCAGTAATATTGCATGAAATTGGTTCCGTTCATGATTAATTACAATTAGCCATCCATGAATAGTATAGAATTTTTTTAATTAGTATTTTTTTTTAAAAAAAATAAATTTGTATATCGGATTCAAAAGATTGCAAAAATAGTATCCGATCGACCGACCAAGTACCGGCTGGCACCCGGAACGCGGTCGGCGAAGGGGCGCAGGAGGCGAGGGGTCACGGGGGCGCGCGGGGGCCGAGAGGCGATGGGGCGCGGGGCGGACGCTGGCTGGGACGCGGGCGCGGGCGCAGGCACAAGTGCCGACTGGCCGCCAGTCGGCACTTGGTCGGCCGACCGGATACTATTTTTGTAATTTTTTGAATCCGACATACAAATTTGATTTTTTTTAAATATTATTTTAAAAAAATTCAATAGTATATATATTATTAGCCGTACATGAGACGTCAGTATTATTTCCTTGGTCATATGCATAGAGTTTAATTATATAATTAACCACTCTTCTTGTGTATAAACTAAGCAAATGGTCGTGTGGTGGTCACGGCCGGTGTGTGGAATCTTTAATTTGGTCCATGTGATTACTTGCATACCCTTGCTTCTAGCTAGTAACAAATCAATGTTTAATCATCATTTAAATACAAAGCTGCTAAAGGCATATATAGATCTAATTGCTGGAGACAATCTTGGCTTTCTTGGGTATCCTCAAGACCTCAACAATACAATGGAGATTATGGATAGCTAGATCGATAGATACTCCAGCCTGACAGCCTCTAATTAATTGGCCGATGCTGCTGGAGTTAGTTATAATTAAAGAATTATACCTGCTTAAACAAATTGTGTGCAACCTAATTATATTGGTCTACTAGCTGGTTGGGTTGGTTAACTTGTTCCTTCATTTAGTCTTGGTTGAATTTGTTTTCTCGGACGACGACTGCATGTCATGTTTGACTTTATATATATGTGTCGTTTTTTATGGACTCACAGTTGTTTGGCTAGCTATATATATGTATATCTCTAGCTTGTCAAAAACATCTGGCTAAACTTTGACTGAGCTTATTAATTAAACGGTGACCAATGCAATTTGATGAGAACCAGCTGAAATTGCAATACATATACGAGCTGTAACTGTTTTTAATTGGCCAGCTTGAGCAATAAATGCAGTGAAGTTTCTCCCATATCCAGATCAGGAGGCAAAATGTACAAAAGAGGTGGTGTTAATTTATGCTCAACTTGAGCAAGTGACTCAATAATTTCATAATTTGTAATCCAAATCGATCCCATACGAATTAAAATTGCGAGGACGACTACACGTACGTACGGTGGTTTCAAGACGCGCCAAAATGTTATAAATCTTTGGAAAAAGTCTGAATTGCACCCTCAAAGTATCGCTAAAGTTTGAATAACCTCCTAAATAATTTTACCGTCTAAAAGACATCCAGCGGTATTGAAAAATAGCTCAACTTACAACCGAGAAGGAGCAATAAAAAAGCAATTATTTTTATACGTCAGCAAAACCACCCTTTAAAATTGTAGGTTAAGCTATTTTTCAATACCGCAGGTATTTTTATTACGGTAAAAATCTTTAAAGGGTTATCAGCGGTACTTCGAGGGTATAACTCAGATTTTTTCTAAATCTTTTTGTTCGACGAAACGACCCGCCGGAACGTAGGTTTCGATTAAAGCATGCAAAGTATATATATATATACTAATAGTCATGTATTTAGTGTGTGTGTATACTATTTCAACGTATCTAATTAAAAATATAGGTGATGCATACGGCATACCTGCAAATGGCATCAAAACGCGGTATGTAGGGTTGAAAATCTTGTCATCTATTTCGATTAATTTGGTCCAAATCAATGGATCAAGAGCTTTGGAGCTAGCTGGTAGTAACCACTGATTAATTGGTGGTCCGTCTCATGCACTGCACACACACACACACACTGACAGAAAACCGGCCCATATACACACACATATGGAGTAGATTGAGTTTGACAAGTTCATTAAAGGTCTTCGTCATAGTGCGTACTTTACGTATAGCCCTCGGTTAAGTTGTACAGATGTACACACATATATATATATATACGCAATATATACAAGTATACAACTATACAAGTGCGTACATACATGCATGATGCATGCATGCATGGTGTTTATTAGGTTTTCACATATGCATCTATCGAACTCAAAGCCATGCCCGTTGACGAATTGAAAGCGAAGGTGTAGATTGGATCAGATCGATTGTCCTAGTTGGTATGTACATATCATCCAACTTGGACTTCGTGTCTTCAACTTGTCTTCAACTCAGCCGCGGCCCATCGGAAACGAAATCGCCATGGATAGCTAGCTCCGTTCTAGGGCTCATCGATCACGGAGAGCAAGCACAACCAAGTGATGGCACGGCCCAGCCTCGGCCTGGCCTTAACCCGACAAACGAATTGAACGGATTATTTTTCAGTATTCAGGTGATCATGTCCCATATTTGAAACCTTAATTAGCTTTTACTCTTCTTCGATTTAAACTAGATAACAGTAGTTGTTATTTGTTTGTCCTTGTCAATTCAAATGCTTTAAAAATTACTACATTTATCTTACAATGTAAGTCGCTTGACGTTTTTAAAGTCGAATTTCTTTAACTTTAATCAAGTTTGAATAAAAATATATTAACATCGACAATATCAAATAAATATACTAGGTGTTGATTTAATGAGACTATTTTGACGGTAGGTGTAATTATTAATATATCTTGTAATAAAATTAATTAAAGTTAAAGAAATTGGACTTTAAAAAAACAAACAACTTTAACGTTATGAAATAGATAAAAGTATCCCTTTCTTTCATTATATTCAAGGGAAAAGAAGAGATTTTTCAGTGTTCAAGTTTCATATTTGAAGAGGTTTAAGTTAGATAGCAGTACTGATTTTTATTTGTTTGTCCTTGTCATTCATTCCAAGGGGAAAGAAATGAAGAGATTTTTTTTCACCATTTAAGTTTCATATTTCATCTTAAACTAGATTGTTCTTTGTTTGTGCTTGTCAATCCAAATGCTCTAAAAACAATCTCTTTCTTTCATTTTTTTTGAAGCCAAAAGCATGGTATATTAATTAGGAGAAGATAGAAATACAAGGTTTAAAGAGGACCGACAACAATCAAAGTTGTCCGAGAACAAAACATAGATTGGAAAGAAAAACACAACATAAACAAAGACATCTAAACTAGATTAAGATAAAATACACGCTAGCTCTCGGCCTCGAAGCCACGTAAGCTTTCTTTCATTTCAAGTGGAAAAGAAGTGCATGCATATATATACTTGTACCGCTAGCTCTCTAGTAGTGGCATGTATGTAGTGTACTACTCTATGATAGTACTCACTACCGGAAATCTAAAATTTGCCGAGTATTCAATTTTTGCCAAGTGTATTATGTCGGGAACTCGGCGAACATCTCTATGCCGATAACGAGTCCACCGAGTGCGCTTCGCTGAGTGCCACACTCAGCAAAGTGTTTGTCGAGTGCATTATGGACTTCGCCGAGTGCAAATAAATAGTCTCCCGTAGTGACTGCATGCTCTATCTGACCAGTTCATTTCACGACATGGTGACCTACTTACTGATCTATCTGATCGATTGCTATATAACTTGTACTGCTCGAGAGAGAGAGGCCAGCACGCGTCACGCCCTGAACAACAAGTATGGGGATTGGCAATGCAAGCTAATTTCGATTGCTCCAATAATATAGTATATATACTCGCTCCTCAGCAGCTGGTTGACGCTCAGTTTAATGTACAATTTCATTAAGAAATAGACATCCAACATGTTCCTAGCTCTACATGTGAGCATATATATAATATATAGTGGGAGGACGGGACAAAAGATGCTCTGAAAATTAACCTTCACTGCATGCATGCTATGTCTTATGATATATTTGTTTAATTTCCTGGTGAATATGTAATCTTCAGGTACTGCAACTTGCACATGTAGTTCTGTAAAAAAAAAGAGAGGAAAAGATAGACACTAACCTTATAGTTTGTGATAATTTTTCAAATTAAGTACATGTTCTTCAAATTGTTTTTTTAGTACCTTTAATTTATCCGTTTCCGAAATATCTATCTCAATATCCACATGAAAGAAATTAATTTAAACCATCTCTATTAATTCCTGAGAAAGTTGTGATGAGATACATTCATGCATACATGAGCTGAGGTTAATTGATGTGAATTGAGCAGCAATATTGCAATGGAGATTTCTTGTATATATGACTCAAAGTAGGCACACTTCTGATCAGAACCTGTACAGAACATCAAAGGCAAGCAATTCGGCCGCCGGCCGCCGGCCGCCGGCCGCCGGACATACACACTGACACACCCGCGGTGCACACGTAAACACTAGGTACGATCGATTATACTCATGCTCCGGTTACTACCTGAGCTAGGTAGCTAGCTCGATGCATGTGTAGTTGTAGTATCTTCTACCTGTTGTGAAGGGCATCGGGGCAGCTTGGAATCCGCCGCTTGTCGTCGGCGAACCGAGCGGCGGAAGGCGACCACGAGCTCCGGGCAGCCGAGGGGACTGGGCGCGAGCCGACGACGTATGCCCCCGACGAGGCCACGCCTTGGCGGCGCACCGGGGCGGCGTCCGCCAGACTGACGCCGCTGCCGCCGACGCCGCCGTGGAGGCAGGTAACAAGCGCCCACGCTAGGCACACGACGAGCGCGACGCGACGACGAGGGAGTAGTGGCGGCCATGCTGCTGCTGAGGTGTTCGTCCTTGTCGTCTTCCTCTTCGTCGCCGGCGGTGGCATCGACGTCGTCGTCTCGCGCATGAGCTCGCCGCCGTTGCCGGAGACAATGGCTAGCCGCATGCAGCAAGCTCCGTCGCGCGCTTGAGGCCGGGTAGAGCGAAGAATGGTCGGTGTGTGCGTTTGGAAGCTAGGGATAATGATAGATGAAGACGATGAGCACTTTGGTTTAACTACTGGTTAGGTTAGCATTCGGTGCTTCCGCTCTGAAACAAATAATATGCATGGTGTGAGGCGGGAATCAAGGAGAGCTGCCTCGACTCAACTGAGGGTATATACATACACCAATACCCCATCATACAGCTCAGTTCAGTTGTTTTCTACTGGAGGAAGAAGAAGGTCGAATTTAGTTTACAGGTTTACCGGTTGGCCACCTGAAAAACCCTAGGTAAATTCGGAGCATGCATGGATGGGGTTAACTATGTTACTGCATGCTACTTTTTCTAGCATATAACTCCATGAATGCCTGCTTAAAAACAGGTACCATGTGTCCAGTCCATTCACTAGTAGCTGCAGTATAGTGCAACAGTAGAAGGAGTAGTCCTGGAACTGAGAATCACTGCAAGTAGGGGTACTTGTTTAATCTGTTGCAGTACGACGTAGGACCTTCATGAAATAGATTATTAGGGTTTTGATGAGAGGAGAAGCATCAAGTTGGTGTGCATGCAGATGCAGATGCAGGTGACGACGGTACTGGTGGGCGTACGTGACCGGCCGGCGCGCTACACCGTGCCGCGTTTGGGGCCGACGCTGGCGTACGGCCCCCGCCTCGCCCGGGGGTCCGTTTGCCCTGACCCGACGTCGTCGTCGACGACGACGACGACGACGGCCGGCTCCTCACATGCGCCACCGCGTCTACACCCATCGATCCTAGTAGTTTTCTTTGCTACCTTTCTCCCTAGCTCCCTCTTGCACGTGACGAACTTGCCGGATAGATGTGATGTGTATGCCAGCTAGTGTACGTACCTTCTTCGTCAAATGAGCTTTTTTTTACAACCATTTTGTACCTGCTGTAAATTTGCTAAAGCGTTTAACATCACATATGTGCATTTGCGATTTTTTTCAATTAGTATTTTTTAAAAAAAATCAAATTTGTATGGTGGTATAAAAAAATCAAAATAACATCAAGTCATCCCATCATCGGCTGACTGACGCCACGTTAGCGCCAGTCAGTCAGCGTCAGTCAGCCGATGGTTGGCCAACTGGCACCCAGACCACGCCGCGCCTGCGCGCCCTGCTGTTGTCCGGCCCCGCGCCCGCTTGCCCCCTCGCCTCCCACCGGGCACGGGGGCAGGCACGCGGCGTGGGCCAGGCACCGGCGCTGACGTGGTACCAACCGGCTGACCAAGTGCCGACTGACTGTAACGTGACACCAGTCGACCGATGATTGACCCATTTTAAAAAAAATTTAAACTGTCATACAAATTTGATTTTTTAAAAATACTATTTTAAAAATTTTCTGCATTTGCTTCGTTTCTGTCACAAGAGGACGTGCCAAAGAACGTGAAACAAACATCAAATTAACGTCCACCTAACATTAGGCTTGGAGTGTCGTCGAGTATAGGGCCTGAAGAGAACAAACTACATGGTAATCATCGTTGCATTATTAGTTTCCAGTGTTCGTCGCCAGATATGCATGCTAGCTTAGCTTCTCTCTCAGCAAATGTCCAAGCTACTGCTGCTGCACAAGGGTTGGCTGGGTAAGGGCTACGTTCATTCCAATCCCAGCTGATGGATCGATGAGAAACAACACCACTCGCATTGTGTAATGGCCGTTTGGATGCTAGCTAGCTATGCATGTCCTTTCTTTTCCATGCAGCTGAAGAAGCTATTGATAAATTTGTCCTGCCACTACCACTGGTGCTCCCATGTAGAATAAAAACGGAGCGGAAAGTTTTCGCCCGTTCCGAAAAAACGGAAACGGAGAGGGTTATGCGGAAACGGATACGAAAAATCTTGGAGTGAAAACGGAATTTTTAAAGCAGGAACGGAAACAAAAACACGATTTCCGATAGAAACGGATATCGAAACGGAATGTTCTACGTAACAAAAACGGAAAGTTTCCGTTTTCACAGTTTTTACTACGTTATATAGAATATTAGCTTTTACTTTTTCACATTATATAAAATTTAAACTATATTCTATTAATAAAATATTAATCAAATTAATTTAAATTAATATATAATTATTTTCTAAAAATAAATAATATATATTCATTACAACTAAAATAAAACTTGTTTTTACTTTATTATATATCTTTATCATTTATTAATGTATGTAAATTGAACCTACTTATTTGTTTATCCAATAGATATTCGGCTCCGTATTCATATCCGTATTCGTTTCCGATAGCATCTATTTTCGTATCCGTTTCTAGAATATCCATATTCGTTTTCGTTTATGTAAAAAAATATAGAAACAGATATGATAGCTCTCATTTCTGTTCATTTCCACTACTTTTTCATCCCTACTAGATCCCATATAACACCCGGGTGCAGCACGCCCAATAAAAACAACCGCGGAACAGGTCACAAGCTCTGGTTGGAGTTTGTTTTTATGCGTAGTTTTCGCGCCCTAAGTTGGATAGGGTCCAAGCCTGAGTGAGTGAGTGGACATGTCTGGACACTGGAGCTCATGCATGACAAACTAGTCCGGTTCAGGGGGTGTTTGGATCCAGGGGCTAAATTTTAGCCCGTGTCACATCGGATGTTTGGACATTAATTTGAAGGACTAAACGTGAACTAATTAGAAAAATAATTACAGAATCGGAGGATAATTCGTGAGACAATTTTTTTAAGCCTAATTAATCCATAATTAGCAAATGTTTACTGTAGCGTCACATTGTCAAATCATGGCGTAATTAGGCTCATTAGATTCGTCTCGTGAATAATCCACCGATTATGAATGGGTTTTGTAAATAGTCTATATTTAATACTTCAAAATAGTATCTAAACATTGGATGTGACAGGGGCTAAAATTTAGCCCCTGTATCCAAACACCCCCTCAGTGCTGCTGCCCCCAGTGACATGACCTCCCGAAATGGAAAAATATATACGCTTCTGATCACAGATATGACAATTCAGATCGATGCATGCATGCTTACTGATCCATTTGTTGTTTTTTTGAAGAATTCAGTAGCAGCAGTAGTAGTAGTTGCGGTGGTTGTGGAGGACGACGACGACGGCGGCATGCAGGAGGGGGAATTGAAATGCAGTGTTCAGACCTCGGCCTTGTGCTCGGGGCGGTGGGTGAACTCGAAGTCGACGTGGACGAAGGCGCGCTCGACTTCGGGGAGCTGCTCGAGCTTCTCCTGGAGGGACTCGCCGATGTCGTGCGCCTGGCTGAGCGGCATGTCGCCGGGGAGGACGATGTCCACCTCCACGAAGTAGTGGGTGCCGAAGGTGTAGGCCCTCACCGTGTCGATGTGCCGGATCTCCTCGTGGTGATTCCATATCAGGTACGTCAGCTTCGTCAGGTACTCCGCCGGCGCCGACTTCCCGATCAGCGTCCCCACGTTCTCCATCACCGTCCTCGCCCACGTCGTGATCGTGTACACCGCGATCTGCACCCCAATGTTCATCAGCTTCTGCTGATGCTGCATGCATCAACAAGTGATATATATATATAGTGAACTGATCTCACGTACCAGTATGGCTCCGACGGGATCCATCCACCATTTGTACCGGACGGCGAGCAGCGCGCTGACGAGGCCGACCGTGTTGGTGATCACGTCGAAGAAATGGTCCTGCGCGTACGCTCTCACGATCTCGTTCTTGAACGACCGGCAGTAGAGCATCAGGAAGAACTTCACCACTGCCACTGACGACATGCTGCTGATCATCCACAGCTCCTTCGTGTGGTTGAATTCTTGGTGCTCCTGTCAAATCACCGCATAAATTAATTACATCACATTACATTACTTAACCTAACTGTGAGCAGCTAATAAATCACAAAGGTTATCTCTCTGAATACATCTGTGATAAGCTGGCGCCCTGATTCGATCAGCACTTGGAAGCCAAGTGTGCCCATTACTGATGCAAACACTATTATGCCCTGAAAAAAAATCCAGCTTATTCAGTTAGCACCATATATACATAGTTTCCAATCAACAATTACAAGTTTATGGAGATCATCTTATCATTTACCACTGGTTGCATGCGTCTCTTTCCGATTGGATAGCTATACTTGTTGGGCTTTTTCATAGCATGTGCAGTAAACCAGAGTATGAAACCAGACAAGAGATCCAGCAGGGAGTCCAGTGTCGAAGCTATCACTGCCATCGACAAACTTTCCACTGAAGCAACAACTTTCCCGATGAAAAGGATCAAGTTAATGATGTTTGACAGGTTGATGGCCAACCGCTCGCTCTTTGCCATTTGCCTCAGCTCTTCCTGAAGAAGAAAAAAAAAAGGATTTCAGAGTAGAATACACTGGTTGCATGTTGCATTTGGGAAGTGTACCTCAGTTGGAGCATTCTGGTCTAAGCAACCAAGCTCATTCATGGTTTCCATCTCACTGAAATCCTTCAGGAGACTTTCCTGCTTCTTGTAGTATTTTGCAATTTTCCGTTGCTTCCCTGAAGTGGAGGAAGCTCAACTTTGTCAGGACTCACAACAGTACTGAACCAACCATGAGCCAAGCCCCAGGATAGCCCATCATGAACTGGGCTGGGCCTCAAAAACCCAATCTTTCTTCCCGATAAATTGCTAGCTAATGACGTCTCCTTTGCATCAAAATGATGCATCTGCGGTTAACGTCAGTTTGCAACGAACCTAAGAGTAGCCACTAGTGGAACAGAATGGAGAATTGGATGCAATTGAGAATTCAAGATAGCTCATATTGTAATCAACTTTAGCTGCACAAGTAAAGTACTCTATACAACAATAATGGCACTCTTCAATCCCAAGCAAGTTGGAGTATGTTAGGGTTAAGACCCAACACAGTCATTTCATTCTTCAAGATTCAGTTACATGAATAGTTTCTCTCAATTCACTCCTATCAAAAGTCAAATCTTTTTTAAGTAAACTACTCTAAAAAGGAGTTCACTTTTACTTCCATAACAATTATCGGATGGAAATCTCAAAAAATTTATTTTTATCTCTAATTTGACAATCTTATCTGACAAAAGCAGAGTATTTGGGAGATGCGTGAAATTGAAATCTCTCTTCTTCTTCTTCTTTTTGAAGATTATACTCAAGATTGTTCATGTGTGTGATGACATGGATTTTTTATGCTGAATGCAGTACGAGCGAATATGCAGCAAGGAAATCAAGATTAAAAGGAAACCAAATAAAGATTGCTAATGAGTTGGTTGGGATGAAGGGGAGGAGGGTTAGGTTGGGGAGTCCCACCGTGCGAGGCGGCGGCGAAGAACCGGGAGTAGAAGGGAGGCTGCCGGTGGAAGCGCTCCGGGACGCGGAAGTCGCCGTCCATGCGCAGCTTCCACGCCTCCGCCTCCGCCTCCGCCTCCGCCTCCGTCCCCCCGCCGCGCCCGCGCCCTTCGCTCGCCATGTCTGGTGGTTGGCGGCCGATGGAGTTGGTCGGCGATTTTACCGAGGGGCGGCGCCGATCAGATTCACGAGCAAGCAAGGTGGGTGGACGGCCGGCCCGGATTCTATTCCGTTTTTGCGCAAAACGAAGAGAATCGAAAGGTGGCACGGGACTCTCCTCCCGTCGCCGTCGCCGTCGTGGCTTTCGGGTGATCCGTGCTTTGTGTGCCGTCACGGAACCGGATTATCCGGGAGACCACGCCGGATCATACCAGAAATTGGGGGTTTCGTTTAAAAAAAATAGAAATCTGGGACTGGTTTCATTATGGGGTTGGGCTGGCAGGCCAAATCGGGCCAAAAGCCTTAAGCTTCAAAAACTTGCGATTTTTTTTAAAAAAAATAGTCGATTTTTATTCAAACTACATTTTTGGGACTGATTTTATCTTCTTATTTGTTGCGCGATTTCAGCAGCAGAGATGGATGCCAATACGCCATTGTTGAACCTTGAACAGCTCATGTTACTGCATCGAGCTAGGGTTCTAGTAGCTAGGGTTCGTCGAAGCAGTTGGTGCAGTGCCTATGCCTTTTGTGTGTGACAAGATCATCTATAATAATCTATCAAAACAAGTGACCTGAACCAAACAAGAACAGATATCAACCTGGACTGGACGTACGCAGAAGAGACGTGTGTTCTTGATCACCATAGTGGCCGTATACATATCCATTCATATCCATTTCTCCGAGTAGGATTCCACTCGATATATATATAATTAAGCCCCATTTGATATACATAAATAACCCATCTTTCTCCCGACGACGATCTTATCCTGGACTTAAATATACCTTAAATAATACATCTTGTTCTCTCCGAAAGAAAATCGGATCGAGAGAACCACATGCATGTAATGGTAATCGACTAATCGGAGAGCAGGAGGTCGTGGATCGATCAGAGGAACATACCGAGGCAGCGAAGGAAGACCCTGGTGACGAAGGGCGGATCCTTGGGGCGCTCCGGCATCTGGAAGTCACTGACGTTCAGCCGCCACCCCGCCACCGCCGATGCCTCCTCAGCCGCCCTCTCCCCGTCGTCGCCCATGATGCCGGCAAGGACACGAAGCCAAAACTAGCCAACAAACGCAAATCAAGACGACGACGACGACGAACTGCTCGCGCTCGACGAGTTGTTAACTGATGGTGCAAGCACCGGGCAATGCGGATCAAGTGGAAACCTAACTGCCTGCATCGTCTTGTGCGTGCATGCTGCCTTGCTTGACTTTACCGGCCTACACGTCCCGATCGATCAGAGGCAAGTAGATCGAGGTGGCACGGTTGCGACCATGACGAATGTTTTTTTGTAGCAACCATTTGTCTCCGTCTTTGCAAAGCATTCTTTCAAGCACACTCATCTCGCTTTTCAGCTACTCCTCCTGCTGCATATGATAAGCGTTCGCCGGCCAGGCCCTACATGCAATGCAATGCAATGCAATGTACCGTGTATGTTTAGCTCATCAAGATACTAGATGATCCAACAAGTGCGAGATGACGACGATCGATGCGAAGGAGACGCGTCGTCCCCGTGGTGTCACGTTCGACGATATGATATGATCTTGTGCATGCAGCTAGCGCGAGGTTAATTAATTTTTCCGCCTTGGAATATTTCTCTGCTGCTACTTGCTTGTACGGTGCATCATATCATATCATTATTGCTCGTTGAAATCCTAGCTCGATGACTCGATCGATCGGTGATGAATACAACAGATATGGTATAAAATACTCCCATGTCTTTGAAACAAACATGGCATGTACCTCTTTGATTTTTTTAATATTATTTTTTAAAAAAAAATTAAATTTGTACGACGGTTTAATTTATTTTCAAAAATAGCATTCGGTCGGCTAACCATCTGCCATCCGCCCCCGCGTCCCGCCCCACCCCTCGCCTCCCACGCCAGCCAGCCCACAAGGGTCCCACCCCCTCGTCACCCGCTCCCGCCGGCCCCCTCACGCCCCGCCACCTCGCCTTCCGCTGCCGCCGGCCCCCGCGCACCCCGCCCCCTCGCCTCCCACGCTAGCCGCCCCCCGCGTCCACCACCGGCTGTCGCCTCGGAATGAATTTGCTCCCTTTCAGAATGAATGTATATATCTAGATTTATATATATATTAATGTATATGTTTTGTTTATGTGTCAATATTTATTAAATTTTGTATGAATATAGCCATAAAACAGAGAAACTAGAAAATATGATTTTTTAATCGAAATAATATATTTTTTATTTTAAATTTTAAAATCTGATATACGGATTTCAGAATTTACAAAAATAGCATTCTATCGGTAATTGGTCTGCAGATGTAGACCCATACACATTAGATCGCTATAGCATCTACCGATCTAGGCCGATCGGCCCATCTGCCGATCCAGATCTATCCGCCTAAATCAGTAGGTTCCGGTGACTCTCGGCTCGAGATCGGAAAATAGTCTATTGATCTATTACTGATTCAACTTATATCAGTGGATGGTATGCCGATCTATGCCGAATCGGCCTAGATTCGCATATCAAACAATGACTAAATTTAACAAAGACCAAAATGAATTATATTCTGAAACCGGTAATTAATAAAATATCTCCATCCAGCTCAGTATCAGAGCATCTCCAAATCTTATTATTCTCCAGCAGACTAATGATATTATATTTTCTATATTTCATTATTATATCACCGACATATAAAGCATACTTATCAAATCTATATATTTTCATTTCATTTGTATTTCTTGCATCACTGACCAGTGATACCAAAATGGATAGGGAATTAAAGCCATTCCCAAGAAGATTTACGGAGTGTCTTATTTTTTAAGTCTTTTAGAGTGTTTATTAGAGTTAATTTTTTAATATAATTCATCGTTGACCTTTGTAAATAGGTGGCCCAAGTAGGTAGATGAAGAAAGGGCTTTAGATGGGCCGTTGACAATTTTACCTAGAAATGCGTTTGTTTCGTGGGTTGACCTCTCGTACGGCCTGGTTGCTAATTGGGCCGCGTGTGTGCAGCTTCGCCGTCCTTTGTTTTTTTTTGGAAATGATAAGTTTTTTAAAACAAAATTTAAATCCGGTATACGGTTTAAAAAATTTATAAAAGCAACCTTCTGTCAACATTTCAATTCTTCTGTCAACATTTCAATTGCCTGTCTATGTTTTATTCTGAAAATCACTACTCCGATTTAGGTCGTGTTTGGTTCAGTTTTTTAGTCAAGAAGTCGAAAACTGAACCAAACAGGTCTGAAGGCTAACCAGTTTTTTTTAATTTGTAGTACAAACTAAAAACTGGGGAACCGTGATTTTTATAACCTCTTAATTTAATTTTGAAAAAAACACACGATGCTATTATAATATACCAGTTCATATAGAATTTGAAAATGTGAAATTTGAGTGAAATATATCGTTTTATTGTAATTCAAAATTATATAATTTGAGTATAAACATTACGAAACTTCGTAATTACAATAATTTACATACACAATTAAATATTAATAACATAATCAAACATCCCGAGCTATCAAAACATAAATCCACATCTATTGGAACCAAACAGCTTCCGTGAGCTTTTTCATAGGCAACTTTTTTAAAATATACGGCTCATCTATTTTTCATAGATAAAAAAACAATAGTAATTAGAAACTTTTGTTGAATTAACGAAGACTAACATAGGAAAATGTTTCATTTCTTTGGGTGACTTCAAAAATATTTTTTAAAAAAATTAGATATATTTTAATATATTTTTTTATGAAAAAATTCATATGACCGGGCTTTGTTTAAAAGCCATACGATTTTTTGTTTTTTTTGGGGGGGAAATCTCATAGGCTTAGTTTTGATTGAAAGTCGTGTGTTAGGACGTGATATGAAGATTTTGCGGAAGGTCAGAACGCTTAACGTCGGAGTTCTTATAAGATTTGATTCTAACTTTCTCACATTCCTTTCATGTATTTTAACACTTAATGAAAAATATTTTTAAACCAATGTAATATTCGATAATGTTATTTGTAACTAAGAACTATATGTAACATCCTTGTTTTTAGCAAAATATTTCAATTTAGTTTTGACCTTTTTTACTTTATTTGTTTTATTAAATTGTTTTTAATCAAACGATAAAATATTTTCATTATGTGTTATAACACTGTCCGAAATTTTTGTTCTGATTTTTAGGAGGTCCTAACCCTAGTTTGTACATCAATTTAAAGGATTAAACGTAAACTAATTATAAAAATAATTACATAATTGAAGGATTATTTACGAGACGACGAATTTATTAAGCCTAATTAATCCATAATTAGCAAATATTAACGGTAGCATCACATTGTCAAATTATGGCATAATTAGACTTATTAGATTCGTCTCGTGAATAATTCATCGATTCTGAATGAGTCTTATAAATAGTCTTCATTTAATACTCTAAAATAACATCCAAATATCCGATTTGACATGACTAAACTTTTGGACTAAGAACCAAACGTGTACTTGAAACTCTAAGGCTATAACACCAAAGTTGAAATAATTTTTTGAATTTTCTACGAAATTTTTCAAGCGTTTTCAGAAATAATTTCTGTATATTCCTACGAATTAGATGCTTTTTTTCCTGCGACGCCACCTCGTACCAATATAATTATACGGCATCCATTTGCGACGAAATTCCTGAATTGACCGGATGCCTAACCTAATTTGTTGACTTGACTTGCTATTAGAGATATCGAATTTGGTTTTTTAGGAAAAAGTCAACTTGTTTTTACATATATATCAAAGTTGTGTGCCAATCCTATACCAAAGTGCATGTGACCAATCAAAAAATTTTTAAAAAAACAGTACGTATTTGGTTGAGCTGAAAATTCTAAAAAATAGCTATGAACCGTTAAAAATGGTTGATCGTAAGAAATATTTGGTTATAGTAGTTACGAATGTGTAATAGAGTAATTACACGAAAGTTTAACAATAGAAAACAATAATTCGACTATAATTGGACCCCACCTTGCAAATGACCCCACATAGGTCCGGCTTTGATTGAAAATCATATATTTCTCTGTGAGATAAGGCTATTATGAGAATTTCGTAAGAGATCACTCGTCCTATTACTACTGAGTATACTCGTCTCGAAATTATGATATGATCCGGTGTTAAGTTATTCGCATCTCTTTCACAAAACTAGGGTTAAAATATTGATAAATATTGACCATGGGAGCTAGCTATGGAGGAAAACATCAACTAATAAAATAGCTATCTATAGTTCTCTATATCTATTTTTAAGATTTTAGACGTAAAATATATCTCCAACAATAATATTCATCCAATACCTCTCTATCTAATTCTTAATTATTAAACATCACTTCATCATCTCTACCCCAAGAAAGCTCTTGTTTCCTCTATAATCAAACCCCACCTTACAACTAGACCCCACATAGGTCCGACTTTGATTGAAAACCATATATTTTTTCAGTGGATAAGGCCAATACGAGAATCTCATAGGAAGGTCACTCATCATATTACTACTTTCACATGAGTATGCTCGACTTGAAACTACGATACGATCCGATGCTAAGTTGTTCGCATCTCTTTCGCAAAACTAGTGAATTTCATGGATAAAAATGTGGAATACTTGTGTGGACGGCTGGGAATAAAAGTCGGTGCCACTCTTTGCTTGCTTTCCTGCAGCTGAAAAGATGAACAGACTGAGACTTGCTCTCAAATCTCAATGTTAACACAAATGTTCTTGCCGTTTTACTTTTATTTATTCAAGATTTGGTAAATTCGAAGCTGTAGAACAACTTAGAACCACTGGTCTCAACTGTTAATTGATTCACACAAAAGGAAATGGATGGATCGATCACTGGGATTAGCAAGCAATAGCTAGCGATGCAGCTACTGGTTCGTCGTGGTAAGCATCAGTAGGGATGAGCAACTGACTGAGCAGTGATGAGCTACGCCGGGGCGCGCGCAGAGCACGACGGCGCGGCGGGGGCGTCGGGAGGCGGCTCGTTGAGGTCGAGGCCAGGGCGCGGCGGCGTGGCGTTCTCGGCGACGCGCTCGTCGGGCTGCGGCGGCGGCAGCTTCTGCGGGTCGGCGAAGTCCTCCCAGGAGAAGCTCGGCTTCCACGCCGGCGCGCGCGGGGGAGGTCGTGCGCCGGCGCCGGGGCAGAGGCGCCGGGTGGCGTCGCGCATGCGGCGGAGGATGGCGTAGAACTCCTCGACCTCGGCGTCGGAGACCTCGTCGGCGGTGGTGGCGGCGTCGGAGGCTGCCGGGCGCTTGCGCTTGGTGGTGGTGGCGGCGGCGGCGGCGGCGGCGGCGTCCATGGTCACGGCGGCGTGCGAGCTGGAGCGCGCATAGGCGTTTGGTGGCTCTTGGAAACGTGAAGTGTTTCCAAAGTAAAGAAAAGAAACAAAAGTCATTGCTTTATTTATTATATGCAAACCAACAACCCTAATGTGAAACTACTCTCTCATCCTAATAATATTAATCTTATTATTATTGATTTAGTTTCGTAAAGTGATTTTAATTAATCTAATTTTATAGTATAATTACTATGATATTTTTTACAAACTTAGTGAAAGTTAAAGATTTTTATTTATTAAAAACTAAACGATTATTATAACAAATATTGGTATGTTGATATTTGGTGAAAATTGATGAGCCTTGAATAAATAATATACAAAAAATGCATACTATATATGAGGATGATAACATTTAAATATATTATATGATTGATAGAGTAAGTACCCGTTTGGTTTTTTAGTCAAAAAATTTAATCTGTCACAACAGATGTTTGGATACTATTTTGGTAAATTAAATGTAGACTATTTACAAAAACTCATTTATAATCGGTGGATTATTCACGAGATGAATCTAATGAGTCTAATTACGTCATGATTTGACAATGTGATGCTACCGTAAACATTTGCTAATCATACATTAATTAGGCTTAATAGATTTGTCTTGCGAATAATCCTCCGATTCTCCAATTATTTTTATAATTAGTTCACGTTTAATTCTTTAAATTGATCTCCAAACATTCGATGTGACACGCACTAAACTTTAGTACATGGAAACAAACGCCCCCTAAATTTCAAAGAATAATTCGAATTGTACCATTACAATTTTGTGACTTCGGAGAAATGCAATTACAATTCGTATATTTAAATTTAAGTCACTCCGAAATTGTAACTCTCTGAAAATGTAATGGTATATTTCAGAATTCTCTAAAATTACAATGGCATATTTCAGAATTCTCTAAATTTGTAATGGTATACTTCGGAGTTCTTTAAAATTGTAATGACATGAATCTAAATATGTGAATTGTAACGGTATTTCTTCGAAATCACAAAATTATAATGACGTGAATCAAACTTTCTCAAATTTGAAAGATAGTCGTCACAAGGACTCATCACTTTCGTGTCGTCACACTTGTGACGTGATTGGTTTGTGGCGAGACATCAAGAGTTGTGGACACAATTTCTTCAAAAAGTCGCGTTGATAGCTCAGCTCATGTTAATTATTCCCTCGCCACAAGAAAAAGAAAAATAAACCAATAAATGGCATGCATGGTGATGTTGCAAAAAAAACTATGTTTATATTTGTAACCAAAATTTTTTTGGATACAGTTTTATATTCATGCATATAATGGTCTTAATACGAAACTGAAATTATTTTAAAAACTAAATAGTACTATGTTGGCGTAAAAGATTACGCTAACAGGTTTAAATAACCATGAAGGGTTATTAAATGGGAAGATTGTTTACAGACTGTTCCTAGCCAAGGACAGTTCAAAGTGTATATTGATCGTTTCCTGATTCGATGCCCCTACTTCAGTAAAGAGGGGGTATTTATAAGCAAAAGGTACAAGGAAAATATCATTTTACCCCCTAATTACAACCGTCATAGAAGACACTGTTCTTCGACTTTCGTAGGGCTAAAAAAGTAAAAGATCGTGTGAACACTTAAATAAAACAGATATCTAATCTGTCTTGACGGCACCCATTCGGGAGGGGACCCTTCGAGGAATTCTCCTTAACCGAAGTCTTGCTGAACCCTTCGGCTTGTAACTCTCCGGAAGAGTTTTCTCTAACGGAGCTTTGATGGACGTTGGCATCTTCAAGGGGTAAAGCTCCGGCTCCTTTTAACCACGTGGATGAAAATATTTCCTCCAACATACTCTAAAATTATGTTGTTAAGTTCAAAATTCTGGAAAAAAAACTTATGTAGGCTGTGAAAAAGTTGACATGAGACGTATAGAAAAGTTCTAAAATTATTTAGTTAATAGTTATGGATTTTCGTCTTTCGAAGAGCAAGGGGAGCGATTCTATGAATTTTAACAATAAAAATGATGATTATATATATATATATAGCTCAATTAATATCCAACATAACAAGTTCGTACAAACCGATAAATATTTATATAGCACAAACCATAAAATTGTGAAATCTGAAGATATAAAATTATTTAGTTAAAATTTTTTATTCGATTTCGGTATTTTACATTTTTAACGGAGAAGTCAGTTAGAAATAATTGAACCAAACACAAGTAGTTGGATAGTCTAAGTATCTAACTGATGAAAAGCTGGTATTTTTCAGCTTCTAAATTCTACTTTCTTTTCAAAATTCTACAGCTACATTCTCACAATCTAAACCAGAATCTGAACCTTCGAACAGACTCTTAATTAGACTTAAGCTTGGAACCCCTCGTAGGCTTCGTAAAACTTCTAGCTCCGCCACTGTCACAATATGCTTAAAAACTAGACTCATGATAGTCGTGTTAGCTTAATCGATTTCCTGTCCGAATCCAGTGATCCGATGCCACTCACTCAAGCGTGCAACTGGTGAGAAAAAAACCCTAACTTGACAGCGAAAGCTATCAACTTTGGACGGCATCAAAGGGAATAGATATATAAACTCTACTGATAGATTCGCGCCTATCTAACTTGCAAGTGTGTATATATATACATATACAAATGCTATTCTACACCACGGGTGTAGAATGCTATCTTACACCGACGTAAAATGGGGGGTCGGGAT
Source organism: Zizania palustris (assembly GCA_019279435.1). Taxonomy (NCBI): domain Eukaryota; kingdom Viridiplantae; phylum Streptophyta; class Magnoliopsida; order Poales; family Poaceae; genus Zizania; species Zizania palustris. Next base: position 80,115,584 of record JAAALK010000288.1, on the reverse strand, counting down.
AGGGTGGGGTGTAGGGACACACTGTATGAGGTGGGCACGGTTGGGTTGATCGGTGTAGAATAACTCAAATACATATTTCTAGATTTCCGTCAGTATTTTTAAATATCGACAGAGACTTTATCAACATTTAAAATATCGACACAAGTCTGGATTTACAATTTTTTTTAAAAAAATATTATTTATAAAAAATCATTTTGTATTTGCATGATCAAAACAACATCCAAAGAGGATCATCTTGAGTTTGATAGTCCATGTGTGAATTTTATATTTGATGGATGAAAATAAAATTTGGAGTAACAAATGACAAATGGAACATACACATTTCTGTGGAGATTTGCTCTTATGTCAAATATAAAGTAGTGTTATTTACTCTTTTGTCCTATACAAATGTACGACGCATGGTCACTGTTTCTAACTGTCGTATGCATTAGACAAGATTAATCGTCATTCAATTATTAGGTAGAAGAGAAAAAATCCTACTTTTTAATAACAGTATTTTCCAACTTGTATGACATGTTTGGACGGACAAAAAAATAGGTCAACTAACCTAGTATTACTCTCGTCTAAATTTAACTTTAGAGTTTAGAGTTCTGATAGGATCCTAACTTAGTATTATTCTCGTCTAAACATGTTTAACTTTAGAGTTCTGATAGGATCAGGTGATATTGTTTATGTCGCTAGTGATATGTTACTTTAAGAACAAATAAATGAAAGAACAAGGCCAATCACTTGAGTGATGTCAATCTCCTAATAATTATATTATCATGACAAAGCCTGTTGATTGCTAGCTTAGGTTCATATGAAAGACTTGTCAACTAATTATATTATCTTTGTCCTAATTATGTAAGAATGAAGTGGTTTTCTACAAAATTAAATAACAGTTCTTCCTTTTTCCAATGACATCGTTGAGTTTTATCGTAATAGTTTGTTTTATTATTGAAGGTACTTCAAACATAACTTATAATTTTGCATATTTCAAAAATATTTAAAAAAAATCAACGAACGATCAAATATTGTGATAAAAATCAACGACGTCATTTAAAAAATATATATTATTAGTACTTAAAACGTGCCTATTCCACCGAACCGAACCCATATAAGATTGAAGATTATTAGATTAATAAGGGGAGTTTGGATCAGGGACTAAAATTTTAGCCACTATCACATATTAAATATAGACTATTTACAAAACTCATTCATAATCGAAGAACTATTCACGAGACCAATCTCATGTTCTCGATGGAAGAACGGTGGCCATGCTGACGTCACTGCTTACATGGTGAGATGTGACGTCAAGCAAACCAGTTGGGATGACGTCAGTGACGTCGCCTTGCTCACTGGAACGCAGCACCGCTCCAGCTCCAGCTCGTGACCTTGACTACGGACAGGCAGCCATTGCTGGCCTAGTCAACGTCTCCTTTAATTAAATTAAGAGGATGTTTGATAAAGAGACTAAATTTTAGCTCACGTCACGTCAGATGTTTGGACATCAATTTAAATGACTAAACGTGAACTAATTATAAAAATAATTGTAGAATCGAAGGATAATCAGAGAGACGAATTTATTAAGCCTAATTAATCCATAATTAGCAAATATTTACTGTAGCATCACATTATCGAATCACGGTATAATTAGGCTCATTAGATTCGTCCGTGAATAATCCACCGATTATGAATGGGTTTTATAAATAGTCTATATTTAATACCTCAAAATAGTATCTAAAAATTTGATGTGTGAGGCTAAAAATTTAGCCCCCAATCTAAACACCCCCTAAGCCGCTTCAATTTTTAGGGTGCGGAAGAATGAAGAGTCGAGGAGGAGAGAGGAGAAAAATTGAGGAAATAGTTTCTAACATTGTTTCTATCACTAATATTAAAAATAAATAGAGATTGGGGAAACGAAGAAAAAGTAAATAGAGACAATAAATTATGCATTGTGGAATAGAGTTTCTATGAGTAGTTTATTAGTGACATGTCATGTATAGAAACTACTAGATGATTTTTGATGCGAAAATATCTTATAGGGCTAATTAATAGCGGCAGCAAAATCCAATTTTGCATTAATGTATCGTCCAATTTCATAATCACGACGCATCAACGGAGGAAAAAACATGGCGATCACGCACGTCAATCTTTTTCTCTAATCTCTAGTGATATAAGCATAGTAATTCCAGGAAATTAAAGGAGTGTTCTTGGCGTGAGCTTCGTCGAGAGTTCGTGGTCGGCTATTATTATCGGTAGAAATTTCTCTGATTTCTACCGATAATAATGGCAGTTTTCTATAGATGAGACCTGGTTATTGACTTTCTTTAAATAATGTTTTTTATAATTATAATTCTGATACACAGATTCAAAAAATAACAAAAATCGATAGGGTTTTGTCGATGACTGATCGACAAGGTCCTGTCGATAGCTCGACCGTCGATATTCCCTCTATCGATGGTTCAACATGATCCGTCGAGCCATCGATAGGGGTCTGTTTTATCTTTTTTGAATCGGTGTATCAGAATTGCAATTATTTAAAAAATTTCATGGTTATCTATACTATTTTAATAGAATCGAGTGGTGGTAAATCTGTCACTCGCATATTATTTAAAAAATTTCATGGTTATCTATATTTTTGTAGTTTACTCCTTGATACTATTTAATACTACACAACAAAACGATAGAAGTGGATTCACACATATAATTAAAAGTGAATAACATATATAGTATAAAAACATATTCGATTTATTTAGACAATATTAAATTATTTTTCTTCCGTTCGTAGCAAAACAAAGCATGAGCATTTTGCTAGCTAGCCAGACGAAAGATACGTGTGATCAACAATTCCATGATTTGCTTTTGGGAGGAGTAATTAATCGGTTAATTATATATAAATTTCTCATTGCATTGGATGCCTTGGATTATCCAACACATAATTGCTCACAATTATATGGTGTTCATGTGCTCAAACAATATGAGAATAATAGAGTAGACAAAAACCATATATACCATGCATGTCGGCTAGCTTGAGCTTCAATTGATTTTGAAGAATCTCGTAGAAGCTGAAACAAATAGACCCTAACACGGGTTCTAAGTAACTTTGGACTAACTATAGCTCGATAAAAAGTAGCTTTGTGAATTTGAGTGTAATTAATATATATTTATATACATAAAAAATATTATGGATTTGTTTTGATCTAGTAGAAAGGATTAAAAATGGCGACTTTACTAAGAGATAATAGGTCATCCATGATTTTTTTCATAGACTTTCTAATTTTCCGCTGGTCACTAAATATTTTTAAATTTAATTTATTTTTAATCAAAACTAAAATCAATGTTCCCAATTAATCTTAATAAGCCTTACCTCTTATAAGATATAGCCGATACAATATAATGTACATGAAAAAAATACGATATCTAGAAGAGTCGGGTATAATAAGATTAACTTAGGTGACATTTGGTTCTTTAGTCTAAAAGTTTAGTCATGTCACATCAGATGTTTGGATGTTATTTTTGAGTATTAAATGTAGACTATTTATAAAACTCACTCATAATCAGTGGATATATTATTCAATGAGACTAATTACGCCAGATTTGGCAATGTGATGCTACAGTAAACTTTTCATAACCATGGACTAATTAGGCTTAAAAATCCATTCCACGAATAATCCTCCGATTCTGCAATTATTTTCATAATTCACTACAACAATCCAAGAAACTTCCGTCGGCCAAAGCCGACGGAAGTTAGTCATTTTCCGACGGAAGAAGCTAACTTCCGTCGGCAAAATGCTAACTTCCGTCGGCATTTGGCCGACGGAAGCGGGTAGACGGAAGTTAGCTAACTTCCGTCGGCCGCCGACGGAAATTAGTTAACTTCCGTCGGCCAAACCTAGCCGACGGAAGTTACCAGGAAATCGGTAACTTCCGTCGGCCAAATTCTAGCCGACGAAAATAATTTTTTTTGTTTTTTCTTTTTTCTGTCGACGAGCCAATAATTTCCGTCGGCTAATGTTGGCCGACGGAAGTTAACTAAAAATCCAAAAAAAAAAGAAAATTTGCAATTAATCGTACATTTGCATAATATTCCAACATTCTTCTCCTCAGAACTTAGTCTGAATACGACGTAATTTCTGAGTATCAAATTTAGTCTGAATACAATATTGTCCATGAGCAAAAACTGAATGAGATAAATGCTATTTGAATTATAAATCAAATTCAGAATTCAGAGAAGAGTAATTTTTAACCACACAACAGAGTTGTAATACACTGAAAAAGGAAGTTCAAATCAGATTTGAAACTAAAAAGTGAATTCTAAAAATAAACAGTAATTTCATATGAGGACACAACACTTCTGGGGTTTTCTTGATGATGAATAGTGCATACACATCTTCTGATTCAAATTTCAGGTTTCAGCAAATTCTAACACAAAACTACACAGCTCTAAACTCAGAATGGATTCAAGATAGATTATGGAAATGATTACAGTAAACTGATGTTGTAACAGTATTTTCAGAGAGCCTATGAATTGTATTCAGGATACAATTTTCAGAAGTAATATGAGCTAAAACATATTATGGCAATTCATAAAACAGAACTGAATTGAACCAATTTAATTTAAACTTGCTGTTTGAATGAACAATTCAGATTCAAAACAGAAATCTGAAAATATTCAGTGTATTCAGAATGACTTTGAGGAATTACTTCAATTCAGAAAACTAACTCTAAACAGATTCAAACAGGATATCAAACTGCAACTATAAGTCCTGAAACTTTGTGGAAGATGAATAGTACTAGCAGATCAGGTTCAGTCTACCAAATTCAAATTGACATTTAGAACAGTTCAAAACAGAATAGAGCAAACTTATCCTCAACACAGCACTGCAGTTTACTGAAAAGTGCAATCAAGTTTGATTCTGAAACTGAGAACTGAAAATCTGAACAGCAGCAGTATATTCACTTTGTTCTAAATTCAACTTCAAGTGACTAGAAGAACAATTATCAAGGGATTCATAGAAGTAAACCAACACTATTACAGAGATTTGATTTAGATGCAGATAGGATTTAAACAGTGAAAGAACCAACAAGAATCAGTACAGTTCATAATAGGTCCTGTAGTTCACCAGGAAAAATTTCACACTCCAAATAGACTTAACCTTCAATATCAACTATAAATCAACTCAGATTCATAAATCTATTTCCAATTTTGAACTTCAATAATTAATCCATTTGAGTATAAGCTTCAGATCACAAAAATCAGATCAGCATTTTTCTAGACGATGAACAGGTGTATCAGCATATAAGCAACGAGAGACAAATTTGCTTGACTCTATGATCTGCTATAGTTTCTATCACAAAACTACAGCTAGATCAGATTCAGAACTGATGAAAAAGTATCCAACAAAACTACCGCTGGCCCACGACGTGGAGAAGGAAGCCACCGACGCCGACGAGGAGGAGCTCGCCTTGGCCAGCCTCTGAGCCTGCCCTTTCTTCCTCTGGTTCTCCCCGTTGCTGCTGCTCTCGCTCTAGTCCCCTTGCCCCCACTTCCCGAGGTAGCCTGCCCATGCGCCGGCGCCCTTACCGGCGTTATCGAGGAGGTCCTCCTTGGCCTCAGCAGCGTCGCCGTCTTCGACGGCGGCGGTGTCACCGAGCTCGAAGCGGAAGACGAAGAAAGCGTGAGCGAGCTGCGGCGGCGCGGCGACCGCGGAGGCGTCGGCGGGGGCCGTGTCACGCGTGTGAAAGAGCCAGTGGTGGAGGTCCTAGGAGACCAGGAGTTCTGAGGAGGATGGGGGAGGAGGATGGGGGCGGAGGCGGCGGGAGGCCGGGGAGGCGGCGGAGGCGGCGGGAGGCCGGGGAGGCAGGCGGAGGCGGCGGGCGGAGGCGGCGGGAAGGCACGGATCGAGGCGGAGGCGGCGGGAAGGCGTGGATCGAGGCGGCGGCGGGGAAGATGAGAAGTAAAAACCTAGGGTAAAAGAAGCCGCGGGCCGGAAAAAAGAGCGCTGGAAAAAAAAGCTCGTTGCTTCCGTCGGCCACATATAAAGCTGACGGAAGTTAATTTTAACTTCCGTCGGCTTTATTGCTGGCCGACGGAAGTTAATTTTAACTTCCGTCGGCTTTAATGCTGGCCGACGGAAGTTAGGGGATTTATACCGGGCGGGGAAAAATGCCTCTATCTTTCGTCGGCCCCTGTGAAAAGCCGACGAAAGTTAAATAATTTTCGTCGGCTACTTCAGGCCGACGGAAGTTATTTAACTTTCGTCGGCTTTTTGAAAAGCCGACGGAAGTTAAATTGGCCGACGAAAATTTTCTGTTTTGTTGTAGTGATTAGTTCATATTTAATCATTCAAATTGACATCTAAACATGCGATATGACACGGACTAAACTTTAGTTCGTAAAACCAAACGCAACTTAAATACTAAGATGTTAAGAGAGCTATTCAGAGAGGACAATAGTGTGCCTAATTCTGAGGAGGCCATTTGGGCTTGTCGTGGCCTCGTTCGCAGTGTTCTTTCCTTGTGGGCTGTGCTTGCGACATCTTCATTTGTTTTACATCTTACATGTCATTGATTAAATGATGTCAAACTATTTTGGAGTGGTATCGTAGTAACAAGACATTTTATTCGTGGAATGTTATCAATTTTGTTGGAATTCATCTTTTTTTGAAATAGTCTACATGAGTCCGACCTTATTTGAAGGTCGTGGGTGTGTCGGGATGTAATACGAGAACTTGTATTACTCTCGTCTGAACACGCTTAACATCGGAGTTCTAATGAGTTTTTTGGAATTCAACGAGCCGATCCAGTAAGTGTGTGTTTAGATGTTGTTGTGAGCTATGAGCTGTGAAAAAACTGAGAAAACGTTTGATTGAAATATCCGTGAATTTATGTTTTGGTAGCTCACGATGTCTGGTTACATTATTAATATGCAATTTTGTGTGTAAATCGTTATAATCATGAAATGTATAGTGTTTATATTCAATTATATATTTTTGGAATTACACTAAAATAATATATTTTAATAATATTTTACCTTTTCAAATTTTTTTACATGAACGGATATGTTTTTATGATATGGTAGGTAATTTTCGGTCAAAGTTAGAACCGATAAGCTGTGAATGTTAGGATCACGCGACTTTTAGTTTGTACTTAAAAAATCGCCGCTTTTGAAAACAATAGCTTTTATCTTTCCAGCGACAAGTTGGTCAGAAAAAATGAACCAAACACACAACCTAAAGACCTGTTGTTTTAGCTTCTGACAGTTGCAACTACTTCTAGATTTTGAAGCTAAAACAAACCGTCTAGTTTCTGACTCAGATAACAACACCGAAAAGACATGAGAAGATCACATCGAAAAAACAACACCAAGACACGATATTTGGTAACAAAGTCTTACAGTTTCGGGTTATGACTACGGGTGCTCCTCCCCATAAACGGTATCTACATCGGCATCCAGGCACACCGCGGCAATGCCGCCCACTCAAACTGATCACCTAAGTTGTCTACCTCTTCTTGGTTACACAGAGTTGATCATATATTATATGGCCCCATAGATAGAGTATTAGACAAGGACTCTAAATATATCTATAATACAACTCAAGGTCCAATCGTAACATAATTAAACAACTATATTCGACAACTAGTCCAACACGTATAGGCAAACATGAATACGCCCAACCGGAAGCGGCTCCTCCGGAACACGCCAACTTTCCACGTTAGTTTGCAGCGACATGTCACCTGCATCATCCTCATCCTACACTACACCATTTTGATCCGTCAAACATCTCTTCCTCAGCTCCCCGTCTTTCTTTTCAACCCTACCGACGATCTGGACGAAGGACGTTGAAACGCATGCATACATGCAGACGACCGACGACGACGACGACGACGACGAGCTGCTGGTAGCTAGCTAGTCGGTCGTCGTCCACGCATGGCAGTGTGCACATGTTTTGGTCCGGCTTTGATTGCGCCCATGCGGTTGCATGCTGCAGCACGGGTGTGTGGAACACGCGTTCTCATACACACGACGCGCGTCTCGGCAAGCAAACGTTTGTGATCGGGTGATGTCGAGTGAGCCAAAGGCGTAGACACCGGCCGGCCGCAAATCGTGCACGCGACAAGACATCGATTCCAAATCGCTAGATTTTTTTATGTAGCTTTGTCTATGCTAATAATGCTTTGATTGCGGTTGCAGGAGTCATGTCCAGTTCACATTTATTTTTGAGCTATTTTACGGTACTATCACATTTTAGAGTTATTTTACGGTACTTGAGTAGGTAAAATAGAGATACCACATTTTTAGTGTTATGCCCTGTTTGGATTGGGGTTGCTTATTTTTAGGGACTAAAGTTTAGTCCCATTTAGTCCCTAAAATCCCAAACAAGATTGCTTATTGGGACTAAACTTTAGTCCTTAAAGTTTAGTCCATTAGTCCCTTGAATGTTGCTTATCGGGACTAAAAGTGACATGCATACTATATCCTCATTTATGAACCCCTCATTAAATGATGTTTAATCTCTACATCCAAACAAGAGGACTAAATTTTAGTCACTACTAAAATAAGCAAATTTAATCCCTAAAAATAAGCAAGGTCATTCAAACGGGGCCTTAATTTTTGTACCTCCTAATACCTTAGTGTTAATTTCTCCACATTTTTTAGTAGGTTATTTTACTGTCCTTCAGGAGGTACCACATTTTTTAGTGTTAATTTTAGTACCTCATGGTACCTCATGTGTCAGAAGATACCAAAATTAACACTAAAAAATGTGGTACCTCCTCAAAGACTATAAAATTTCTCTTTATTTTTTGGGGTGTACCTCCTCTTATAAGGATAGTACCCTACCTTTGTAGACAAACATAAAATAAAAAGTCCACTTTACCCCTATACTTGCATGGCTCTTGCTAGTTCATGTGCCAATACCAGGGGAGGGGCTCCTGGTTTGGTCTTCACATTATAGTGGTATTGAAATATTTTTTACCTTCTTGTACCGGAGTACTGGTCGGAGGCTCTTCGTAAGGAGTCCTCCGCCATAGATAGCACTGAAGGGGGGCTTCGCAACCGCATCGGGCGGGAGCCCAAGCGAGAGGGCTTCGAAGTGGGCCTTGGAGGGGACTTCGAAGGAGGCCTCGGAGGGGACCTTGGTGCTTTGACTTTTGCCTTATGGCTTTCAGGAGAATTCATCGCAGTAGACTTTGGAGAGGGCTTCGCTCTTGATGAAGGGGGTGGGGCATGTTATCGGCCTCGTTAGCATAATGAGCTTCGGCCTTACAAAGGGCTCGAAGCTTACTCATCATTTGGCCTCTGTTAGGGTAAACTATTTGCGCAAACACACACAAATGATAACCTACACCACATATGTAGAATAGTTATTCTACTGAGAAAAAAGTAGTACTCAATTGTTATTCGACTGAAAAAATTTACTACTGAAAGTAGTACTCTGTTGAAAAAGTATAGAATAGCTATTCTACGCACGTAGTGTAGAATAGGGATCATATATATATACATATACATATACACACACATATATATATACATACAAATGCTATCCTACACCACGGGTGTAGTATAGCTATTCTACTGAGAAATCTACTACTGAGAAAAAAATAGTACTTAATTAATTGTTATTCTACTGAGAAAATCTACTACTGAAAATAGTCAGTGTAGAATAGCTATTCTACACACGTGGTGTAGAATAGTGCTCCCATATATACATATACGATATAGATATATACACATATATATATATATACATATACATACACATATATATATACATACAAATGCTATACTACACCACGGGAGTAGTATAGCTATTCTACTAAGAAATCTACTACTGAGAAAAAAATAGTACTTAATTAATTGCTATTCTACTGAGAAAATCTACTACTAAAAATAGTCAGTGTAGAATAGTTATTCTACACACGTGGTATAGAATAGTGCTCCCATATATATAGATATAGATATATACATATATACATATACAAATGCTATCGTACACCACGGGTGTAGCATAGCTATTCTACCGAGAAATCTACTACTGAGAAAAAAGTAGTATTCAATTGTTATTATACTGAGAAAATCCACTACTGAAAGTAGTCGGTGTAGAATAACTATTCTACACACGTAGTGTAGAATAGCGTTACCGTATATACATATATACATATATATATATATATATATACATACATACATTGCTGCAATCTGGCAGACGATTTCAAGCTGGAGTGACCAATGTTCGTAAAAAATTTGTGAACTTGCGACAGAGCAATCAGTTTGGAGATGGGACCTCTATAAACATGCCACTCGATGCATGCAGCAGTAGAGATGGGTACTGACACACTCACACTTATACACAGTAACACAGCTGGGACTGTAAGCTCACTCTCTCTGTAACCAAGGAAAAAAGGGAAGAGATGACTCAGATGAGCAGAGGAGCTCTGGTGTGGTGTCTTGTCTTGCTGAGCTTGGCGGGCAGCAATGGCGTGCTTGGCTCAGGCTCAGCACCACCCAAGGTTGTTGGCTCAGGGTACAAGCTGGTGTCCATGGTTGAGCTTGACCACCCCAAGGGAGGAGCCCTCGTCGGCTACCTGCAGCTGAAGAAGCGCAGCTCCACCTACGGCCCCGACATCCCTCGCCTCAGGCTCTTCGTCAAGTAAGCATCCATCCCTACACGAATTGGAAGCTGTAATGGCGATTGGCGAAGCTGGAAATGTTGTGCGTGTGCAGGCACGAGAGGAAGGAGAGGGTACGAGTCCAGATTACTGATGCGGACAAGCAGAGGTGGGAGGTCCCTTACAACCTGCTCCGGAGGGAGGCAGCGCCGGTGGTCACCGGCGGGAGGATCAGTGGAGTCCCCTTCACCGCCGGCGAGTACGAGGGGGAGGAGCTCGTGTTCAGCTATGGCCGAGACCCGTTCTGGTTCGCGGTGCACAGGAAATGCAACCGCGAGACGCTGTTCAACACCAGCGGCGGCGGCGGCGCGCTGGTGTTCAAGGACCAGTACCTGGAGGTGTCCACGGCGCTGCCCGAGGACGCGGCGCTGTACGGCCTCGGCGAGAACACGCAGCCCGGCGGCATCCGGCTGCGGCCCAACGACCCCTACACCATCTACACCACGGACATCTCGGCGATCAGCCTCAACACCGACCTCTACGGCTCGCACCCGGTGTACATGGACCTCAGGAGTCGGGGCGGCCATGGCGTCGCCCACGCCGTGCTGCTGCTCAACAGCAACGGCATGGACGTCTTCTACAGGGGATCCTCCCTGACGTACAAGGTCATCGGAGGCCTCCTTGACTTCTACTTCTTCGCCGGCCCGACGCCGTTGGCCGTGGTGGATCAGTACACCTCCATGATCGGCCGCCCTGCGCCCATGCCATACTGGGCATTTGGTAACATCTGCATACTTACCTCACAAGTTTGTTCATCAATCAAGTTTGCACCGGATCACATAAAAACTACCGTGTTGCGAGAGTAATATCAAGATGGATATATGTGGTCTTCTGTCTCAATTTTTTCGGATAAAACCGGACCACATGCCATTCTTCAAAAAAAAGAGATTTTTTTTAAATAAAACCGGACCACATACCATTCTTAAAAAAGGAAGCTATACATATCTAGTTTAGATATAAAATTTTTCAAACAAAACCGGTCGACATGACATTCTTAAAAAAGAAAGTTATACATAGTTAGTTTAGATGTACGACACATGTACATATGTTCTATCCGATAGTTGTTACTGTTTTTAGCTCTTAAATGGACAACCACATGTTATACATTTATGCTAGGTATGCACAACCATATTTAGTTTAGATGTGGGATGCATGTACATATTTTCTATCCGACAGTTGTGACTGTATTTAGCTCTTAAATGCACAGCCACGTGTTATACATTCATGCTAGGTATGCACAATCATATTTAGTTTAGATGTAGGACACATGTACATATTTTCTATGCGACAGGTGTGACTGTATTTAGCTCTTAAATGCACAACCACGTGTTATACATTCATGCTAGGTATGCACAATCATATTTAGTTTAGATGTAGGACACATGTACATATTTTCTATGCGACAGGTGTGACTGTATTTAGCTCTTAAATGCACAGCCACATGTTATACATTCATGCTAGGTATGCACAATCATATTTAGTTTAGATGTAGGACACATGTACATATTTTCTATGTGACAGGTGTGATTGTATTTAGCTCTTAAATGCACAACCACGTGTTATACATTCATGATAGATATGCACAACCATATTTAGTTTAGATGTACGACACATGTACATATTTTTTATCTGACAGTTGTGACTGTATTTAGCTCTTAAATGCACAACCACGTGTTATACATTCACGATAGATATGCACAAAGGAGAAACTTTATACATACCGGATGCAACCTAATTTTTTATGTTGTGCTAGTTGTTGTTTTTGTAGAGGGTTTGTTTGTCTAGAATCTGGATAGTTTGATCCATCCAAGTAGCTTATGCTTCCATGATTAGCTCCGATCAGACAATATTTTTTATTATTTTTTGAGACATCATGTGAATGGGATGTTGGGCACATGGCAAGTATGGCACACACTCATTTAGGGTTCTTGGAGACATCATGGGCCACTCTGTTGGGGGTTCATTTGTCTTCAGCCAATGCTAATTATGCAATAGTCACGTTCTACTGCAGTTGATACTATTATATTACGGGTGTGTTTGGTAGTGCTCCATATCCAGCTTCTTTGTCTTGTGAAGCTGGAACTAAACCAAACATTTTTCCTGAGAAGTGGATCCCGCTGAGAGCGCTCCAGAAAAATGAACTGGAGTGGTGGAGCAGGATTTAGTTAGCTTCAAGTGCTTCACTCCAGCTTCAGTGTGAATTTCAGGATCTGTAATTTTTTTTGCCATTACTAACCATGCAAAGATGCAACTGAACCACAGTAGAGTGAAGTCATGCCAGCTGCTGCCTCTCCTTGTTTATAATTTTAGTGGCTTTCTAGGAGTATTGTCAGAAGATGCAATTTTACTCTGTTATATGATGCAGATGTTTTCAGTGATTTTGATGGTTCTCATGGCGAAGAAACATATTCCTAATGTAAATTTTAGTACCTCGCGCTCGCGGTACCTTAGACACCCAGAGATACCAATACTAACACTAAAATTTGCGGCGTTTCTTGATATCTTCTCAAGTAGCGTAAAATTTCACCACTGTTTTTCATGCACTCTAGTTCACTGCTGATCTGTTCAGCTCAGCTCAGCTGTTTGTGTGGTTGTTTTTAGGGTTCCACCAGTGCAGATGGGGATACAAGAACCTGTCCGTGGTGGAGGGCGTGGTGGAGGGCTACCGGAGTGCGCAGATACCCCTCGACGTGATCTGGAACGACGACGACCACATGGACGCTGCAAAGGATTTCACTCTTGATCCGGTGAATTACCCACGGCCGAAGCTGCTAGCTTTCCTTGACAAGATCCACGCGCGCGGCATGAAGTACGTCGTCCTCATCGACCCCGGCATCGCCGTCAACGACTCCTACGGCGTGTACCGGCGCGGCGTGGAGGGCGATGTGTTCGTCAAGCTGGACGGCGAGCCGTACTTGGCTCAGGTGTGGCCTGGCCCTGTCTACTTCCCGGACTTCCTTAACCCCAGCGGCGTGTCATGGTGGATCGACGAGGTGCGGCGGTTTCATGAGCTTGTCCCGGTGGACGGGCTCTGGATTGACATGAACGAAGCCTCCAACTTCTGCACCGGCAAGTGCACAATACCGACCAGCCACCTGTGCCCTCTGCTCAACTCGACGAATCCATGGGTGTGCTGCTTGGACTGCAAGAACCTGACGAACACCAGATGGGATGAGCCACCTTACAAGATCAATGCCTCCGGGGAGACGACACGGCTGGGGTTCAAGACCATTGCCACGAGCGCGACGCACTACAATGGCGTCCTGGAGTACGACGCGCACAGCTTGTACGGATTGTCGCAGGCCATTGCCACGCACCAGGCGCTGCAGGGGCTGCAGGGCAAGCGGCCGTTCGTCCTGACGCGCTCCACGTTTGTCGGGTCAGGCGCCTACGCCGCGCACTGGACCGGCGACAACAAGGGCACGTGGGAGAATCTCCGGTACTCGATCTCCACCATGCTCAACTTCGGCATCTTCGGCATGCCGATGGTCGGCGCCGACATCTGTGGGTTCTACCCGGCGCCGACGGAGGAGCTCTGCAACCGGTGGATCGAGCTCGGCGCCTTCTACCCCTTCTCCAGGGACCATGCCAACTTCGCGTCGCCGAGGCAGGAGCTGTACGTGTGGGAGTCCGTGGCCATGTCGGCTCGGAACGCGCTCGGCATGCGCTACAGGCTGCTCCCTTACCTGTACACTCTCAACTACCTGGCGCATTTGACCGGCGCTCCGGTGGCGCGGCCGGTGTTCTTCTCGTTCCCCGACTTCACGCCGTGCTACGGGCTGAGCACGCAGTACCTGCTCGGAGAAGGCGTCATGGTGTCGCCGGTCCTCGAGGAGGGCGCCACCTCAGTGAGCGCCACGTTCCCGCCGGGCAGCTGGTACAACCTGTTCGACACGACGAAGGTGGTGGTCTCCAAGGGCGAGGGCGCCGTGAAGCTGGACGCGCCGCTCAACGAGATCAACGTGCACGTGTACCAGAACACGATCCTGCCGATGCAGCGCGGCGGGACGGTGTCAAAGCAGGCCCGGACGACGCCGTTCACGCTGGTGGTCGCGTTCCCGTTCGGCTCCACGGAGGCGGACGCGGAGGGCGCCGTGTACGTGGACGACGACGAGCGGCCGGAGATGGTGCTCGCGGAGGGGCAGGCGACGTACGTCCGCTTCCACGCGAGCGTGCGAGGCAACGCGGTGACGGTGCGGTCGGAGGTGGAGATGGAGAGCTACAGCCTACAGAAGGAGCTGCTCATCGAGAAGATATCCGTCTTAGGGCTGAAGGGAGCAGGCAAAGACCTCACCATCCATGTCAATGGCGCGAACTCGACCGCCATGGCCGCATCAAGCCCTTACTTGGAGCTGCAGGGTCACCACGACGTGGAAAGGAGCCAGAAGAGCGTGGTCGTGGAGGTGGGAGGGCTGGCATTGCCGCTGGGCAAGACCTTCACCCTAACTTGGAACATGCAGATCGAAGCATAGTTGCTCCAAGCTAGCTTCTCATGCATGCTGTAATTTCATCCGAATTTTCTGTCGTGTCGCTCTGATTTAGGTTGTAGCTCAGCATGCTCGATCTCGATCTGCGGAAGGAGGGAGGCGACAAGCTACAGCTTCGCCTTCCCCGCACACAACCTCAAGACGTATTTGTGGAAATAAAACATGGTTTTCAATGCACTTTGGCAGAGTAGTAGGCTGTCTCCGGCCTCCGGCAGAGAGCTGAGCTGCCCACTCGCCGGCGCCGCGCCCTGCTTCGTCGTGCTCGTGCAGTCGTGCCTACAGCTGCAGGGCAGGCAGGCGGCAGCTCGCTTTGGCGGGAAAGGGGTTGGAGACTTGAGTGTAGGCGTTTCCCCTCCCCTCTCTTCCCTTCCTGTCAGGCTGTCACGCCATAACCTCACATTGGAACACATGGTGGTGAAGAAGCAAGAGGAGGCGATTGTGGTGCAGGATGTGCAAGGCCCACCGCGAGGAGGAGAAAGCGGCCGTCGGATCCGACCGCCTGCTCTCCTCGCACTGCCAGATATGGCTGCCTACCCCCTCCGACCGCTGGATCTGGCTGCCTTCTCTCCTCCCGCCGTCAGATCTGACCACCTACCCCTCCCTCTGTTGGATCTGGACGCCTGCCCCTCTGTTGCCTCTGGATCTGGCCACATGGCCTCTTCTGCTGCTGAAACTGGCCGCCTAGCCCCCTCTCGCTGCCGGTTTTAGGCCGCCTAGGCACTGTGGTCAACCACCCAAGCTGCGGTTGACCCACTTAGGTGCCCCGCTCACCTAGTTGGCCTCCGCGCGGTGCTGGGTTGACGCCCAACGCCTTTTGCTACCTAGGCGGGTGCCTAGATCCGATTTATCAAACACTGCCTGCCATAATAGCCATCGGAGATGAAGAGGGACCGAGCACCACCATCGTAACACCACCTTCAAGAGTCAAACCATAATCCGCAACCACACGATCAGGCGATGATGTGAAAGATAGAAAGGGGTCGAGAGAAGGAACATAGGAAGGGAGCGGGTCAAACCTATTGGAGAGGAAGACGATGAGGCCGATGACCAGCCAACAGCACCGTAGAGGAGCCGATAGATCCAGCCAAGCATGGGAAGAAGTAGGGTTTCAGCCTTCAAGTGGAGACGATAAGGGCGAGGAGACCGAAAGGGCAGGGAGTGATTGAAATGAATTAGAGTTTCAGGGGGACAAACGCGTTTATACCAGTTCAAACATGCAATTGGACGACATAGGGTGGGAGAGCGATACATCAAACGACTATGGACAAGGACATCGTGTTGTCGTTGGGTTGACCAAAAAGTCAAGCCGTGCAAGGCCGATACTATGGACCGGCCCGGACACTACACTACACCCTAGTACCGAGTCAGTACTAGCACTAAACCCATAAATGTCATACCATGCTATATAGAACCGGACCTAGTATCATCGCCCACCATACTAGATCCATTTGGCCACATGTAAGGGAGTGTATTATTAGGCGAGTGTGAGTCGGAAAGAGATGGATTAGATGTCATTCAAGAGCCGATCGACAGGGGCGTGCGTGGTGAATTTGCTACACATGAAATACGACGACACGTTATTTCATCTGTAGCAAATTTGGCAAAACGGGCCGGAGAGATCGCCTGCACGAGCTGTATAGTTTTTCAACATTACTGGGCTCTGCTTTGAGATTTGTGGCTGAGATTGGGCCCCGTTGACTGACACGCCACAGGGGCTTCTTTTAATCCGATGTGTGCAAATTGGAGCTTTTTTAAAAAAATAGTACATTTTTTATTCAAAAAATAAAATTCAAATTCAGTACATGGATTTCAGAATGTGCAAAATAGCTTTCTATCGGTATTTGGTGTACCGATCTAGACCGATCGTACCTATATCATTAGATGGTATATATTTGCTGATATAGGTCGATCAGCTTTTGCTGGTTGGAAATAGATCGGCAAACCATATGTCGATCTAGCGCGAGATCTTAGATTGGTAGATAGTATAGCGGTATCGTAGTCACCCTATCGCATGCACGACCCATGTTTGATCCCTAAAAAGGACATTTTTAAGCTTTAAGCCATGGCCAAGAATAAAAAGTGGAAAAAAACCCCTAGACGGACGGACCTCGGACGGAGAAGATTTGGTTAGAATAAGTTGAGACAAATAATAAACCTAATCATTTGTTGATTTAGGATCGGACGATCTAGATCGACGGATCAAGTATTGACAAAAGGTGGCCGACGTTCGATCTAAGCCAATCGGCCTAAATCGGTAAACCATCCGCTGATCTAAGGCTGATCGAGCTAGATCGGCACACCAAGTACCAACAAAAACCTACTTTTTGCACAATTTCAAATCCGCGTACCAAATTTAAAATTTTGAATAAAAATATATTATTTTAAAAAACCGCAAACTGGAATCAGCAGCAAGCCAGCAACAGTCTAGTAGCTTTTCTCTTGGCGAGAGAGCACACGGGTCAACTGGATTCTTCATACACTATGCATGGTTGTAATTGATAGATAGATGCTACGTGATCCATGTAAAAAAACACGCAGAAACGCACACTGCTTTGAGCTTTTGTCTAATTTCTTGTGATATTTTTCGTGTTCATGTCTAAAACCGACAGTGGATGGGTGCAACTAACTTGCAAGGGTAGCTAGCTAGCTAGGAATTAATGGTCGTCGTTGTTCTACCGGCTCCTCCAAGCTAACACTCTTAAACACAAGTACGTTCTTGCAAACCCCAACACGAATTTCATGCAGATTTATGGTGCCATTTACCTTTGGTGATGATGTCTAGCTATCTCTGTCGCCGTCGTTGAGAACGAATTGAAGGAGCTAGCTAGTGCATGCCCCATAGAAAGCAAATAAAAGCCGGAGTGATAGATAAAGGAAAGATCCAAAGTGACTTCTTCTTCTTCTTCTTCCAAGGAACAAAGGCACGCAGGCAGGCAGCCAACTCGTGTCGTGTGTACCTCGCGGCATCTTCCGATGCAACCATTCCGATGAGATTCCGTCGATCTCTTTAGTCTTTCCCCGATGGTGGATCGAGTTTCCTATGCTCCAGCAGCGACGCCATCGCCATGAAAAAAGCATGCAAAGCGGCTAGCCTAATGCATGCATGCACTTGCACTGCACTTAACCTAAACATAAGTACGTAGTAGATTGCATGGCAAGTTTCTCCTTCTCTTTCCCTGAATTCCCGGCAATTTCACATGAGATTACAGGGAAGTCCTTCTTCAGTCATTGCACTATGTGGGGCAGCTTCTAAGGTTGTGTTTGGTTCAGCTTTTATAACCAGCTTGTTGATCAGGAAGACAAATCAAACAGGTCTAAAGGTTAACTAGCTTTTTCAAAAGATATAACTTTTTCAGTGTACAAATTGAAAGCCGAGGGACCTCATCTTTCATATTTTATCAGTTCAACTTTGAACAAAAATTATCAAACATGCTATTATAACATATCAGTTCATGTAAAATTTGAAAAAATATGAAATTTCAGTAAAATATATCATTTTTGTGTAATTAAAAAATGTATAATTTTAATACAAACATTACAAAATTTCATGATTATAATAATTCACATGCAAAATCGCATATTAATAATGTAACCAAATATCGTGAGCTACTAAAACATACATCCACAACTATTTCAACTAAATATCTTCACAACAATTTTTCTACAGCTCATAGCTCACATAAGTTTTTCTACAGCTCGATCACAGCTCACGGTACCTTTTCAGAATTTACAGTTCAACCAAACACACCCTAAAATCGACGGTATAAAAGTGAGACAAAGTTGCTCTACACTAGGACCTTTTTCTGGAACCAGATGATCGAGTTGAGCTGCTTTCTATCCTCGTAGCTGTGATTCCCATTGGATGGTTGGGCGCAAAAAAATCATATATATATATATATATATATATATATATATATATATATATATATATATATATATATATATATATATATATGCGCACTAACTCGGACAGGTTCACGAAGTTGGCCCTGCGTTTGACACGACCACTACTCGTAAAGCAAACCAAAGAATTTTTAAAGACTAGAGGGTGAGGTCTAGCTTAGCTAGGTGTTGCTAGTACCATAAACAACAATCAACCATGCTTAGCTTCTTGCATTGCACCAGGAAATTCAGGCATCAAACCTGCTCAGTGTTTGATTAAGCAACTGAAGATGATATGATGTATATATAAAGTGATCAATTTGGGCCATGAGTCGATTATAATGTCTGCGGGTTAGATATAAAGGACAGTGCTACGACGATATTGTTCGTTTTTGATTTCGATCGTGGACCCGATCGGATGGACTAAAACGAAGAATAGTTAGCTAACTAATATGTAGAACTAATTGTTTGCTAGCTAATAGTTAATTGACTAAAAATTAATCATGCATGTTTACATACTTTGGACTAATAGGTGACTATAGTGGTGTAGGGGGTTATTGGGAATGTGACCCCGGCTTCCCTCCCGAGTGGTTTTATCACCGGCTACCCAATAGACGGTCCTTCTTTGAAAAAAACTAGTGGTTAAGGGCCCTGAGTCCCTAAAAGTCTTCCCGACCATTGGAATTCAACGGTCGGCTTTGAAGATCGGGTCGTTACAGTTGCCATAAAAGTTGTCATCAAGCATAGCGGTTATTCTCAACAGTCATTACCACCATCCGACTATTTTCTCGGTCATTAGTAGGATAATTTATTATCATTTGCAACCCCGGACCCCTCCTGTATAAAGGGACCGGAGGGAGAACACAAAGACACACGATGTTACGTTAGAGAAGAGACAGAGATACATATATGTCTTGAGAGATACATTCTCCCTCAATTATACATACACACTAGTAAAACTATTATCCTCCGGGACTGAACTTGTATAAACTTGTTGAGTTCTCTTTTTTTCCTCCTTCATCGAGGTAACCATTGAATCACCTTCACGGCTCCCCCTTTAGACCTACACAAATCTCACTACAGGTACCCCCGTAGGCTATTGTTGTTTTCACACAGTGACGGAGGCAAAATAGCCTAAGGGCCCCTATTAGCACAAAGTAGTTCACTTTTGTGGACGAATGGACTAACCATTAGTTAGTCAATGAACTAATAATTAGTTCACCAATTAATTATATTGTTCGATAGTTTAAACTAAAATTTAGCTCTTAACTATGAGTTGATGGGATCCGACCGTGACCTATAGCATGAGCTAGCAGCATCTCATACTTATCGAGCTATTGGTGGCAGGCAGCTGCATGGACAGCTCTAACACTAGAGTAGATCTAGAGATTTCAGCTGGTCTTCGTCAGTCTAGCTAATCTATATTTTAGGAGTTTTGATTCTGTTGGAGACTCTTTTTTCTCTTCATGAACTGTTAGGATCGAACTGATAAACAAATCCAGTATTTGTTTCGGTGTTACTGTTCATCTTCGAATACTTGAGCATATTTAGAGTACAGTAAAATCAATCTTGGTCACTGATGTAGACATAATTATATATTAGTACCTCTGATTGATAATATTCTAGGTATAACTGTTAGTAGTGAATTTCCGTCGATTCAAATCTTTCGCGGATCTCCTCCAGTATGTTTCCGTTGATTTGTGATTCAAATTCTAGATATGGAGAAAAGAGCGGCAATGTTTCCGCAGTGAAGCGGAGGTCTGTCGTCGGAGGCTTGGATCGGAGCATTTGTTGAAAACTCTCGTGTGTTCCATAAAACTCCATGATTTAGTGAAGTTTAATTCTGTCGTGGCCGGTGACTGTGATTTTTACCCTTCGATTTAAAGGGTAAAATTTACTTTCGTATGATCAACAATTTTGTTGAAAAATGGTAGGAGATTTGCTAAATATATTATATTACGCTAGGATATACAAGAGAGTACAAGAAGAGAGCGAGAGGAATAGGTAAAGGGGGTTCAGGAGAGAGAGAGAGGGGTATTAGAATGTGATGGAGGCTAAGCAGGAGGTTCCTGCATGGGACCAAGCTCTTGCTTCCTCTTTGTTTTTTCAAAGGATCTACATTGGCCCGCTCTCCATATTTTGGAAGACTGACGTTTCGCTCCTTCCAAATCTCCACCTATCATCCATGTCATATTCAATGACACAATGGCTCGAGCGGACCTAGCGGCACATTGTCACCTAGCTAGGATTGGGTCATGTCCACCGTGGAGTTTAAGCCATCAATTGTGCCGAGGTCGGCGAGGTCACACGACCCTCATGCCAGCTCCACCAAGAAGTCATCGATCCTACCCAGGTGAAGCAAGGTCTGGAAGGTGAGGTCATCCTTGCTGCAGATGGCCGATAACATCGGCAGGGAAGAGCTTGAGCTCAAACTCAAACTTAGTGTGAGCTAGGACACCTTCATGATTGAACTTGGGTTGGAAGTCCAAGCCCAAACATCATGTGTGCATGAGTCAAAGTCGGCGGTATCCACTATAGTGTCGATGAGGTCGAGGGAGCAGTTCAAACTCATCATGGTGGATGTGACCTCTTGGCGCCAAGCGTGGATGAGGGATGCCCTCCAATCATAGCTTGATGTAGAAGCGAAGAGCTACTCCAAAGGCGTGAAGGAGAAGCTACCATGGCTGACTTAGATGTCTAGGCCATCGACCTTGAGGCATTGATTCTTTGAGATCAAGTCTTGGTGTCACTTGTGACGAAAGTCGATTCAAAAATCTTCAGGATAGTAGCGGTAGACGGTGAAATCATTTCGGCTAAGACCGAACTCCTTTTCCAATGTGTTCACTAGGAAGTCTGCTTCCACAAGTGGGAAAGGTTGAACCAGCCAAGCCATAGTGGTGAGAGCTTCACGGTGTCGGAGTTCCTTACGCAAGAAGACCGAGGGTGGGAGAACATAACTAACCTCTTGTAGGTGAGTGTTGCATTGCCTAGGCTGGTCGTCGGTGGGTTGAGGTGTTGTGAGGTGGAGGTTCACAGTGGGGGCAAGGGGATCCCAGGTGGATGTGAAAAGGGGAGCAACACTAAGGTCCTAGATCGAGTTAATCATGATTAATCCACTACTTAATCGAGTGAAGTATTGAGCTATCACAAGGGTGACACGAATCTTGCCTTGAGCTTTACCGATGTCATTGGGTAAAATGATTGGTGCATGAGTATATCAAGATTTAGTTGATATGAGCATTCGGCGGTTAGTATGCGCTGCTAGGTACCGCTATTTACTTGCAATTTGAAAAGTGTTTCTGGTAGCGGTCGTTTACATATGAACCTATCGAGTCATAGGCTTAAGGAGATGGGATTTAAAGATTGGAAGAATTGACTCTAGTGCAAGTGGGAGATTGATGGTGATATGCCTTAGAGGAAAATTCTAGAGGAACCACATGTTTTAGGCTTCCGACTTAAACTTGAAACTTCTGGGGTGAAATAAAAGCGATACAAAATGACATTTTTGGGAATTTTGATTGGATTGAAAGTTCTAGATCCGAAAGTTCTAGTTGGATCGAAACTTTCGGACCGAAATAAATTTGATACAAAATGTTGTTTTTGGAAGTTTCGGTTGGACCAGAAGTTCTGGGTTGAAAGTTCCGGGCTTTGGCCGGAACTTTCGGGATGAAATAAATTCTTGGTAGATTGGATCTGCGGATGGGCCTTAATATTGATTAAAGGTTCATTAGTAGACTCTATATAAGGAGAGGCAGATCAGCCGCGCCTGGAGCCCCAACCCTTTCTGCCACTCCTCTTGGCCGCACCTGCCCTTGTGGCTGCCAGCCCTAGCCACTTGCTCTTCCTAGGCACCCTAAGCCATGCGCGGTGCTAGCATACTAGAGCATGGTGAATCTCGTCCCTGTACGTGTGGATACCATAGAGTCACCGCTACTACTATGGTGTTGATCATCTCGTTGTAGAGATCATAGGGATGTGTCATCTTCGTCGTTGATGATTGGATGGAGCTAGTCAGAGCTGATCAAGGACCTCATCCAATCTGGCATCGTCTTCATCAGTGCTCCAATGAAGGCAGCCCTAGGAGGAACCAGCTACAGAGGAGATAGAGAGGAGTGGGTGGCTATTGAGGAGGGTGACAAGGAGCCAATGGACAATGCGGGCGCAGGTGGGGTGGCTGCCATGGCCGGAGTGGCCAATGGCGGGGCGCGGTGGGAGTTTGGCCCGTATGTTGAGGAGCAGGAGTTGTTAGCCCATATCAGCAACAACAATGATTGGATCTTATTTAATAAATATCTTATCTTTTTTTGTATCTCTAGTATCATCCACGAATAGGATCGAAGGAGCTAGGGAACGAACGTCACTTTCTAGACAAATAGAAAGGATAGAGTAAGATTTTAAAAATCATTAAAATTGAGAAGTCATTGAACAAATATTTTAGATAAAAAACTCCAATAATAGAGATATAGAATTATATTGAACATGATCTCTCTCGGACGCTCTAAGGTTAGGACTGTACTCTACTTTAATTTGAAACAGTTCACTGATGCCATTTTGAGTTTTCTTCGCGGTGCTACTTTCATCTTTATCAGTTCCGGACCAAAAAATGGCGAGAGATTTGAGAATTTGCCACTTTTAGGAAATGATTTTGCATTTTTGTCATTCGGACTCACTGTCATTGCCTCAGGTGGTCCTACATGTCAGTCTCGTAAGTGACATCATAATCAAAGTGCACATCTTGATAGCGGCAAATTATCAATTTTTTCAAAAATGGCAGTGCCCATCTCCATCTCGCTCGACTGCACTCTCATCAAATATTGGATTATATGTACGTATGATCTATCGCTCATTCGTATCCAAGAAAAAAAGAGAGAGGGGAAAAAGGAGGTAAACGAATATCATGGCTGCTGCAAGTTGATCAAGTGGCGATTAATCAATATATATGAGCAGCAATCTCCTCTCTCTTTCCGATTGACGTTTGCTAGCTAGCTGCTTTCTGACTTGCCGTCGATCATGAACAGTTCTTGAGGACGGAGATCGATCTAGTGTCGACGTAGGTGGAATCATCATCCGCCATCATTTCGAGAATTAATTAGGTCAAAGAGATAGATACGACATATGAAGTGTATTGGAACAAGCCAGGCTAACGATATAGCTAGTGATTATACGTATAGTTAATCTAATAATCTACTTATATAATAGTTAACTTACTATATATACTACATATTTAACATGTAATATATTATATAACCTCATAAAGTTTACGAGAACTTATGTATTAGCGGGCTGTAATCTAGTAGATTATTTCTCTCGCTTCTCTCATCTTTTCTTTCTTTATTTCTTCTTTATCTCGATACTAATCTTATTTCTTCTTTATCTCGATACTAATCTGATACGATAACTCTTGTAGCATGTTTCCCCCAGCTTGCAGAAGGGCGATGTCGGTCTTGATCGATGAGCGGGTCATTCCGTTTGTTAGTTTGGTTAGCTGTTCTTCCCGATGGAAGCTTTCGTTGATGTGTGCTCACGGATGAACATGTCTCGTTGATTTTAGGAGGTTGGACCGATTCTTGTAACTCGTTATTCGTTCAACTCGTGAGCTAGCTCGTGTGCTTAATGAACTCAGCATAAGAATTAACCCAATCTACCGAAACAACAACAACAAACACTATGTGAGAGTATATGCGACTCATCATTTTATAATTTATTTGCTAGTGTGTCTAGTTATTGCTTTGTAAATTATCATTATAATTTATTGATGGAATCATAGAAATAATAATAAAACCATAGATATTAGAATTTTAGAATTTTATTTACTATATTTATTTCATATTTTGATTTTTGACATGTGATTATTTAAATATTTATTATTTAATCAAATTTTAAAAATCTGACTCGCGAGCTAAATCGAACCGAGTCGAGATATTTTTCTGCTCGTTATGTTAACGAGCTAACGCCGAGCTGGCTCGTTATCCGGCCCTAATTAAAGGAAAAAGGTTATGCCTTAGTCAAAAAAGTGGACTAAATTTGGATACAAGGTTGTAAAAATCTAGTCAAACAGATGGAATATATATAAAACACTAGTATTGAATTGCAGGCCAGAATCAGAGTACCATTTATATTTTATATATATATATATATATAAAACCGTTGAACAAGAAATTGTTCTTAGCCTCCCCACCACGAAAATAAAATAAATGCATGATTTATTCGTCTGTCCTCTAGAGGATGGAGTTAACAGTAGCTCAATTCAAATTAACTAGCTTCACTGTGATCGAGACGGATTTCATACCATTGAATCTCGACCCAACCAGACCGATCGGATTAGATAACTGCTCTCTAAAATTGGCTTCGAAAATCGGCTTCGACCGCAGAAAAGCTGGTTCCATGTCATGTTGTCAGCAGACAAGCAGACTGTTATTGTGCTTAGCTAGTTTCTCGCATGTACCTTACATGCCCTAATAACTTTCGTCGTGATAAGGTGCGAGTAATGGCAGGCGTGCCGTGGTGCTGGAACTGAGAAGAAAGATGCGCGCGAAGAGGGGGGAAATCGAAGGGGATGAGGAGGAAGAAGACGATCGCGGCATGGCGGCAAGCTTCTTGTGTTTTGATCTCATCAACCTCAACTTGATCATCGTTGATGGCGTCGCCCCGTCGGTCTCTCGGAGCAACCGGCGATGGAATAGTGCTCAAATCTCGCCCGGAGGAAGCATGCATTAGTAATAGTAATTAGTTTTTTACATTGTTTTTATGCTACAAAGTATAGGATTAGATTTAGTCTAATGGGATCTTGTCAGTTGGCTTCGATGACTGCAGAGGATAGTCGTTTAATTTAGGTCGTTCTGGGTGGAGTTTTGACGGTATAGAAGGAAGGCCTTACGCATGGTAGGATCCACTTCGCTGTAGTAGTCAGTAGGGCTTCATGATGGCTTCGCACTATCCGATCAACGTTGGATGGTAAGATGAATGATTGCAAGAGAACAATTACCTCCTCTCAATAATATATGATTAATATAAGATAACACTCAATTTTTAAGGTATACCAAGCGACCCTCTAAATTTATTCCATAAATCTTATATAGAGATCGTCATAAACTCCATCTCTTCTTGAAAATTAATCAATCTACAATAATTTTCTTGTAATCTTGATCCTTATTTTTTAAAATCTTACAAATACGGTATATAATCTATAATAAATTTGTTTAAAGTTATGATACATTCAATTATGTGTATCGTACAGCCTATAACAACACGCGGGAGAGAAATTAACAATGTGCACGCAAGAGAAAAAAATATGTGTGAACGGATATAGGGATTTGTCAACCAAATCCTATATTTAAGAAAGATGAATAGTGATTTAGATGATGTATTATGAAAAGAACTCATTTATGTTGATTGTTGAAGCTTCATTTTTTATTAAAATACTTAAATTCAAATTTAAGAACCTGTTTGAGAGGACTTCACTCCATCATTATTAGCTTCACTTCAAAACTGTACGGTGGAGTGGATATGGATATACGGTGGAATAGATCCATGGTGGATAGTTTCACAATTTAGATCTGTGGAGCACCTTTTTAGCATATCCGATATTTTGTACCGTGGGAAGCCTAATTTCATGGAGTTGGCTCATCCGCGAAATTATGGAGTTTAGGTGTTCATGACATCTCCATCCTACTCCACTCCACGATAGAGTTGGAAGCTCGAGTTCTTCCAAACAGAACAAGTGATATAAGTAATCTCTTGAAGATGCTCTTATAAGTACCGGAAAGGAACTAGCGAGCGCGCGGTTACTTGCAGCTTGCTTGACACGTTCGGTTGACAGGTACACGTTGATTACAACGGCTGGCCGGGTCGGCATGCAAGTTGCAAGCCGCCGTAGTAGCTACCAACTGTAAGTACGTACGTGCCGATCGATCCACTGTTTGCTCGAATTCATAAACGGCGACAATAATTCATGCCGAATATGCGTTGCATGCATGCATGCACGTGTGATCAGTGAGAATTTCGTCGCCGTGCACCAGTAGCTCGCTTGCTTCCCGGTTGCTGCAAGTAACACGTACGTACGACACAAAAGGAGACGTGATGTGCTACACTCCTCTTGAAAAAAAATCAATCAATCAATACTGCCCTCGTTGAGAAAAAAGTTTAATCCGGTACTTCTCGATTGTATTTATAATGATTTTATTGGAAAAGGCATTAAAGATGACCCGTAAGTAGTCGGATTATCCAATAACTAAAGAAGTAGTCGATAGTATGAAGGCTCCTGAATCCCACACTTGAGAGGACAACCCCGCTGCAGGCACTCGGACGACTAAAGTCAACAGCTAGACCGCCTCATTGATGACAATAAAACTCGGACTTATAACTTTTCAATCAATACAATAAATAACACATAGGTTAATAGCCTACATCCTAACCGTTTTTATTGTTGTAAATATTGGACATTAACATGAGACATAAAAGCCTAAACGATAACCCGTGATATTTACAATATATAAAGGGATTCAGGGAACCTCTTATAGACACGCTTACACAATCATCCATATTAGTTCATACACAGCAGTATGGTTATTATCCTTTAGGAAGTTTCAACCTGTCTAAAATCTTTGTGTCTCCTATCCTATTTTATGAGATAACCATTGAATTTCGACCACGATTATCCCCTTACATCTACATGTTGATATTCTCTCTCATTATATTGATGAGGACTTGTCTGAAAGCTAGATCTAAAACTTTCACCACGCTAAAATTTAGCCTATATTTTAGTCTTCAGAAAGCCAAACGGATACGCTAAAACATAGGTACTAAACTTTAACCTCTTTTTCTTTTAGGTCTTTCAAAGAATACTAAAGTTTAACACATATATCCAAACAACAAAACGAACTAAATTTAGTTAATATAGTTTTACGTTCAAGAAACTGGAGGAGCTGAGTTGTAGTCGTTATCAACTAGGCGTGTGAGACCTAGATCTAACTCTAAAATCCAGATTTGATATCAAAATAATATGATTCTTTATGGAAGAAAACAAGAACCATTAACTCGGATTTCGTCGTTACAAATTCCTGCTGGCTAGCAGCAGCAGCAGCAGCAGCAGCTCCCACGAGCTCGCACCGCACGGCGACGAAGGAGATAACGCGCGGGAAATGCCGACAACGCGAACGTTCGTCCGTTCGCGCTTCGCCGACGACGAGGCCGGCCGGCGATCAATCGGTGAGGCGTCGTTTTCGCCGCCGTCTTCGTCTTCCTCTCGTCTCCGCGTGCGTGCGTGCTTGCCGCTGGCTATGGATGAGCGCGAGTGATATTTTTTTTAAAAAAAAAGCGGTGATGTAAAACCTAAAAAAACTGGGACGGAACGTCTCGTCTTATCATATCTTATTTCTGAACCAAATAGAATCTAAATTAATTATTAATTATATGATCGTGACGAGCACCTCTACACCCACGGTTACTCTACAGAGTAGAGTACAACTATTTCTAACATTTTTAAAATTTGAAACTGAAATAAATAGTCTAAATTTGTATTAAGATCGTGAGAATTAGTGTTATGGAATCTGAAAAAGAACTAAAACATAGAAAGTAGAAAACATCAGCTTCTTAAGATTCTCAACAGGTAGATACGACTAGCTAGTTAATGAAAAATTCTAACATACATATGCTGAAACGAACGGTCTTTAGGCTTCTCCTCCGACATTCCTCTTGCTCACTGACTTCGTCCATTATTACTTGTTAATCTCATGGCTTGTTTGTTTCAGTTTCTTATGGTTAGAAATTCTCGGCAGCTAGTTAGTCCGGGTAACTGAATAGTTTAAGTATCTAGCTGATGAGAATCTAGAGAAGTTAATGTTTGCCGGTTTCTAAATTCTAGTTAATTTTTAGATTCTACAATTACTGATTATCACAATCTTAATCCATAATCTAAACCGTTTGTTTCTGTTTTAAATTATAGAAGTAGCTGCAGTTACCAAAAACTGAAACAAACGGTACCTTACTGAGTCTCACTACAGCCACAAATTAATACTCCCATTTCTTCCTACTTGACCTAGTTATCGCTATAAAATTGACCATCTTATAAATATAAAATTGACGTTTTGCCAAACTAACTGACCAAACGTTCCGACTGCAGTGAGAAGTTAGATTTTAGATAAAGGATCACGATCCGCTTTGTGCATTTGTGTACGAAGGGTGCTTTGTGCACGAGATACAAAGCCAATATTTTATATGATAGATAATAGGCTAGAAAATTAGCAAATGAGATCCCCTGCAGTCGGCCTCGCGCCGGTGGGACTCACTTTGCAGGGGGCTTCGGAGAGAAAAGAGGGCTTCACACCGCCCAATCAAGATCGGACGGTGCGCGAGAGGTGACTGCCAACCGGTTCCGAAAATTAGATCTTTTGGTGGAATACCGGCTGTCCTACGTGGACTTTTTCAAGCAACAGTAATTGACCAAGATGTGAGGGGTCAAAGCGACAGTTTCCCACCCCCGTGCCGGGCCAAAACCGTGCAGACGTCGACATGACGGAAATGACCACGATACCCTCGCGACCACCTGACGTGGCGCCTCGGCCGCAAAAGTAGGAGGGCTAGAAGGGTAATTCCACCTCCTGCGATTTTCACGCGGCGGTAAGCCCACCGCATCGCCGAGTGGGTGGTCCCCACTTGGGAAAAAAATACACGAGAGGCGGTGGGCCCCAGCTGGAGCGCGGGCGGTACGGGTGGGCCCCACTCGGCAGCGGCGGGGGCACGTCTCGCCCGCGGCTGTCGCCGGGAGGGGCGACACGTGGGACGGTAGATCGGCTCGGCTCGGTTCGAGCCGGCTCGTGTCGGATACGGCGGCTTCCGGCTCGCGGTGGGCGGCTGGGTCACGTGGCGAGGACCTAACACCCACCCCCGCCACTTGCGATCTCGATCAGGCCGTCCCGTGCGTGCGGTGCAACCACCCAAACGTACGGCACGTGTCGCCGAAAAAAGAAAAACTGAACACTCCTTTTTCGTGTTAACATAATTGGAATAAACAACAAAAATACACACTAATTAATAATTCTTTTGTATCTGAAATTATATCTGGAAAATTAGTTATTACTTAGAGAGGCTAATGATTTAGCTGGTTGTCATATCACATTCGGCTAATCTAATAGTTCACTTATATAATAGTTAGTTAGCTATATATATTTTGCATTTAATGTGTGATTTGTTATACCATCTCACAAAGTTTATGGGAACATGTTTATTAACATGTTATTAGTTAGTAGCTCGGTTTTCTTCTCCGTCCTTCTTTCTCGTGCACCTCAATCAGTACTAATCTGATGTGGTAATTGTTATAGTCTTATTATATCAGTTTATTACATTTACTCTTATGCTATTTAATTAAATTAAAAAATATTATTATTATTATTTGTTGTTACACTTTTGCTAGATGAACTACTGAATATCCAGCTCTGATCATGATGGGATAACATGAGGTGGCAGATTCTTTTTTCATGGTTAGGCCCACTACCATAGTATATAAAATGACTTTTAGTCACGTATCTTCAGTGATGGATAAAATATAAATGTTACTACTATTTCTTCGGGTATATTTATAATTATTACTAAATAAATATCTTTAGTATCATGTTTCAATGATATCCGTAACTAATAAGGGATTCCAAACTGATAAAATTTAAATCGGTATTTAGTGATAGATCTCAATGATACATGTCACTAAAGACATCTTTAGTGATGGGGGTTCTATAGATCCATCGCTAAATACCGATGTATATATATATATATATATATTTTAAAAAAATAGATAGACAGAAGAACACTAGCTTAGCCCAAAAATGCACACCACTATTGTAAATTCTTGTCCCCCTCTCTAGTGTCTACTCTCAATTATTCTACACTCCACTCCCTTACTCTCACTATTTTATCTCCATTGTTATCATCTTGAGGTGGATCGACGGTGGCAATCTACTGAACGATGATCGACGTCTCCTCATACTCCATTCGACTATGAGCTCATCGGTGTTGAGCTAATTCGAATCATACTACTTGCTTTTCACTATTGTTGTCATCTCCTCTCCTCCTTTATTGTCATCACCAATCTCCTCTATTGTAGTTCGAGTAGAGATCTCACCGGTGATGACCATATTGAAAGAATCTCTGAAAGACAACAAACACAACAAGAAGAGCTCATCCACTGCCACCTTGGATTTAAATCGTCAACTTATTTTAACCGAAAGGAACTAAAAAAGAAATTTGAAATGAAAAAATCGACTTCAGTTATGCATAAATATATATACTAATCACTACTTATCCATTTTTGTGATAGGTATATATGTATGATTGTCACTAAAAATAGACCATTAGTAACTGACATATGTTTATACATGTCACTAAAATGATCAATCCATTAGTAACAAATGTATATATATATATATAGATGTATGTATGTATATATCTGTTGGCGTAAACGATTACGCTAATAGGTTCAAAAGACCTCGAAGGCTTAACTAGTGACCGGAGTCAATTTAGACTCAAGCGAAGCCTCCGAATTGGATAATAGCTCTGGCGTGGTGCGAAATATATGTGATTACTTGAATCTGAATTCTCATTACAGTGTAAGAATGTGGTATTTATATGCCCAGATCTGCTTGGAAAATACTATTTTACCCTCTAGTTACAACCGTCATAGTGTACTATATTCACGAGATCCAGTAGGGGTAGAATAGTACAAACATGTGTGAATGCCTCTATAAAGTGCATGTCTTGTCCCGTTCTGCATCACCCGCGTTTGTAAAGCAAACGTCTTGTCCCGTTTAGTGGTGCCCCTCCGAGACGGAGCTCCGAGCGGCTCCTTCTAGCATCTGAAGCCTTCAGCACTAGTGGGGACTTTGAGCCTCTTCTTCGGCCTTAAGTTGGGTTGGCGCCACAGACTTCAGAGCCACATACTTCAGAGCCTTTCGTTTCGGATTGTGATCGAAGCACCGGAGGGCTTCGATCGCACAGACTCCGAATTAGTCTTCGGAGCTTCTTCCTTAACTATCTGACTGACGAGATTATTTTCTCTAACAATATTTATACCCGTAACTAATATCTAAAGATGTACCATTAATAATGGATATATATATATATATGTGTGGTGCAACGTCCGTTAAGCCCGTCACTAATAGTTTTTTATGGCGTCTAGCTCCCTCTAATTTTCTCGC
Organism: Zizania palustris; assembly: GCA_019279435.1. Taxonomy (NCBI): domain Eukaryota; kingdom Viridiplantae; phylum Streptophyta; class Magnoliopsida; order Poales; family Poaceae; genus Zizania; species Zizania palustris. The sequence goes on along the minus strand of JAAALK010000288.1, from coordinate 80,083,378 downwards.
AAATTAGGTTGCACCGCTGAGGTACAAGCTAGGTAGGTTTCCACACGAACATCGTGGCTAATCTCCAGGGAAAAAATAAAGATGCAGATCGATCGATCGATCGAACACCCAGCGATTCTTATCCACGGAAACGAATCGCCGATCCGATCCGCTCTCGATCGCTCCTGTTCCAGCCTACGTCCGTCCGTCCGTCCTGCCGAACCAATCCAAGTTGCCGGAGATCGACGCAACGAGCTGAGCTAGTAGCAGCAAGCAGCCGGGAACCATGAACACGAAGACAGCGACGGTGTGAGGAAGAACCAAACGTGGCTGTCACCGATAAAAGAAAAAAGAAAGGGTTAATTCCCTCCATTTACCGCTGTTATTTCAATCAACGTCGAAAATACCACTCTAATAACGGAGTCGCCGGGCAATCAGATTACAAGAAATAACCTAATTAGCCGAAGTGAGGAAAATAGCAAGCAATCGGCCAAACTAGGGCTAGTTGGACCGAAACAGTAGAGTCGGTCAGACTGGCCTACGGGGTCCGATCAGACTGAGGGTATCGCCGAAGGGATCCTCTGGTGTATGCTGTGAAGTATGACCGGAGGGGTCTCTGGGCTTCGGCCATCGGTCGGTCGGACCGAAGGGTAACTTCCGGTCATACCGAACAGTGGCCAAAGGAGGGTCCGGCCTAAGCTGCGAAGGGATAGCTGAAGAGGTCCTTCTGGCCTTCGGTCGGTCGAACCGAAGAGAAGCCTTCGGTGAGACCGAAGGCCTACCGAAGGGGGTGTCCAAAAGACGCTCCGGCGCCAATGCATAAGTAGTAGAGAAACTAATAAGTAGAGAAAATCAAGTTTGGATCGGTTCGATTGAGCTCACATAGCAACTATTTAAAAGATGGTTAAATAATAATTGTTAAAATAATCATATATCAAATATAAAAATATAAAATAAATAGAGTACATAATGTTCCAAAAGTCAAACATCTATAGTTCCATTACTATTTCTAAAATTTCATCAATCCATTTCTTATGTTATTTGTTTCGTAGTCATAGTAATAAACTTAGAATAGCAACTTATGAAGTAGTAAATAAACACAAATAAATAAATTATAAAATGACGAGTATCACACTCTTATTTAGTATTTCGTCGTTGGTTTAGTGGGTTGGGTTGACTACACTTGGGCTAAAGTTGTTAAACTCGCGAGCCAACTCAAACTCGTTTATTATATTAACAAGCTAAAATAACTGCTCTGTCAGAGCAGCTCATTAAAAAAATAGAACGAAGCAAATCGGATCGAGCTGATCACAAGTTGAACGAGCTAACGAGTCTATTATACGCGCAATTATCGGAGATAAATTTAGTGGTTGTCAGCTTCAAATTTCTTGTATGAGATCTCTTGGAATTAATAACACCTAGAGCAAATAAATATAGAGGGCGACATGACTAATTAACAAGTGTGGCCGACAAGGCTCCACAAAACGTGTGATCTGTCCTAATCGTTTTAAGGGATCAAATAAATTGATGTAATATAGAAATTTTGATATTATATATATAATAGCTATTCTATTGAGAAATCTGCTACTGAAAAAATAGTACTCAATTGATATTATACTGAGAAAATCTACTACTGAAAGTAGTCGGTGTAGAATAGTTATTCTGCACACATGGTGTATAATAGTGCTTTCGTGTGTGTGTATATATATATATATATACGAGAACGCTATTCTGCACCATGTGTGTAGAATAACTATTCTACACCGACTACTTTCAGTAGTTGATTTTCTCAGTAGAATAGGAATTGAGTACTACTTTTTTCTCAGTAGTAAATTTTTCGGTAGAATAGTTATTCTACACCCGTAGTATAGGATAGCATTTGTGTATATATATATATATGCTTTTTTTTCAAATTATGATTGTGTGTGAACTTAGGACAAAATGAAAGGGGTCATTAGCCAATAGTCAAACACTGCACGGGTGGATCAACTAATTACGCCACGCTAAGAGCGGCTCTCTTGATATTTCTAAAAATGAATTGAGAGGGAAAGGACAGTTTGATCTGAAACAAAAGCTGTCAGGGATACGATCCCGAGTACCCTCTCAAGTGGATTTGTGAAGTTTGATTGGAAGAGGGGCTACCAGACATAGCATTAAAGACAATCAATTAACAGTCAATGTTAACCGGTGTGCGAGCAGTTGGACGGTCGCCATCAAGACTCATTTCGCTCTTTAAATTCCATAATTATATGTGGTTAATATAGTCATTAACACCTGGAGTCATTACCCATGATATGATTGTTATCCTAATAATTGGTTATAAATAAAACCAATAATTCACCGTTTGTAACCCTTGACCCCTTGAATATAAAGGAACCGGAAAGCCTGTCAAAGGCACGCACGCTCGGGACACACACGACTCTTAGAGACGTCTTTCCATACACGTTTTCTCATATTCAGAGAGATCTTTTTCTCTCGATCATACACACAGGAGTAGATTATTATCCTTCGAGAGATCCGAATCTATCTAAAATCCCTTTTTCTTTGTCTCATCTTTTGAGATAATCATTCGATCGTAGTATAAACTCTTCATCAAACCTAAACCAAATCTTACTACGAGAACTCCATGATTTATCATTATTCCCAACACAAGCCTTTTGCTTAGCCCACTCTTTCACTACTACAAACCGTCACTGTAGTGGCGTTGGGCAAAACCACTGTAGTAGTGGCGGGCCATTAGATGTCTGCCACTTTATCTCGTAGCCTCAATTTTCTCATTCATTCATATACGTTCCAACTTAATTTTACATTTCCAACTTAATGAAAGCGAGTAGGCGCCACCACCACCATGCAGCTAGCGGCCAAGTGTGTGTTTGACCTGGCTTAGCTAGATCGCCACGAACCAATGCAACACGGCATTGCATTCGCCATCATGTGCTTCTTGTTCGTGAGACTTCCCTACGTACCAAGGAAACGCACCAAGCCACCAAGATATATATAATTTAGCGGTTTAACGTCGCAGTTTAAACTAGCGGTTTTATTGACGTGACAGTTCACGCTGATGATTTTACGGAGGTGGTTGTCCACGTGGTTGTGCGTTGACGTCTAAAAGATAGGACCCAACGACATCAAATTTTTTTATGTCTCTCTTCTTTCGTTTTATTTTTTTTTCTTTTTTTGTCTTATTCCTTGTTTTCTCTTTCCTCCTTACTCCTCTCTCATCCTCTTCTTGTCTACCGGCAAACTCACTCCTCCCCACGGCGGTGCCCCCGTGCCCACGCCTCGCCGCTATGCGTGGTGCTCCCATTTCATCACGTCGAGCCACGTCGCGGCGCCCCCTCTCTCCCGCTACAACCGCGCGCCACCTTGTCGTCACACCCCCATAGCGACCGGCTATGGTTTCGGCCACGAGGAAAAAGAAGGAAAGAAGAAAAATAAAAAGAAAGAAAAGGGAAAAAGAAAATTTGAAAGAGAAAAAAATCTATGTCACTGACAAGCGAAACTTAGATTAATTTAGAGTATTAAAAGTCTATTTTTTATAGTTAAGAACAACATTCAATTCATTTATAGGGCAATACTTAGGCGATAATCTATACTTTTTTTCGTTTAGCCCTAGTAGTTACCGTCATGAATTCGATTGAGACAACAGTACACACTACACATTACGTGTGTGTGTATATATATATATACGGGAGAGCTATTCTACACCACGTGTGTAGAATAGCTATTCTATACTGGCTCCTCTCAGTAGTTGATTTTCTCAGTAGAATACCAATTGAGTACTACTTTTTTCTCAGTAGTAGATTTCTCGGTAGAATAGCTGTTCTACACCCGTGGTGTAGGATAGTATATATATATATATATATATATGTATATATATGTATATGTATATGTATATATGTATGTAATGTGTTGTTTTCGTTGTGGTTTGGTTTGCGGTCAACAGAAGCGATGCTGTTAGCTGCAAGTCTTCGATTGTGGTTGGATCTCTGACAGCGTGCTTAGACCTAATCAACTTGCGATTTGGCCAACATTTAGTTGCTTGTCTCCATTAACAAAAGTTACCACCCCATCAATCGAGCAAACAAATTAGGTCTAAGGATCTATAGCTCAAAGGGGTATACATGTGTTTGTTTCGGCTTCTAGTTGCTAGAGATTGTCGGCAATTGTTTTGTTTGAGTAGCTAGATAGTTTAAATATTTAGTGGCCGGTGTTTTCTAGCTTTCGAAATCAACTTTATTTTTAGATTCTGCGGCAACCGATTCTCACATTAATCTAAGTTTATAATCTGAACCATTTGTTTCAATTTTAGGGCATGTTTGTTTCGGCTTCTGGTATCTAAAGATTCTCAGGAGCTAGTTAATCTAAGTAACATGATCGTCTAAATATCTAAAGAGGACTTAAAGAAGCTGATGTTTCAGATTTAAAGAAAGCAGGCAATGTGGTTTTAGTTTGTTTGATATGTCGATCCATTTTTATTAACTTCTACTTGTTAGTTTCAGAAGTGTCGTGATAAACAAAGTTCATATCTTTGAAGTGTCAAAATAGCAATTTTTATTTATTTATTCATATCTTTGACTCAAGTGTTTCGCCCTTTTGATATCTGAATTTATTTTTATTGACTCATGTGGTTCTACATGTTAGTTTCAGAAGTGTCATCATAAATAAAATTCACATCTTTAAAGTGTCAAAATATCAAATTTTCTCTTGTTTCAGTCGGAGATTTTCAGTAATTAATGGATCTAAATATATAGCTAGTGTCAAAATATCAAAGTCGCCTTCGGCTCGGCTCGGGTTGAGCCGACTCGACTCGGCTCGGCTCACGGACGCGAAACGGCGCCAGGCGCGGACTTGAAACCCAGCTGATAGCGGACTTAAGAATCGAAATTTAAATCGGGAAATTAAATACAACCCGGAAAAGGGCGACGCGCCCGTGACGGATGGCCCCAGAATCCCGATCTCCACGCTCCCGCCACTTTTGCACCCACACCCCTCCAAACATTCCTTATCCCACACCTCCTCCACATAAAAATATTCGCAAATCTACCCCTCCACTCTTACGTTCCACCCCCTCAAACTTCCTCTTTTTGCAGAACAGTCACTACCTCCCAAGTCCGTCACATGCTTGGCGCTTGCAGCTTAGTGAAGCTTCTGCAAGAACAAATCTTTTCCACACGATTGCATGCAAAAACATAAGGGATGTGCAAATGCGTCGGCAAAATTTAGTCTTTAGGGCTAAAAAAAGTAGGGAAAAAGATGGCGAAACCGGTGGCGAGAATATCACTTGGGAGTTGGAAGGAGATTAGGAGGAAGCCGTCGCCGTTGAAACGTACGTCCGCCACGACGACGCGATCCACGTAGCCACACACCGCCCACTTGCGACTTGCCCGGCTGCGGCTTCTACCAGGTGGGTGGTGCCGCCCCCCCGTCGCTCGCACGTAGCCGGAGAGAGAGAGAGAGAGAGAGAGAGAGAGAGAGAGAGAGAGAGAGAGAGAGAGAGAGAGAGAGAGAGAGAGGGCTGCACGGCAAGCGCGGCGCACCGGAGCACCCCCGGGTCGCCGCTTTTGCGCAAAACCCCCCCGCCGGCCCGAGCCAACGCTGCTATATAAGGAGGCGGCCAACTCGCCGGTCGCTGCGCAAAGCACCCTGCTTTTTGTACTCTTCCACCTCTGCCTCCGCCTCGCCGTGGTGTGCGTAAACCAAAGGCGCTTCTTTTTTCCATGGACGGTGGCTCGGGCTCGGCCCACCTGTTGAGCTGTTCTGGGAATAAGAGGGCGCGGGAGGGCGCCGGCGAGGATGAGGCCGATGGGAAGAGGCTGCGGCCGGAGGACCTGCTGGACATGCTCGACGATGACGTAGACGCTGCGGGCGCCGCTGGCGACCTGGCGTCTGTCATGCGGAGCTTTGAGGAGGAGATCGCGGCCGGGGACGCGGGTGACGCGGTTGGCGCCACGCAGCCGGAGCTGGGGTTCCTGCTCGAGGCCTCGGACGACGAGCTCGGCCTGCCGCCCGCGACGGCCTCCTCGTCCGAGGAGGAGGCCGGTGCCGGGGAACCGGAGGAAGCCATAGAGTTCGGCGGCCAGATCTGGGGATTTGAGGACGGGATAGGCGGAGGCTACGCTGGCTACGGTCTCACCTCGCCGGAGGCGGCCGCTGCCGCCGCGGCGGCGGCGGCTACAGAGTGGGACGACGATGGCTTCGACGCCGGCCTGTTCGGCTTCGGCGACGAGCTCTGTGGGCCGTCCGATCTCGCTGCTCTTCGTCAGGAAACCATGCCGGCCGTCTGACCGGCCCCGCCAAAGTGGACTAGCTTTCTTTTTCCTTTGGCTAACCCTAGATCTACCCTTCGTTGACCTTGGATGTAAAGTTTGTAGCAGAAGGTTCGAAACCGAAGGGACGAACGAAACTTGCGAAAAAGTTTCATGCATGGCAAAAAAAGCGACATAAATTTCATCAAATTTCGAGCTTTAAATTGTTCTTGTCGTGAACAAAAACTGCTGGTTTTGGACAATGCGATGCCTGGATGAAAGATCTTAAACATGACACGACGAACCGAGATGAAAGAAAAGATCTACGACGAACTGAAATTGCAGCACTAAAAAGGACGGCGAAAAGAAGCCGGGAATTGCGAACGTTCAACGCGATAAAGTAATTAGACCGGATGATGAAGGCCGGCAAGATTGACCTAAAAATGAAAACTTTATGCTTATCGTGGAGCGAGCGACTTGCCCAGAGGAAAAGATGGTGAGCCAACGTCTTCCCGTCGCGTCGGTTTCAGTTTCGGTTTCAGTTTTTGCCGTCCCCGTCCTCCTGAGGTTAATGGGAGAAAAATATCCTGCGGACGGAGGATACGATGCATCTTCCGTCCAAAGTGTTGACCAAATTTTCACTCCTCGGAGTTTCTCGCTCTGTAATTCTTCTGCGGTGAAGTTAATGTTGATATTGACGTCGTTTTCTCGCCTGGACATGGCCGGTTTCCCGACGGACGGCGAACGGAGGCGAGGAAGACGAAGACGAAGGCCGGTGATGCTTTGGTAGCTAAAGCTGAAGCGACCGAAACCATTACTGCTTTTTGCAAGCTCAGGCGCCAACTGCACCCAACCCAACCCATCCAGCTCTTGCCATCCAGCTACAGCTACTTACTCTTGCAGTATTCATTAGAAGACAGGAAGAGATCTTCAGTTGCACCGCATTTTGCGGGTGAAGTGAGCTGGAGTACGGAGCACGGAGGTGCGATTTCTTTTTAGGGCTCCTGCATGGTGATGGCGTCAAGTAGTAGTGGTACGAACCAGTGATGCGTGTACCTGCCCGCCCCATGCCGGCATGCCGCGCCGCGCCGCGCGCCGCGTTTGCACCGTTGGGAGGAGGCGGCAATAATGGCGGAGGAGCTCTCCGGCCGGTTTGCAATCGACTCCCTAACCCTAGAGTAGCTGCTTCCGGATCTGCAATGATTTTATCAGCTGGAGCGACTGTCCGAGATCAGAGCAGCTGCTGCCTGCTGTTGCTGCCGGTGGTTGGATCCGGATGTAAACCGAACCGACCTTCGCTCAACTGCTTGCAACCAACCGCTAGCTCTGTTCAACGTGGAATCCTGGACCGGATCATGATTCGTGTACGATGTAACGAGCTCATAATTTGCCAGTCGCCATGAGCAGCAGTACTGGAAGATCTGAAACATAATGCTGCCGAGTTCATCGTCGTGCGCTTGGTGGGCCGCGCGGCGAACGCCATGAACGCGAGGGGGTGCAGCTGGGTTGTGCTCCAACCTTGTGAACGAAAAGGGTCGTTAGCCCAAAACGATAACCTGAATTCCGATGGCCCAGACATTAAACTGTCCAGCCTCCGATCCTTCTCTTCGGACGTTTTCAACGCGTCCATGCGAAATTTTCTGGATTTTTTTAAAATGATACGCTTTTCTAAAGCAAATTTTAAATATGATTCACGTTTTTAAAAATTTACAAAATTAACATTTTGTCGTCGTTTCAATTGCTGAACTAGCGCCCAATCATTAAATCCCTAGATTAGCACTTTCGTTGGCCGATTTAGACTGATCAAGTAGCTCCAACGCTTTGTCAACAGATGAAAGGTCGACAAAGTACTAGATCGGTGTTTGAAACACCAACAAAGCTCTCTATCAACGTTTCAAATACCAATAGACCATCGAATTCGGCTGATCAACCCGTACGGCCTAAATAGGCACTTCATCCACAGATAAAGGTTACTTTTGTATTTTTTTATTAAAAATGTGTACAAGATTTGAAATTTATTTTAAAATATATCAATTCAAAAAGAATTGAAATTTCACGGCCAAGAAGGAACCTGAATTTTTCTGCATCTCACGTACCATCAGATTTTGCGTTACAGTAAAGTAAAGGTACGCTTGGTGGAGTTCCAGCTTTAGCTTCTTTGTCTTGTGGAACTGTAGCCAAACTAAACACTTTTCTTTAGGGATGAATCTCACTTAAAGTATTCTAGGTGAAGCAAGATCTACCAGCTTCAAGTGCTCTACCCCAACTTTAATACGAACAACTTTAATTGCTCCACTCTAACTTTAATACAAACAGCTTCAAATGCTCCGCTCCCATTTTAATACGGATTTCAACCTTGCGGATCTTTGGCAACGGTAAATCTGCATCGGGCACGCATGATGCATTACTTTTTTTTTTACTGGAGTGCAGCTGATCCGAGCTCAAGCTGAGTAGCTCACTGCCTCACTGGCCACTTGACCAGCTCGCTTAATTTGCGATTCTAGTACAAAGCATCTCGTGTCGTACCAGAGGAAGAAACGCGGGTACGTCCAAGTGGGTGGCGACTGAATCGTGTCACGTGCCACGCATGCACGCCGCCCAGCCCGCGTGCGTACGTACGTGCGTGCGTGCGTGCGTGCCTGTATGTTTATGTTATCTCGTCGTGTGGAAAAAAATGGAGTGGAAAAAAAAATAAGCGGACACGCCGCACGCGGCTCGCACGTGGGCAAGCAGGGCTCGGCTAGCGGCACGCCTCGTAAAGGGCGAAACGAAAAGCGAGAAAAGATTAGTCAAATTTGGGCGCACCAACCGACAAGGGCTTACATGTGGGACCCACGCACCAGAGTCCACCCGGTTTGCACATACCCGAGGCGGCCGGGGTTTGGACCGGGCCGACCGGCCGGATATCGCTCCGATACCATCGGCTCGGTGATTTACCGGTCAAACAAGATGCCCTACATTCGTTACACCGTCGGATTTCAATCCGATAGCTGCTGGAGTGAGCTTAGGAGGCTGTGGAGCTCATCTCCGTAGTAAGGAGGAGGCTCCATATTATTGGATCTGCGTTGATCGTGACTGCAGAGAGCAGAAGATATCGTGTAAGTTGGGATTGCTCTAGCAAAATTTCTTTCTTGAAGAAGGCCACACACACATGGGACGATACTATGAACACCCTCAACTTCGGAGTTTCAACGAGATTTGGTATCAAGTTGCTCATATTTCTTTCGCACAAAATTCCTTATCGAATAAAACATCCGATGTGACGGGACTAAATTTTTAGACTAAAGAATAAATGGATACTTAATATCTAAGGGGAAGATGGAATGTGATTGGTTAAGACAAAGAGAGAGAAAAATAATCTCTATAATAAGGCCTTGTTTGGATTGCACTTGCTTATTTTTAAGCACTAAAGTACTATACAGTGACTATATTACCCCAAATCATTGTTACCTCTACCTTTTTTTCATACTCCTAACTATAAATGAGGGTATGTGGTGTCCATGCTACCTTTTAGTGCTTATAAGCAATCTCTTGGTAACTTATGGACTAAACTTTAGGACTAAAATTTAGTCCCAACAAGGACATGTTTGGTTCCTTAGGACTAAACTTCACTCCTATGTTTTGTGACACTTTAGTCCCTAAAGTGCCAAACAGATGAACTAAATTTTGGACTAAAGCCTTTAGTCCTTTAGTCCCAAGAAGTGGATTAAACTCGACTAATAAACAACACAAAAGACACCCCAATCTTCGTATTTATGGCGCACGGAGATTGTCGCTAGTATATGGATAAAAAAATCTTTGTTGAACTGTATATATAGACTTTAGTCCAAAGAAGTAGACTAAACTGGACTAAACAGCACAAAAGACACCCCAATCTTCGTATTTATGGCGCAGGGAGAATGACACTAGTATATGGATAAAAAACCTTTGTTGAACTGTATACATAGACTTTAGTCTAGATAAGTGGATTAAACTGGACTAAACAGCACAAAAGACACCCCAATCTTCATATTCTGGAACAGGGAGAATGACACTAGTATATGGATAAAAAAATCTTTGTTGAACTGTATGTACACTTTAGTTCATGAAATCAAACAGGGGGTGCATGAAGGAAACTTTAGTCACTCAAGTGAAGAAATCAAATTGGGGCTAAACAAGTTTGTATATCAAAAAACGAAGGAGATCTTCCGCGCAAAACAGATCTCTACGTGTCAAGCGCCGCGCCCTACGAAAATCGAACAAACCGACCTATGCACGCGCCTCCTTAGCCGCACATTTCTGCCCACAAAAGATCCCATTCCTTTTTCGGCCACATCCACGCATTTTACTTGGCCCTCAAGCTACCCCAAAATAACACATCTAAAAAAATATTTAGATAAAAATAACAAATGACTCAGAGTGGAGAACAAATAATTACGTAATCTTAAAATGAACTAGAATACAGAAACCACAAAACATCAACTTGTACACATTCTTATCGATTGTATACTCAAATTTTACGTCTATTCATAATAGTTAGCTAAGAGAATATCTAGCTGCCTTAGGGTGTATTTGGTTGAGCTGTAATTTTGAAAAAGCTGCTGTGAGCTGTGAGCCGTAGAAAAGATGAGAAGTTGTTTGGTTGAAATAGTTGTGGATTTATATTTTGGTAGTTATGATGTTTAGTTACATTATTAATGTGTAATTTTATGCATGAAATTTTGTAATGTTTATATTAAAATTATATATTTTCAAATTACACTAAAATGATATATTTTACCAAAATTTAACTTTTCCAAATTTTACATGAACTGATGTGTGTTTAATAGTATGGTAGGTAATATTCATTCAAAGTTGAACTGAGAAGCTGTGAAATCTAGGTTATACCAGGTTTTAAATTTGTACTATAAAAATCTACATGTTCTCAAAAAACTGAATGATACAAAAATTGTTTGGTTCAGATTCCGGCTTCGAACTAGAAAGCTGATTCAAAAATCTAAAAAAAAACAAACTTGAGCTAAGATGTGATATCTCAGCCATAGAATCCCAATCCTGTGAGATCCATCGGCCCATCATTTGGTCACTATCAGTGACAAGCTAGTGGGCCGGGAAGTCAGGGCCCCACCTGTCATGGAGACGGATCGCCCGGGCCCACATGTCAGCTAAAACCCCAGCATGCTTATGCTTCCGAAGGGCGGCACGGCACTACAGTAGTTTACTCCGCGAGGAACACGCCGTGTCACTGGCGGCGTGGGGCCACGACGCTTCGTGGGCCCGCACGTCAGAGATCTCGTGACGGGAGCTGCGGAGGAATCCGGTGCGTTTATCACGCGCCCCTTCTGCTCCATGACATGTGGGGTCGACGTGGTGGTGGGCCCGCGTGTCAGGCTGATGGGTGGGGACGTGTCCGGTGAGGAGACGATAAGGGCGGCGAGCGGGAGGGGATTAAATATCGGAGGTGGAGACTTGGCCGACCCCTTTTGCTCCTCTCGCCGATTCGGGTCGGGGTTTTAGCGAGCGCGTGGGAGGCCGGAGGCGACGCCGACGACGCCGACGCCGCCGCCGTCGGAGAAGAGGCCGCGACTCATCGCGAGCACCAGCACCCGTATATGTCTTCTTGCCCCTTCTCCGATCTGGTAGCCGTGCTTGCTGTCTGGGCCGTCGTCGCCGTCCTCCTCCTACGCGTCCTCGTCTGCGCCCCCCGATCTATGCACCAGAGGCTCCCCGGCTGGAACAAGTCCTCGTCGATGCTCAGGTCCGTTGCGCCTTTTCCCCCCTCCCATAAAAATTTCATCTTGGGGTAGGGTTGTCGTCGATCTGGTAGGATTTGACCAGATCTGAGTGGATCTTGGTGGGGTTTTCTTGGGGTTTTGATGGATTGTTGATCTATCGTGTTGCAGGGACGGGTTTGGGGTCAAGTATTCAGGCTTCCTCCATATAAGGCCGTGTGGTTTCTCTCGAGGAGATTGACGGATTCGATCGTTTCGTTCTCGGCTCCGTCAAATTTTTGCACAAGAGAAAAAAAGTTCCCCTTTTTTAGAGTTCGTTCTCCCCTTCAGTTTTGCTGAGAGATTTTAGAGTTGTTTCCGGCGGCAGTGGTAGAAGATAGATGGCTCCGATGAACCAGAAGCAGATTTTCCTCAAGAAGGCGATGGCTAATAAGCCTACCAAGACGAAGAGGCTGTCTGGGTTTGGCCTTAAACCCTCCGCGGCTTTCTCCAGGCCACAGCCAGTGGCGGCGGCGGCGGCGGCTTTGCAGGCGAGGCGTCGCGTCCGCGTCGTGTACGAGGACCCCGACGCGACGGACTCGGACTCTGATGACGAGGAGGCCGCCGGCGGTGCTCCGAAGAAGCGCTACTTCGAGCTCTTCATTGGCAAGCCGTCCACAAAGCCGGCCTCTTCGGCTTGTACTGTGGCTGCCTACGCCAACGTCGGGAAGGTGGCGAGCTGCAGCTACCGTGGGGTGCGGCTCCGGAAGTGGGGCAAGTGGGCGGCGGAGATCCGCAACCCGTTCACCGGCAACCGGCAGTGGCTTGGCACCTTCGAGACTGCTGATTTGGCCTCTGCCGCCTACCAGAACGCCTCCCGCAAGTTCATCGAGGAGAAGCGGCGCCGTGGCCTGCGCGTCGTGGCCTGCTCCCCTGCTCATTCGGCAACAACTACTCCAACTGCGTCGTCGTCATCCTCCACATCGGCTGCCCCGTTCGCCCACCCTTCGCCGTCGTCTGTGCTCGAAGCCACCAAGCCAGCTCCCAGGTCACTGTCGCCGGAGCCTGCTCCAGCACTCCACCCTGCGTCGTCCGAGACCGCCGAGCTCCCCGACGACCCAGAGTTCTACAGGGATATTCTGCGCGGGCTACAGCTCCCGGACATTGACCCGATGGATTTCCGCGCCGGGTTGGATGCTCTGGATGTCTCCGAGGTGCCTGTCTACATGGATGGCGAACAAGACATGATGGTCTCCGAGGACATGCTGCTTGGAGATTACGCCGAAGACGAACTGGAGCTCGAGCTCGACCTGGACCTGGACCTCGACGACATCGGCGACGACTTCCCCGAGATTCCTGGCCATGACTTCGGCCGTGGCATGGATGATTTCTTCCGGCAGGTCGATTTCTGCGTGTGAATTAAGAAGCTTTCTATGGTTTAGATGTTGGTGTGATGGGCCTGCGAGTGTGGGTGCTTGGAGGAGGAGATTTCTTGGGTTTTTTCCCCGAGCGAATCAGACTGCTCGTGCCCTTGAGATCCCTGTTTCCTTCATAAAAACTCCAAAGCACACATTAGCTTTCTGTGAGGTAATTTTGGTAGGTTATAAGTATTATTCCCAAGCTATAGCTGGTATCTTACTATGCTTCTTAATGTTGTTTCGTATGTTTGTCAAGAAATCATACTGGACATGTCAAGTTATGGTCTCTGTTATGGAAAGAAAAATAAGATTTTGTTACATTTCTTGTCTTTGCTCTCGAGATCTGGCCGGCTAGCTATCTGCACTTTGCTCCACTGGTCGATGAATGTTTGAGGCTATCTTGCAAGTTGCAAGATGCGGTAGACATCGGCTCGTCACTCCACAGTGCGGCGTTGCAACTTGCAAGATGCAATTTTGGTGCTTGTTCTTCGTGTAAAGGTGCAATTTTTTTTCTGCTGCCGTGGCGAGAGAGATGCGACGGGTTGGCGACACCGGTGGTGGTGCTCTGTCTTGACCTGTGGCAAGCAAAACGCCAAAACGGGAGCAGCTCACGCCTGGTAGTGAGACCGTGCGAGGGTGGTAGCGGCCGTTTCGGTGTGCCGCCGGTTGTCCCGTCGTGGCGCAGCCCACGGCGACGCGAGGCGGGCGGGGCCATTGCCCATCATCGCCCAGCGCGGCGCGTGTGTGGTGTGGCGTTGCGCGGCGTGCGCGGTGGCGATAAGGTTCTTGATGAGACCGTGGCTCGCGCCATTGTGGACACGCCTGCTCCGGCCGGGCCCCCCGCCCGCGCGCGCGAGGTGTTGTTACGTGATGCGTTGCGTGGTGGCGCTATCCCATCCGGGCGCGCGGCACGACGGCGACACCACGACAGGGCGCGCGCGGCAGCGCGCTGGTGCGTTTTGTTGGCAAGCTCGGTCACATGCGATGCGCGGGCGCGGGCGCGGCCTCCCATGCCGTTTCTTCTGAGCTTTCCCAGATGCCGGAGCTTGACTCGTTTCGGGAAAACCGGACAAGCACCGGCGTCGACTGGCGCACGCCTCGCCACACAGCTGGAAGCATGAAGCCGCCTGCAGTGAGCAAAAGCGAGTGAATGCGTTGGAGGGTGTGAGACGGCGACGTTGGGTTGGGTGGTGCCGTGGTGGATGAATCCATCGGAATCGGAGTCGGATGCAACAGCGCAGACGCCGGAGGACGGACGGACGGACGGACGGTGGAACGTCGAGATCGCGCGATAGCTAGCTGTGCTGTGCTCACTGCTCGGCACTCACAGCAGTGGTGGTTGACATGTGGCGCGGCGCGGC
>JAAALK010000288.1:79284367-79467685 GCA_019279435.1 Zizania palustris | reverse complement strand
TCGCCGCCATCGCCATGGACGACCCGTAAGTGCCTCCCCTTCCTCGCTTCCCTTTCTCTCGTAACCTAGGGTTTCGTCGCCTGACCGTGCCGCCACGCCCCGATCTGCGCTTTCAGCTACATCGACGAGGACGGCGAGCCGCTGATGGACCCCTACGCGCGCGACGCCTCTCCGGAGCCCCAGAAGCCGCTCTATGACGACCTCGAGGACGACCTCGGCGACGGCGGCGCTGACTGGAACCGCGACCGGTCTCCCACCCCCGTGCACGGAGACGACGGGGCGGGGTCCTCCAAGCCTCGGAAGCGTCTCCTAAAGAAGGGCGGTGGCGACCACGGCATGCCCGGCGACGGGCTGGACGACTGGGATGAGGCGGCGGGGTCGGCGGATTCGGCAAAGAAGAGGAAGGGTTCCTCGGCGCTGAGGGACCTCGCGAGGGGCGGGGGGAAGGAGAAGAAGGAGAAGAAGAGGAGGAAGGAGGACGGGACGGAGAGGGATAGCAGGGGGATGGGGATGACAAGGGACAAGAAGGGCAGCTCTGGTGGGAAGGGCTTGAGCAGCGGCGGGCATGGGGATGAGGATGAAGGGGAGAGAGAGATCCAGGAGCTCTGGGATACCATCGCCGGGGGTGAGTCTGAGGTAATGACGTTCTACTAACTCTTTTGCTTCCGAAGTTCTGATGTATTCCTGGATTTCTTTACTGATTATTAGCTGTGCTAGCTTTTGTGTACCATCGTAAAGAGAACTAAAATTAAATTTTAAAATTCTCAGCTTTGTTTACTGCTCATAAGCTTAGCTTGTGAAACATGTAGAATTGTAGATTAACTGGGATTCTGCTGATTGTTGAAGTGACTAGTTGAGATCCCAGTCTGTTGAACTTGAATCTGCTTGTCTGATTGATTTATCCTTGTTGGTTGATGGGGCTGGTAGCTTTCGCTGGATTAGCTTTTACATTGTGACTGTTGAATGTTGGTTCATTCACGTACCACATTACCACTTGCTGTTTACCTATGGATCTCAGATTATTCTTGAGGTGTTTGGTTATTGATTTGTGTTGCTGCTTGCGCTTTGCAATTAGGATGTATTGCAGATAGCATACTTACAGAACTTATGTAGTCATGGAATTGTTGATATGATTTGTTTAGTTATTATTGAATCAACCATGGTTAGACTCCTCCTGATGCTTTTTTCATGACTGTCTAGATACTGCTGGCTACGATTGCATTCAGAATCACATTTCTTTTGCTGTGCTCACTTTCACTAAATCACTGTTTATATTGTGAGCAATGTTTTTTTATTCATACCCCCATTCTCAAAATCCCATGCCTGCCCTCCTCCCCTCTTATCTCTGTTTTCGTGTTTTTAGAGAAATCTCTCGGGATGATCATGATATGTGGGAGTAATAGTTCAACTTTGGACCAACTATTCTAATAGCCTTGGACAAAATACACTATTAACATTTTATTTTTCATGTAACAGGATGATCATGAGGGTGTTAGAACTGTAGATGATGATAACTTCATTGATGATACTGGGGTTGACCCAGCTGACCGTTATGGCAGTGATAATGATGGCCACTCACCTCGGCATTATCCACAGGTATTCATCTATAATTTCTCAGACGCTGCAGGTTATTCTTTGATTTCAAATTTATAGATAAAATATCAGTAATGCTGAGTAAGATTTGTCTGTTGAAAGTTAGTCATTTCTTACCCCAACATGTTTTACAATCTAAAGTTATTCTTTATATGCTGTGGCTGCTTATAGTTATTTCATACCAATGGTTCATATGATTGATGGAGTACCATAGTAGGCACAATTATGGCCTTTCTCAACTAGTATTCCGTAATAGAAGAATGCTGATCTTAGCATGTTATGTAGCTATTACATAGCATCATAAACCTGCATGAACAGATAATTTTTGGAGTGTAATGTGCCTTGTAGCTTGAGCTCTAATGTGTTGCTGTCACATAGATTTTTTCAATTCAAAACAGTTGATCTACATTAGAATTATGTTTTGTATCCTTTGTAAGTACCGTACTACAGTATTAACTCATTTTCTTTATTATAGGCAGAAGAAGGGGAAGAGGATGATGAAATTGAGCGGCTCTTTAAGGGTGGGAAGAAAAAGAAAAAGAATGATAGACCTCGTGCTGATATTGGTCTTATAGTGGAACAATTCATTGCTGAGTTTGAAGTGGCAGCTGAAGAAGATGCAAACTTAAATCGGCAATCCAAACCAGCTATTAATAAGCTTGTGAAGCTTCCACTGCTCATAGATGTTCTTTCAAAGTAAGAAGTTTGAATGTAGATAGGATCAACAAAATGTTGCCTATGGTGCCAATACCCAATCCAATTTTCTATCTTGTAACTAGTCGTAATTATTTTCTTGTATCACTGTTTTGCAGGAAGAATCTACAGCAGGAATTCCTTGATCATGGAGTTCTCACTCTTCTAAAAAATTGGCTTGAACCTTTACCTGATGGTAGCATGCCAAATATGAATATCCGAACGGCTGTTCTGAAATTATTATCTGATGTAGGTTGCCTTGCTTTTTCACCATAGAACAACTCTAGCTTTAGCATACCCACACACTTTACTTCATGATGATTATGGCTTCGATTTTCATGACTATTTTCTTATGGAAGTTTTGATCTGTTTACACAGTTTCCCATTGATTTGGAGCAATATGATAGAAAGGAGCAGCTTAAGAAAAGTGGTCTGGGGAAGGTATAAACATTTTGGAGTCCCCTCACAGATTATCTTCTGTGTACTGAACACTGACTATTTTCCCATGACACATGCATAGGTCATAATGTTTTTATCAAAATCCGACGAGGAGACTACTTCTAATAGAAAACTGGCGAAGGAACTTGTTGATAAATGGGTAATTTCATGTTCTTTAGTAATTTGTATGTGTATGATTGATTGATGCTGAATAGTCTTGGTCTATACTCTGAGACTAAATAATTGTGAGGGGGAAATGCAGAGTCGACCAATATTCAACAAGAGCACGAGATTTGAGGATATGAGGAGATATGATGATGAAAGAGCTCCGTACAGACGACCACAAATGAAGAAGTGAGTCATGTGTTTCTTGTTTATTCATCACCCATCATAAGAACAAATATCTGAATGATATCTAATCTTGGGTTTCACTCTATTTTGTATTATTTTTCTTCCGTTGATGTAGGCCTTCGTCAAGTAGTTCTGGAATGGAATCCAGGGACGATGATCTTGATGCTGACTTCTCTCAGTAAGTCCAATCATGAATCCTTTGGTGCAGGTTGGATCACCACACCAATATATACTTAATTAATTTGTTTTGTGCTATGGATGCAGGCGCAAGTCTGGACAAAGTGGCTCAAGGCAACATGCATCTAGGCCTGAAGCATCACCTTTGGACTTTGTTATCCGTCCGCAGTCGAAAATTGATCCTGAACAAATAAGGGCCCGTGCTAAGCAGGTTGTCCAAGACCAGCGGCGGCTAAAGGTTCGCCCCCCACTTCAAAGACTTGCTGTTTCTGTTAGCAGGGTCTGTGCTGGCAGGTTATGCCATGCTACGTGAACTGTGTGTAAGTTACAGTATTTATTCGTTCTGTTGGGATTGCAGATGAACAAGAAATTACAGCAGCTGAAAGCACCAAAGAAGAAAAACCTTCAGGCATCAAAACTCAGTGTTGAAGGGCGTGGAATGATCAAGTACTTGTAAACTGTCCACTTTGTCGCCCTTGCCCCTGCAGTGCCTGGGCAAAACATTGTCTGCATTGGGCCGCAGAATCTGTATGAAGCACCCTACCACTATCCGGGAGCCCTCTGCTCGGTTTTCAATAATTTCTTGGACAACCTTGGATTCTTGATCCTACTTCTTCCCATTACGGTAGGTAGGGTGCTATATGCGAGCTTCGGAGACAGGATGAACTGGCCGGCCCCTATTCATTACAGAGGCTTATAGTATTATTAGTCATGATGACTATATATCGTGTTTGAAAAGAATGGCACATTTACTGTATACATGTTTCTCATGCTTTAGAGCAAAATCTGATCGGGCATGAGTTTGTATTGGATTGAAGTTTCTCTCATCTCTTTTATTAAAGGAAATGGTGCCTTGCTATGTAATGAAAACATAGTGCGACGACAGGTATGTCCTTAGCTTCCAGAATTTTTTTTTAGTTGGTCTTGCTTAGCTTTAAAAAATCATGAAGCGATGGGAAATAGATGGATAGGTTATGGGTATTTAGTTAAGTAATTTAGTTTTTATTCTGTATTAAAATAAAAGTTTAGATTTTTTCTAGATTATATAAACTCTAAAATTCAACATGAATCTTATAGTTGGAGCTATACCAAATAGGTCATAATATGCGTTTGTTTGGTTTAATTTTTGTAAATAACTTTTTGGTAAGAACTTAACTATGGGATGACACCAATTTTGCCGTAGTAGTAACTCCACGGTATGTGACTAATCCCTTCAATACCATATAAAGGGTCAGTTTGCGGAAACTTTTGACAGCTGAACTTTGAACTTAAAACAAACGGTTCAAATTCTGACACATATTATGAGAATCAGTAGCTAAAAATCTAGAAATTAGCTAAAATCCAAAAGCTCGAAAACATCAGTTTTTTAGACTTTTATCAGCTAGATACTCAGACTATCCAACTATTGATAATAGCTAGCTATTGAGAATCTCTAACTACCAAAAATTTCCTTAAACATGGCATGAGTATATTTATTGACAATTAATATATAAATTTGCAGTTTTATATTGTTAAATGTCATAGAATTACTACGCAGAATCCACATCAATTCTAACTTTATATCTTTTTTTATAGCCTACGATTCACAATAACTTTTTTAAAGAATTTTAAAATTCAATCAAACACACCCCTAACAAATTTCTAATGTTTGTATTTTTCCAGTTCCTGCTCATTTACTAAAAATAGAGCTCGCCGTTCGTCTCCATTTCCAGGCTTGCAGCTCTCAAAAACCAAACCTTGTCTTCATCAGGAGACAGCACGCGCCACCGCCCACCGAACGGCCTCCCGAGCCGCGGAATCCCACGTCGCACGTGCTCGCATCCCTCGCGCCGTCCCATCGGGTTGCAGCAGGGGTCGCGCCCGCGCCCCTCGCCGCCGGCGCCATGCCGCGGCGGGGCGAGACGGCGGTGGTACCCGTTGACGTGGCAGGAGGAGGCGGAGGCCAGGACCGGCCCAAGAGCCCCCGCCGCCGCGGCAGCCATGGTCCCGGGCACTACGGCCCCGGCCATCACGGTCACGGGCACCACCACCATCACCACCACCACCGTAGCCGCCCGCCGCCGCCGCCGCCGCCGGAGTTCCGGCCGTTCCGGCGGTGGTTCCCGTTCCTCGTGCCGCTCTTCATTGTCGCCAATGTCGCGCTCTTCGTGCTCACCATGTACATCAACGACTGCCCTGCACACGCGCAGGCCGCCGGCGCCGCTATTGGCGGAGCCGCTGGGGAGGGCGCCGCCGCGCAGGGATGCTGGCTAGAGCCGGAGCTCGGGAGGTTCGCATTCCAGTCGTACAAGGAGAACCCCCTCATCGGGCCCTCCTCCGCAACGTAAGACTCCCTTATAATCCACAGAAAACTTGGATCTTTTGGTTTCTGTCATGATTAGGACACCTGCATTGTGCTGAATGTTATTGATTTGATCAAATGTGCCTCCCTTTTCACCTAAGTTTGATCGTTCTAGGCGTCCCTTGACGTTGAGGAATGGCGCAGCTATTAATGTGAAATTTCGCCTGATTTTGGATGAGGAGTTTGTTGATTCGGTAGGTCATTGTGGTTTCTTATCAAAACGTTGAAATTGGTATGATTAGCTTAGGGTTAGACCACATTGCCCCCACTTTTTTGTCCATGAATGGTTCAATTTTCAAATTTTATTTCGATCAATGTTTATGACTTGCACAGTTGATATGTCTATTGTTGTTGTGAAGCTAGATCTTGTGCCTTTTTAAAATAAATAGTTTAAACTGTTATTCATAAGTTGGTTAGTTTTAGTTCAAATGCTCTTTTTTGGGCTAAAATTTTGTGGAATGATTCTTGATCTCCAGAAACCGGCCCTTGTTATACGTCATACGTGTCATAGTTTGCATGTTCTTGTCTGATACTAACTCGTTTCATACAGAAGAGGTCTGCATCAATCTCTTTAACTGCTGCAAATGTTGTCTTAAGATGTGGTAGATCATGGATTCACTCCAGCTTTATTTCTGTTTGATAATAATTGTGCTAATTTGAAGGTTCAACTGACATATCTACTAACTCCCCAGGCTGTTGAAAATGGGGGCACTAGAAACTAGTAAAGTTACCAAAGACCATGAAGGTTGGCGCCTTGTCACATGCATTTGGTTGCACGCTGGTGTTGTCCACATACTTGCCAATATGTTGAGCCTCCTATTGATCGGGATCAGACTCGAGAAGGAATTTGGTTTCAGTGAGTGTTCAAATAATCTCACATTGAACTTATTGAGATTCTTCACAAATATTGCATGTATTATGATCTGGAGTCTGTATAATTCCTCCGAGAGCTAATTGGTATATAACTAAGACCATGGATTTTAATGCTTGTTTATTGCAGTGAGGATTGGCACACTATATGTGATCTCTGGGATTGGTGGCAGCTTGCTGTCTGCTCTGTTTATGGTGTCAAATATCTCAGTTGGTGCCTCAGGTGCACTGTTTGGTTTACTGGGCTCCATGCTGTCAGAGCTGATAACAAATTGGACAATATATGAGAATAAGGTTTGATCTAAAATCTGTATTTTTTGTTTCTTCACAAATTGTAGGACAATTATTGTTGCTTATTTCAATCTGGTTTGATAATGCAGTGCGCAGCATTATTAACTCTAGTCGTGATCATTCTCATCAACCTGGCTGTTGGGATCCTTCCACATGTTGACAACTTTGCCCATCTTGGAGGATTTACATCCGGGTTCTTTCTTGGTTTTGTGCTTCTAGTCCGCCCACAATTCGGATACATTAACCAAAAGAACTCTCCTCTTGGATTTCCTATGGGTGCAACTAAGAGCAAGTACAAGACATACCAAATCATATTTTGGGTGATTGCTACAGTAATATTAATTTCTGGGTAAATATATTCTGTCAGTGAAATAGCAAAAATAAATAATTCAGCCTGTACATTTCAGCTGCATGCCTGCATTTGCTAAACTTCACTCTTGGCAGGTTCACCATTGGCTTGATTTTGGTACTTCAAGGGTTCAATGCAAGTGAGCACTGTTCTTGGTGCCATTACCTGAGCTGTGTTCCTACTTCAAAATGGAACTGCAATGCACCAAACAACTATTGCATGGTAAGCTCTTTCTATTGGTATAAGTCTTACTAAAGGTGACCAAAGTCACCACCTATAAATTTTGATCTTGCGATCACTAATGGCATACAGATTTTTTATCAGGCACTATGGATATATTGTGTTTAACAGAAAACATATCTGTCATAAAACCAATATGTATGAATCTCGATATTTCATACTTCTGAGCATTTTTCACATCATTGAAATCTTGTTGAGTGACAAAAGGGGCCTTAGATGAAAACCATCAGAACTTTATTCAGTGCCGGCTGTGACCGATTTTATGTATTAAAATGGTTGACTTGATTGGTTTTGAACTATTATTTTATTAGCGGTTTTCTAGTTTTGTTGTTTACTTTCTACTTAGGCTACATCCTGAAGCTATTTGATTTTATATAGTGGCCTAATACAATCTTTTTTAAGAAAAAGGAAACAGTGTATACCACTGTTCTTTTTCACTGCATTTTGTGACCTTTCTCAACCTGTAACCATCATAACCAGCACTCTCTTACTAGAGTTTATCTATCTATCTCAGTATGGTCATCTTTGTAGTGCCTCGATCAATGTTTCATTTCTGCTGTATGTTCTCACTAATGCGGAGCTTCTCCTACAGTCCTCGCAGATTGGAAATCAATTAAACCTGACATGCGAAAGCACTGGAAAGACTGAATCATATATTCTCAACAATCCAAATAACACGGAAGCAATTAAAAACCTCTGTGTTGGTCTTTGCAGTTAATGATGAATGTTGTACTTTAGTGACAAGAAATCCTCAGGTAATGTACAATTATTTCAGAGAGAAATAGAAGCCTATATTTTTACAGTGAGATGCTCTGTTATGCTTGTTTGGCTTCTACGGTTTCATTCTGTTGTGTATAATCTACAAAGTAAATGTCAGTGCTCGGTTGTAAAAAAGGGCTAATTTGATGCAGTAGTTCTGATTACTGAAATGTCAGTGGAGATCTTGCATTATACCTCTTATTATGAAGATACAAAGCTGCCTGACAGTCTGAGCATAAGCTGTTGCATCAAGAGAAGGAAACTTGGCAAATCTCTCTAGTAGATGGAGTGTGTATACAATGTCTAAGATTACTGTTCAGAATATTAGATACTGAGTTAAACCATGGAGGGCACCATGGTAGTCAGTTTAGGAATTAGGAATACAACCTGACCAAATGAAGTTATATTGATCGAACATAGTAACATACCAAGCATGGCTATGCGGCCCATGTAAGTATCAAACCATGTATGCAAATGCAATTTAAGTCTTACACTCTACTGTTGAGCTTCTCCAATGTATCTCTAGGCAGTGTTCTTCATCTATACTTTTTTCACATATTGATGTATGTTCTGCAATAGCAACAGTACGCATGTCAATTGTCAGGCTGCGATCTGTTTGTCTTCAGCTGCTCCAGGATGTAATTTGTCACCTCCCTCGTCGTCGCCTTCCTGTCTTCCCTGATGTTCCAGAGCTCATTCACAGCATGCCGTCTTGTACTCGTTGAGCTCGGTCATGGCGGCCTTCACTGCATTGCAAACATTGTCGCCGTAATCTATGCATAGCTGCCTCAGCTTGGGATCATCTTCATCTACAACTTCCTGCAATCGTCCAGATTCCAGAAATGCAAGAGGTTGGGGGCTGTTTAATGAGTCTTAAACACAGAGTTCAGAAAATGCAAGCTCAAGAATGGATGCAGAGAAATTGGATAGTCACCTTGTCTTCTCCATCAACATGGATAGTCGTAAACGGATGCCAGGATGGCTTCTAGTTCATCCTGCCAGTATGAGATCAACCTTGCAGCTTTGCTCCCAGGATCATCCATGTGTGTCCTCTTGCATCCAAGGTAAAAATGCCTCTAACTGTGTGCCATTGATCTTCATGTCATCAAAACCCTGATAATTGTTTTTAGCAACAATTTAAGTCACAAAAGGGCGGTGAAAAATTGCAATGAGTCTATGGATGTTTACCTTAATCAATTCATGGTGACTCTCTTGAAGCTCATCCATGTTCATTTGTAGCCTCTTCATGAGATCAGCACATGAATCAACCAACTTTTCTTTTTTCTTCATCGATAACCGATAACCGTTCTTGAACATATCATAATACTGTAAACATGTTCATGATCTTATTTTCTAAGGCTCTCCCCTGCCTGTAGTTTCATGTTCAGCTGATGTATTGTGTACTCTAGTGCTTGCCTTTGCTTCAGGCCTTTGCTTCAGCTGCTTCTCAAGCTGAACTAGCTTTGCATAAATGGCTTCCATCTCTTGCTGCAAAGCATGTGCATGTATGTTGGGTATGAATTATTTGATGATGTTTTTAAGCATTTAATACAGATGAACCTTCTGAATTTCATGCAGCATTTGAGCATGGTCACCCAGGTTGCACTCTTGACTTGCCAGAGCATGGTCAACCAGGTTGTACACTCTACTTGCCAACTCCAATGAATTGATATCCAGGGCACCCTGGGAAAGTCATATTGAGTTGGAATTGAAACAGCCTGAAATGGGTGTCTGGGTTATGAGTGTACCAATTGAAACAACCAATATATCCATAGATTTGTACACTTGCCACAAGTTCTGTTAAATGATACAAGGGGAAAAGTGATTTGTTTTACATGCTCTATTCTTTGCAATGCCTTGAGTGACATTTGACAACTACCACTGTTATGAATGGGGATGCTAACTGAAAAGAGCTATTGCTAGCATAACATTTGATGATATTTCTTTCTTGGATAGAACATAAATGATATTAACTGATGCTGCTTATTCTTGTTATTGCTTGTCTGCAAACTTTATCGCAACAGGGAGAGGGCACAATATTACTGTCTCAGCTTCTGAAGTTTGAACATACTCGAAATTGTCCAAATGTGAACGAAAAAATGATCTGTAACTCCACATGCAGTCAATCAGTCATGATCTTGGGATACAAAAATGACAACACATTGAATTGTAAATGTATTTCAGGTAAATCACAAGTTCTCTACTTCGGGTAAAGAAATTTCACTGTAAACTTTTGATCCAATGACAGAATTAAAGAAATCATAGGCAGATTGAGCCTACCTTCAGCTCTTCGATTCTCTGCATTCTTGTGTACTTCTCTTTCCTTTTTCCATCCAAATCTGGCACGAGTTTCTCATTCTCCTCATGCACTGTATGGTTCAGTTCTGGTATGATGCTTTCAGAATTTTTTCTTAGCTCTGCTTATCATCATCAAACAGACAAACAAGCACTGAATTAATCAAATTGTGAGTTCTGACGAAGATATCCATAAGTTCTTCATGAAATTCACACATAACATTAACAAATTCTGACAAAGATATCCAAGATTTCGCCATGAAATTTGCACAAACCTTTGAGTCTACCAATTGTTAGCGTATTCATATTGGCCTCGACCCACATTCACAATTCATACCGGATACTGGCCTCGACCCACATTCACAATTCATACCGGCCTTAACGCACATTCAGACGTTCATACATATCCGACAGATTTTAACTCAAGCAGATTTTAACTCAAGCATATCCTAACCCGTGTGAGATTGAAAGGTTTTATTGTTGTTGATCTCAGCTTTAGTAATCTGCTGCTTGTCACAGTTGTTTTCCTGATTTCCTCTTTCCTTACAGGCCTCCTCCAAACTGAACATAATCATCTTCAGAAACTTCTTCTGCATTTTGAACATCTATCTACTTACCATCCAGTAAAAATGCAGGGGAAAGAAATGAAAAACAAAAATCCTGGCAACTGGCGAGTTAACCAGAGTTAACCAGAGAACAGAGACAAGCACTACTGCAGCTACTACATATCTTACAGAACACTCATTGATGCATAGCTTGTTTACTAGAGTCCACTGAGCACCTCAGTTTTAGGAAGGAATTAAAAACTAAGCAGCATAAGGCTGCAATCAACAGCATCACATGCACATCAGAATGTGATGGAGTAGTTCATAAGATACACCCCCTTGTGCCAGGAGAGCAGCTCACGGCTTCTTGAAATAGCATTATAGCAGCAATGGCAGGTCAGGCAGAAACCAGCAGCACACAGCCCACATCCTCAGCCCCTCCTGCGCTTGCCTGGTGTCTCCATCTGCCCAAAGATGTACTTGAGCACCTCCTTCATTGTCGCCTTCCGGCCTTTCCTGAAGTTCCACAGCTCAGGCACCGCATACCGTCCACTGGCATTGTACTCATTTACCTCGCTCAGGGCGGTCTTCACTGCATTGCACACATCATCACCGTACTCAATCCACAAGTGCCGCAGCTTGGTATCGTCGTCATTTACAACTTCCTGTGAAATTCAACAATGTTACAACTTTTGAACAACTACTAGTCTCGGATGTAACATCACGCGGGAGTTGAATGCAGAATAACACAGCATGTACCTTATCTTCGCCATCAATCGTTACAATCTTAAAAGGATGCCAGGATGGCTTCTTTATTTCTTCCTGCCAACTTGAAACCAGCTCGGCAGCTTTGGTCTCATAATCATCATTCCCGTACTTCTTCCTGCATGCATTTTGGAAAGGTTTCTCATCAAGTTCCCCCATCCTTTTGATCCCGATAGCTGTTCGCCCAGTTAGCATTTCCTCCAAACCCTGAGCATTGTGATGATCATTATCATGAATGAAAACTTTTTCATGAATACAAACAATAAAGAAGTAAATAGCTACAAGGCATTTTACTAAGTATCCTAGAGAAAATGAGCAATACCGATATCAGTTCTTTTCTAGCCTCTTGTAACTCGTCGTTACTTTCACGCTCTTTCTTCACCAGCTCTCCACTCAATTCTTCCAGACGTTTCTTTTCATGTTCTAATTTTTCACTCAATTTCTCCATCTTGTCATGAATGTCCCCATCATCATCTCCTTCCAAATGTTTCATCACTTGGAGTGTGCCATTCAACCGTGTTACTTCAAGCTCGAGTTGTTGTTTCTCATGCAGCTCTTTTTCCAGCTGAAGCATTCTCGCAAGGACATCCTCCTTTTCCCTCTGGTGTTTTTAAGGTGTATTAATCCCACATCAGAGCCTACAGTTCCAAACAAGGAAAAAACATAATTGAGGTAACTATGGTTTCAAACCTTCTGGTCCTCAAATAGCTTCAAAACATCTTCATCAGCCCTCTCCTGTTCTATCCTTGCCAGCTCAAGTTCACTATTATCATCTTTTGCCTGTACAATTCAGAACAAAAGATATAAATATATTACAATCATATATGAAGTAGACACGTGTGCTATTATACCATATTATCCATAATAGAAGCATTCAATACCTCAAAAGTGGCAAGTGAAGCTTTATGAGAAACTAGCAAACTACCAAGCAAGCATGGGCATTATTTAACCTGCTTAACAGTTAAACACTATGGAGTAACATATAGTTTGCACAATAAATACTTGCCGATAATATGTCCTATGTGAAAGAGAAATTAATGTTATTTCATTTCAACGATTTATACAAGTTTTCTGTAAAACATGTAAAAGCAGTAGGTAGCAATCTCAATTGCATTTTGAAGTGGGCACTCAAAATAAGCAGGCATCGGATATCCTTTAAGTTGAGCAGTATATCCTAGGCATGGTATTTTAACAGAGGGGTACATAGCATAGCTTAGCACTTCACCTAAGAATAAGATAGTTCACTAGATTACCTTTTGCTTCTGATCATCAAGTTTTTTCCTGTCACTTGCATTCTCAGCTGTCACCTTTTCAAGCTGCTTAGCACGTGAATTTAATTCTCTCCTCCTATTATCTAATTCAAGCTTCAAGTTTTCATTATCCTGGAAAATCCTCAGCGCGTAGTCACGAGCCCTACGGTGCAGATTGCGCATTTCTGAATGGGAAAATGTACATGTTGATCATTTAAGAATTTTAGCATCACAGTTGCAAAGTATGGAGTATGGATCATGCAACAGCAAAACAAAATATCATGAATTGATTTAATCCAGTTTATAAAAGTTCCGCTAACATGACTAGGCTTGTGACAACTGGTTACACATCTAAAGGAAATGAAGCACAATTGCACATCATACCTTCATTATATGCCTCATGTAGCTTCCTGTTGTCCTCCTCGAGCCGTGCAATGGAGAGTTCTGTTGCATTCTTTTTTGTCTCCAAATCCTGCAAGTACCGGTTCTTTGCCTCAATCTGAGTTGCCAAAATTGCTACCATCTTCCCCGACTTCTCCGATTCACTCTTGGACAACTCGTCTATGGTGGTCAGGTTAGTATGCTTCCTCAAGTACCTGCCCACCACGTTTCCTACATGAAAGTCCCCCTCTCGAGCCACCCAACCATAAACCTTAACCTCCACTTCCCCATTCTGCTCTCCATCGACAGCATCTCCAGCACTATTCCTCGCCTCCCATTCCTTCTTTCCAGTCCTATTCTTGTTGAAATAGTTCTCAAGTGCGAGTGCATCGCCAAATCCACCCCAACCATTAGCAAATCTAACGATTGCAAAGCTCTCAGTGCCTTCCACCTCATCGACAACCAAAGGCACAACATCATCCACACTAAACATTGCCACTCTATCTGCAAAGTCCTCGGCATTGAACCCCGCACCAGCTGCAAGAACCCCACTCCATGGCCAAGCAAACTTCTCCTCCTGTGGAAGCCCCATGGCCACTGCTACCGAAGTGGATCCATTGGTATCACCATTGTCATCAGCTTTTTCCTTGGCACCGACATTAGCATCATCACTAGAAGTTACACTGGCACCTAATTTGTCATTGATAATGGCAAGGTCATGAGCAAAAGATGGATCGGTGCGGACAAATCGAGCAAAGGCACGGTGGAAGGCACGCTCTCGGCCGTGGCGGCGGTGCTTGCTGGAGACGCCGATGCCATCGGCGTGCTGGAGGAGATCCTTGAGCTTGTAGTCTTGCTTCTTCTTCCCGGGGCAAAAGGGGCAGCGGAAGGTGCCATCCGGGTTGCGCACCCGGTGTTTGCCCGATTGAAGGAGGCCGAACGACTTCTCCTCGTAGTCACTCTCCGCCTCAGAGTCGTCCTCGTCAGAGTCGTCGGAGGATTCCTCCGCCGCCGGGGCGGTCAATCCGGCGGCTTCCGCGGCGGCCTCCGCCTCGGCTTCCTCGTAGGGGTCCACGTAGTCGTCCATGTCAAGATCCATTCCTGGGCACCACAGTACAACATCAAGATTTTCAGACGATTCCTAACGACAAACAAATACAGATATTCCCGCAAAGTTTCGGCATTCAATCCACATTTGATAGAAAATCGCGAGATTTCCTTCTGAGATTCAAGAGAATCCATTGAAAGAGGAAATAAAAAACCCACCTTTCTGTTCCTGATGAACTGCACCGGAATCGATCCCAAATGGCGCAAAATTCGACAGAATCGGGCGGCGAAAGCCCCTGACTGGATCGAATCCGAGTCGAATTCGCGTTCAGGGGAGCCTTGATCACACGAACGCGTGCTTTCTTCGGTGGATTCGGGTTGGAAGCCGGCGGAATCGGCGAGAAAGGCAGGAGCTTTCACCGGCGGAGAGGGATTTAAGAGCCGCAGGGGTTTTTGCGGTTGCACGGTGGACTTCTGGACCCACATGTCAGTGAATTCGCCCGACCCGTGGCTGGCTCCTGGCTTTGAAGTTCGTGCTGGTTATTCATGGCGTTGTCCGCTTCTGTGTTTTGTCTCGAGCGATCCAAACTTGGAGGAAGAAAAACATAAAATTTGAACAAACTTTGAACGAAAATATTGACATTTTTCTTCGAAATCCGTCGAAATACCGGCGTTTCTGTGCGTTCGTCCTGGTTCAGAAAGCTCGGAATTCGAGTAAGTTTTCATCTCGTGGCATTTGAGAAGAAAAAAATTGAGACGGGGTCTTTGTGGGTACCCAATTACATAAATATTTATTTATTTAACTAAATTTAATTTAATCTATTATTTTAAAGGAATAATTAAACTAATCTTTAATTTGCATTGCTACAGTATCTATGGGTACTGTTCTACCACGTGGCTTGCTTAGGACTGGTAGCCCTTGCTCATAGCCCATGATACTATATCTCTTCTTATGAGCAGCTCATCCTCGGGCTGTAGAAAGACATCAAACCTAATTCGACGTCTAACAAAAATAAGACTCAAATATTTTACATCTCAACCTTCTCTAATAGTTAGAATAAAAAGATATCATATCCTGAAACTTGTAGGCCTAGGTGGTCTCTATCCAATTGCTCTTTAGAGAAAGAACGTGTTTTAGCCAAAGCAGCAGCGATGCACAAGGTGAAGACTCGCTTGTAGATGATCTTAGTCGGCTTAGATCCATACTTTGCATCGTTCGGCTACTATAGTTATTGGATGGAAACGACACCCGTCTCTTCTTCTAGAAAGCTACCACTCAATCCTTCTTGAAGCTGACACGTCGCTTGGGTCGCCAAAACGATGGACAACGACGTGGCACGACGTCCACCAATGGCGGCAACCAGTGTGCTATTGTAGCTATCGACGTTGTCGTCACCGTATCCTCGTTCATTGTAGCGCGGATTGATCACCATGAAAATTAGAAGTTATTTTTTCATTAACTTTCCGATTGCGACATTGTACACGATGCTATACGCTGCAAATTGCAGAAACACTGGAGTAATATCTGACAGAGCCGTAGCAATGTACATGGATGAACACGTTCGGATTCTTGACGACGATCAGAGAGGCAGCAGGTAGCGGAATTCAGCGCTGTAAGGCTCGACCTCCACCGCCTTGGCCGCCGCCGTCTTGCCGCCGGCGGCGCTGAGGAGCTCCCTGATGGTGCGCTTGAGCTGGCCGGAGCCGGAGCCGGAGCCGGACCGGCCGCCGGGCAGCTGGCTGTACACCCACTCCAGCAGCGACGCCACGTCGTCGGCGAAGTCCCGCATGTGCCAGTGCAGCAGCTTGGGCACGACCACCTTCTTCTTGCTCGCCGCGCGCACCGATGACTCCAGGTACTCGACCTTCGCTCTCTCCAGCTCGTTCGACACGTCTTCTGCCGTGTACACCCTCAGCTGCATACATCTCAGTGTCAGTCTGAACTCTGAACTGATCATGTTGCTAGAAAAATCAAGATCAATGGCGGCCGATCGATCGAGGAGATGAACGAAGAACATACCGCAGGCGAGGAGTGGCTGCCTCTGCAAAGAGCGAACACGACGTTGGGTTCAGGGTAACCTAACCCGTAGGAGAGCTGCAAATCCCTCTCCTTTTCGTCCATGATTCCCTTCCGTCATCATCAGCTCATCGTTGTTGAGTTCCAATCGAATCACAGATTACGCAACAACCGATAAAATCACAAAAAAAACGCTTACTTGCTTGCCTTCCGGGGAGTGCCTGAGAATGAGATGCTCGATCGACAAAACACTCAGCACTGTTCCTCCCACGTTCACTGAAGCCTAAACACCACAGGGTTTCGTTGTAAGTTTGTAACTTGCAAGCCGGTCTATCTGACAGATCGAAACACACAGAACTCTACCTGATCCAGGAGTCCAAGAAGCTTATCTGGAGATGGAGGCAGCCCATGCTGAAGATATGCCTGAAAGAGTAGCAGTGGAGTGAGCTATAACCTATAAGCTAAGCTCATTTCATCTTTCTCCACTCTCCAGTGAGCTGTTCAGTGTAGCTTACTGTACTGTACATGCATTATGCAGAAGTTGTAGATGTTGATCCAGAATGCCAGCTTCTGCCTGTTCGTCAGAAAGCTCGGATCGACCGTACAAAGCCTCTGCATCAAAACTCTGAAAGCGAAACTCTGATTAGTGATTGCTGTAGTGGTTGCGTTTCAGTAAGTCAGTGACACCGGCTATAGGCTAGCTTACCTCAAGTTCTTGATGTCTACTAGGCACGACGATATGCGGCTTACATCGAGCGAGCTTTTGGTGAATTCGACGTGTCTGCCGAGGTCGCGGCACCCGATCTCTCTCGCTGCTCCGTCGCCGCCCTGCGGTGATGCTCTTCGGTTCTTCATCGGAGACGGAGAGCTGACGGCGGCGCCATTACTGCTGGCGGACGACCTAGGGACAAGGCTCCTGGGGCCTATGCAGGAGATGTTGAGCTTCGACGTGTCACTCCGCAGCTCCAGCTCCAGCTCTGCTGCTGCATCCGTCGCCTTGTTCAGCTTGTGGAAGATGGTCACCGTCAGTCTGATCAGCTCCTCCGAGAGCTTGTTTGGACCTCCCAAGCAGTTCTTCCTCTCAGGGAGTTTGAGATTCTCGAACGAATGGCTGCTCCTTCGCGTCTGCTCCGCTTCCTCACCTGTTCGACCAAAACCATCACAACTCAAGCTGCTGTTGCTTTCACATAGACAGATCTGCAAACACGATGAAAATTGAAAAATCTTTGCTTTTCATCAGTCATCACCTTTGCTTTCCCATTCAAGAGCTTCATCACTTCCAGGAGAGGTGGTCAGTCTTGGGAGCAGCTCAGCTCCGGGGAGCTCCCTCCGGCCACCCAGGCTGCAGCAGGTGGAGTGCCTCTCATGGCGGCTGCGGATTTGAGGCCAATTCTGCTGCTGCTGCTGAGAGATGCACTGATCAGTCCACTTGCGCTCCCTGTGCAGCCGCGTCCTCAGGTCGTCCACCTTCTTCTCCAGGTAGAATATCTCGTCCTCCACAATTGCAAGCTCTGCAAGCAGTGCCCTGATCTGCAACCAATGGAGAGAAATTCTCAGCTCACCAAAGCATCCAATGGCATCATGATTTACACGAGTGTTTACTGAGATGTATATACTTCTCTCATCCTCTGAAAATTGGTATGGAGAAACATGCTCTCATCTTCTTCTCAGATTACTCAGGAGAGTAACAAAATGTAATGGAAGTGACTGACAAGTTATGGCGGGAACGAGTGGTCAGGATCCGAGGGGAGAAGAAGGTAGCAGATCTGGTAGATAAGGTGAGATTATTTGTAGACAAATCGAGATTGCTCGATGCAATGTGCAAACAGTGCTAGCGTTGTCGTCATGTCAGGAGTCGTCAGAACCAGATAACTTGGTACGGCGAGAAGGAATCCAAAGTACTCAAATCTTTTCGGATGCAAATGATAATAGACTAAGATGAAAGGCGCGATTTTGAGGCTGCAAAACCGAATTGATTCCGGTTTTGCAACATGACATGATGATCTGAGAGGCTGCTGGGAGAGAGGAGGTGGTGACCTTGGTGGGAACCAGTGTGGAGAGGCAGCAATGGCAGACGACCGGCCGTCGCCCCTGGAGAGAGCACTCGAGGATGCTGCTCAGGCGCTTCTCCTTGTCGAGGACGGTCTCCAGCTCGGAGACCTCGAGCTCGAGCTCGGCCCTCTTCTTGTGCTGCTCGTCCTTGTCCATGAGGAAGTACATGAGCTTCATCTTGCACCGCCGCATCCGCGGCCTTCTTAAGTCCGGCCGCCCCCGCCTCCGGTGGAGGGAGGAGGAGGAGGAGGAGTAACTGCCGGCGGCGGACGGCCGTAATGGCGTCGGCGAGCTCATTTATGGATCTCCCTCCCTCTCTCTCTCTCTCTCTCTTCTCTTCGGTGCCGGAACGAAAGGAGGGCAGGTGAGGTCAGCCGTGGGCAGCAGCAACTCGCCAGCTATCAGCGGCGGCGGAGGCGGCGGCGGCGGCGGCGGTGGAGCACGGCGTCACGGCCATGCAACGCATGAGCGGCTTAAATTCTCGAGCGGTTGGGGGAAAGCTGCTCGGATTTATGCCCGTCGTGGCGGGAAACCGGCGGTTAACCGTCCAATTAATGAGTTAAAACTCTCGTAAAAAAGACGTCTTTAAAACAAACAAAATCCTTCGGAGAGTAGAAAATTTTCAGATTAGTGACAAGTTTACACTTCAAACAAACAAACTCCTGCTCAATTTAACTGGAAAACTACTGTATATCATCAAAATTTGCAGGAGTTCAACTGTTTTGATGACATTTTGATTGGCCAAGCAGGCAAATTGTGTTAAGAGTTTTGTCAGTTCTGCTCTGTTTAAGACAGCTCAAGTTCAAAGATAACAAGAGATCTATATTAAATCTCGATGAATTTGTATGATAAATGTAGTGGTTTCACCTTTTCATTTCTGGTGCGAAACAAAAAGCAGTTGTAATTTCAAATCTATGTTTTTTTTAAGTTTGACCGTACATTCTGAAATCACACTGAAGTTAGAGTGAGTGAAGCACTTCAAACTAACTAGATCATGTTCTTCTGAAATCACACTGAAGTTAGAGTAAAACACTTGAAACTGACTAGATCCTATTCTACCATGAATAGATCCTGTTCAGTTCATTTTTTTGAAACACTCTCAACGAGATCTACTCTTCAGGAAAAATGTTTAGCTTAGCTCAAGGACAAAAAAATTGTATTTGGTCAAACTTCGGATCCTAAAATTCACACTAAAACTGAAATGAAACACTTAAAGCTGACTAGACCTTGTTCTACCATTTCAGCTCATTTTTCTAAAACATTTTCAAGGAATTCATTTCTAAAAAATTGTTTGACTTAAGTACACGTGAAAAAAACTAAGATAATTAGAGCTAAAATCCTGCCAAACACACCCGGAATCTCACGAACTAATAAGATCTGGCAGCCCAGGAAAGTTGGCACTGTCCGAGAGAATATATCATCGTAGTACGAAATGTGTCATGTTAGGTCCCGATCCTTCAGACATCTGACAAAAGATCACGGTGTCTCACATTGGCAAGATCGGACCATCTCAGATTGATTGGTTGCATCCGTGCAAAGATTTCTTGAACGTCTCCGTGACCCACTGAGCTCATAGCTCACAGCCTCACACAACACACAAGATGTTCCAGATCGTGGTACTGTTGCTGTTAGCTCGCAGGAATCATTCTTGGGACCCCAAAAAAAAGATGCAAAACCAAAGGAGATGCCTGATTTCATCAGAGACAGGTGAGGAGAATGACACCAGTTCACTCGGATCAGAAACTCACATGATATATAAACTCACTCACGACAAAAGGAGATGAAACATTATTGGCATGTTCAGAGGTGAAAATTATTAGCATTTTGCTCGAAGCTGTAGTAGTAGCAGCATCAGGGAAGTGCAGGAATGGAAAGAGAGAGCAGCAGCTGCTCCCGCGCAAAATTTTACTGAGTCGAGATCTTAGGCAGACTTCACGGTGGCGGCGTTGATGATGTCGATGAATTCAAGCTACAGAACCAGGAAAGAGACGGTGTTCAGTGAATCATGCTGCATTCATAGCCTACACAATTGTTCTGATGTGTGTTCATGGTTTTCTTTACCTTCAATGAAGCACCACCAACGAGGAAACCATCAAGATCAGGCTGTCCGGCCAGCTCCTTGCAGTTGGCAGCAGTTACAGATCCTGTAGCAGAAACATGTGGATGATCATACATCTAGACACCATGATGGGTTGACACATCACACATAGACAAGGTGTGTTTGTGACTTTGTTCAAGAAATGTATCATACCTCCATAGATGATCCGTGTGGATTCAGCAACCTCAGGACTCACATTGGTCCTGAGCCAGTCCCTCAGGACTGCATGCACCTGACACAATAGTACAAATCAATGTGTTTATAATTTAACAGTGACTGAAACAGATATTTGGAGGGAGATACTTAGTGTGTGTTTGAATGGCCGTCACCTCCAATGTTTAAATACTATTGTAAAGTATTAAATGTAGACTATTTACAAAATCTATTCATAATCGGTGGATTATTCGTGAGACGAATCTAATGAGCCTAATTACGCCATGATTTGACATTGTGATGCTACAGTAAACATTTGCTAATCATGGATTAATTAGGTTTAATAAATTCGTCTTACGAATTATCCTCCAATTCTGCAATTATTTTATAATTAGTTCACGTTTAGTCCTTAAAATTGATGTCCAAACATCTGATGTGACACGGGCTAAAATTTAGGCTGTGGATCCAAACACCCCCTTAATAGCATAGTGAGCAATCCTGAAATGTACTAAAGTTCATGAACCAGAAATCTGTGCACTGTGCACTTGTGCTTATCAATAAGAAGCTTACTTCTTGTGCTTGAGCTGGTGTAGCAACTTTACCAGTTCCAATGGCCCACACAGGTTCGTAGGCAATAACCACATTAGTCCAATCCTTGATCCTCTCTGTGAAATAGTCAATACTCAATATCATTCAGCCTGAATTTTCATGGGTTGAAATTTTCATGTAAAGTAATACTTTATCAAACAATGCTATCTATGACATGTTAAACAAAACCCGCTTACCGCATGGTGAATTACTATGCTGATAGCCAAGTGGCTTAAAGTAAGGCTTATACAAGCTTTAATCGATGTGGAATGTGTAGAACTTAGCAAGAAAAAGAAGTGAGTTGTATAAAAATTATATACCTGGAAACTAAGCCTAGATCATTTGAACACTTGGCTTCAATTAAGGCTTATACAAGCTTTAACCGATGTGAAATGTGTAGAACTTAGCAAGAAAAAGAAGTGAGTTGTATAAATATTACATGCCTGGAAACTAAGCCTAGATCATTTGAACATGCAGGCCATTTACGGCAAACCATTGAGACCAAAATGAGTACAGCAATGGATAAGGAATTCAAAAGAACATACAAGGTCAAAGGTACAAATTTGCATAATAAAGAGAAAACTGACTCAAAAGGACCAAAAGTAGAAAATAAATACCAGCAATTGCTTTTGTTTGTGCAGAGACAACATCCATGGTTGATCCAGATTCCCTCTGTTCAAGGGTCTCACCAACACATGCAATGACCTTTAAGCCCTGAGCGAGCGCATATGCCACTTTGTCTCCAACAAACTGCAATTCAGGAAATAGCAGGATGTGATTAAGTGATTATGATACGAAAACTTCAAGCACAGTAAAATAGTAAATCATCCACCAATTATGGTGAAGAAAAACACATTTACAAAACTAATATCTATTCGGTGATAGTAGTATTGGATTAGAAATTTAGGATTAAAAAAGTGTCAGCTCAGTAGCTACAGTATTGTTTCCAATAACAGTGCTCCACAGGTTTGATTGGTTGCAATGTTTCCAATTAAAATTTATATATGTACATTTCATAGAATGTAAATTAGAGCATACCTCACTTGATTCTCCCAACAAGCTCCTCCTTTCAGAGTGTCCAAGGATAACTGAGGGAACACCAAGGTTGACAAGCATCTCAGCGCTGCATTGGAAACAATACATTATCAGCCAAATTAAACAATGGATGAGTTGAATGGTGAATGATTCATAATATCACCTAAAAGCAAATACAGATATGGACATTACCAATCATAAAATATTATCTGTTACTGAACAAATACAACCATATGCCACTGGCAATACTAAGTGAAGGTAGGGTAGCTTGAAAAGATGGCACTATTTTGAGGCTGATGTTAAAATGAACATGAGAATTGATCCAACAGTGTCGCGATGCATGTTTTGGCAAGCAGGTATGTTGCAAACCTTCTGATGACCATTACAACATACTGGGTGTACAACTGAAACAGAACTGGGGACTAACCTGATCTCGCCGGTGAAAGCCCCGCCCTTCTTCACCCAGCAGTTCTGAGCAGCAACTTGGAACTCTGGCCGCAGCTGACTCTTGACCACAGGAAGGAACACATAAGGCGGGCTCACAACCACCTCTGCAGCACAATTGTTACAAAATTTCTTAGGAATGATTAACACAGAAAATACTACTATTATTAAAAAGAATCAAGATGTAATGTAGGCCTCCATACCAACAACATCTGGAGAAGGAACCTGTCCTTCATTCAGAATTTTGACAATTTTGTCCACCTGGTCAGCAGTCCCATTCTGTAACATCAAAATGAAACATGACAGTAAGTTTTAGCAAGCAATTAACTGAAGATGGATACAGCTCGCACAAACTACATTCAAATCACGCAAATTCCCAGCGCTTTCATGCGCATCTCTCAGCATACACATGTACGAGATTTGAAATACCCGGTGCTTTTTTACGCATCTCTTAGCATACACATGTATGATAAATTCCATAAGAAGCATCAAAACCACTACTGTTTCCCTGGTGTATGATGTGTTTCAGGTATATACACGAGTGTTCGAGAATCTACTGCATGATTTCTAGCAAATCAGCAAAAACATCAATTGAAATAGATCAACAAGGCTAATATACATCATGGATTCTCCAGGTGTTACTACTGTAGATACTCGATAACACACTTCACAAACATGAATAGTGCAATGGAACGCCTAAAAGTTCGATTAACTCGAAGCTCACAATAGACCATATCATGTAGCAGCTAATCTCGCGTTGACACACCAAAAATGCGTGTCACCCGTATCTGATCCCTATTTAGAAAGTATGGATTAGCTATGCGTCCTGAAATTTAGCAACACGGATGAATGCTTTGCTAAAAGAAGCACCAGACAACCGCGGAGAAACCGTGGCTGAAAAAACAAGACCAAATCTTCAGATGTATTGCCCGGATCTCAAAAGAAAAGATCCCACCTTTTAACTGATGCGTCAATCTCCTCAACCAGACATCGAAAAACAACACATAAAAACACCTTAATCTCCGCAGCCATCAATTTTCCGGGGAATCTCTACCGCGGTCTGAATCAGGGTGGAGCCCGGAGGAATTATTCCTTACATTTCGAGAGAGAAAAAAAAAGATCCTTCTTTACACTTCATGCCAACCCAAACAACCAAATCCCTAAACCGTGTCCGAAAAACAGGAGAAGAACAGCGAAATCGATTTTTCCACGCCGATTCATCAATAAACGAGAAACATGCAGCTAGCCAGGAAACTCGAGCAGAAAAGGAGAAAATTACGCATTTCCAGTTGCCACCAACGAAGAACTTGCGGCCCATCTCGACGAGAGCTGATTAGATTGGGTTTGCGACGGGACTGAGAGGGGGAGAGCGCTCAAGATCGGATTTTTGTTCTTGTGGAGGAAGAAGAAAAACACCATAGGCAGGATAATATAAGGGGAGCAAAGGTGTGGCCTCCGATGGGATCACATGAGGCTGCCCGGCTCTAGTGACAATGACAGGTGGGTCCCACCACCACCATTGAATTTCCTGGAGTTTCCCAAAAAGTTTATTCCATCTTTTTTAATTATGTCAAAAGACTTAATTTATGTTTTCTCACAAGGTGTTTGGTTCATTTAGTCGAAGTTTAGTCCCATCGTATCGGATATTTGGGTGCTAATTATAAGTATTAAACGTATGTTAATTATAAAACTAAATATATAAACGAGAGATAATTCGCGAGACGAATCTATTAAATCTAATTAATATATCATTAGCACATATTTATTGTAGCACAATATTATCAAATCATGAATTAATTAGGTTTAATAGATTTACCTCGTGAATTAATCCTCATTTATGTACTTAGTTTTATAATTAACATATATTTAATACTTCTAATTAGCACTCAAACATCCGATGTGACATAACTAACTTTAGACTAAAAAACCAAATACCTCTTAGTTATTATCGGTTCATGAATAAAGAAAACATATCCTTTCAATACACTTATCTATTATTTATTTATCGCTTAATAATATTATTTTTATATTAATAAAATATAGCTTACTAATTTATCATTTTTATTTCATTTTCAAGACTTAGTATCAGCCTCTAATCCATGGGCTGATGGGGCTAAATTAAATCCAATCTCCATCTTGATCACATATAAATACAATTAAGTCTACTTCACTTAGCTGCTCAATTACAATGTATTAAGTAGTAAAGCCATTATCTTGGGTTATCTTGAGGGAAATATCTTGTGCAATCTGTAATTCTGCAATCATGCGATTTGGTGTATATAATTAAAATTCAACGGTTACATATGAAACCTAAACTTTTTACTTTTTTCATATATAACCGTTGGATTTTGATTGGATGCACCAGATCGCTTGATTGCTAAGGATATTTCCCCATTATCTTGATATTAGTTGTTAGAACTGAGCTACCCAGATCCATTGTTTTGCAGCAACTGATGATGAACATGCTCATCTATACATCACAGCTAAACCTAAACCTAAACTAAACTAGCTATTAATCCTATTATTGTATCTGTGGCAAAGAGTGGCATTGCTTGCTGTTCCAAAAAAAGATAATTATCCAGCACCAAAGTGAGACTTTGGGTGTGATTTCATGCTGCTGTTCTTGCTTAACTGTCCAGCTTTTTTTAATATGAATCTGGTTAGGTCAGATGGCGGCAAGTGGTGCACAGGAGCTAGCAGTGGCTGGCCGCTGGTAACGCCGGCCGATGCAGACGATCCCGGCGTCGATCGGCGAGGGTGGTATCGTGGGCGAGGAGCGGAACAATGGGCGCCGCCGCCGTGGCAGGCGGCGCCGCATCCTGCCGCCGGCCGCCGGCCGCCGGGATGCGCGTCATCTCGCCCAGGGTTTGTGAAAACCTCTCAAGCTAACACACTACCGGGTCCGTTTGGTCAGCTCGTGTGACAGATGGAATTATCCTGTTTGAGTTTATTTTTTTTAGATACTAGATAGTTTCATTCGATTTTTTATTGGATAAATTCACTCGTTAGATAGTTTCATTCGATTTTTGTTGGATAAATTCATTCATTGGATATTTCATCTGATTTTTTTATTGAATAAATTCATTCGTTAGATAGTTTTATCTGATTTTTTATTGGATAAATTTATCCATCTCTTTTAAGAAAATTTCATCTCTCGATATTAATGTACCTCCGACCAAATAAAAAAAGTTGATCATTTCATTCCATCTAATCTAACCAAGTAAAAATAGAATAATCGTTCCATCCACTTTTGTCCTCCAACCAAACGTTACATTAATGTTCTCGTCGGTCGGTCTAGCAATAATAGGAGCATTTCTAAGAAATGCTTTAAACTAGATTTTTTGTATGTTATATATTTATTTTTATATAAATATTTATAAATAAATTTTTCTATAACATAATTCCTAAATCAAATCTCTATAATTTATTTTTAGTACACCAAATCAAATCCATATAATCCTACACGCACCAAGATTTATTAGAATTAATTTGGAGAGCTCTTTATTTTTATAAGTCTATAGCTTGGAGCTACTTTTTTATATCTAATTCCTAAATTTTAAAGTAGAGAATCATTTAGACCTTTTCTTTGAAACGCTTTAGCAATAGTATTTTTATATTGTTGATTTGTAAATTAATATTTTTTTATTTTTTTCAAATAATTTTTATCTGTTACTTTACAATATTAATTTATTAACTTTGTTTTTATATCTTAATCAAAGGAAGAAATATAATAAGTTTTTAGAAGCTGTACACATCGATCGCTTTCACCATTCCTTTCTTTTCTTCTACTTTGCACTTTGCTCCGACGTGACAAGCCCAGCAGTGGATGGGCCCGGCCCAACTAGGCCCAAATTCTGGCAGTCCAGACAACCTAGGCCCGTCTCAGTATAAACCCGGCCCATTAAGCCCATCAATCAGATGCAGGCTAATGATGCTAAGTAGGGATGGCAATGGGCCCGTTCCCCGATCTCCGGTGGGGATTTCCTCTATTAAGGAACAGGTATGGGGAAATCTCATCTCGCGAGGGATAAACGGGGAAAAACATATTCCGTCGGGTGAAGTGGGGATGGGGATGTTCCTCTACTCCCCATCCTCGTTCCCCGTTAATATACCCGTGAAAATTGAATGTGAGTCCATATTATATATATATGTATATGTATATATATGTGTATATATACATAAATGAGGATTTTCTCCCCGACGGGTACCCGAATCCTCGATGGGGAGCGGGGATGGAAAAAATCTATCCTCGAAGCCGGGGATGGGGATGGGGAACGGGGAATTTTTGGTCTAGCAGAGACAGGGATGGGGACCCCTCCCCGCTGGGATTGTCCCCGTTTTCATCCCTAATGTTAAGGCCATGTTCGGAGGAGCCACAAATTCTCAGAATTATCTAGTCCGAGTATTTAGCTGGTTATTGAGTAGATGTGTTTTATACAATAGTATGATGAGTAAATAAAAATCTACAGAATCTGAAGAATTTAGAGTTGGCCAGCTTCTCAGCTAATAGGCTTGAAGGGATTAGCTACTTCTGTAGATTTTAAAAATCTAAATTACTGAGGTACTGTTTGGAAGAGCTTCTGAATACTAGAAGTATCTAGCTAGCCAAAAGCTCCCTCAAAGAGGGCCTAACTCCAATAGATTCCAATCCCCTCGTTAATTCCTAAAGTTTTGGTTTTTCTTGTAAAAATGGTCTCTAATCTAATAGATTCTAATATAGATCTCAAAATTATAGAGTTTTTAAATTGGAGTATCTTGCTATTCATTTGTAGAGAATAATTTTGGCTCTTGATCTTTTCCCGCGCACATCAATTCTACGCTGAAACTTTTCTGCACATCTCTTTTTGCTGTCCCTCACTCATCCTCTTGAATATGAGCAATAACCCGTCTGTGCGGCGAGGGAAAACCTAGTCCATCGGATTGGGCAAACTCAAAACTTTTGCAGTATAAAAACTGATCACGTGAGTAATTCAACAGATCAATGAATCAACAGACAAGATAGTTGGATTGCATGGACAAATCGTAGGAGAGAAGAAGTTGTACTACATGGACATATCACAGGAGAGAGAGGTAGGTGGACTACATGTGCATATCGTAGAGGATTATTGCTGAAAAATAGTTGGTAGTTTATCGGACATAACTTTAATATAGGAATTCAAATTTAGATATTCCGATGGAAGGGTAAAGATTTTTAGTGCTGAATTAATGAAAATGAATCCCTATTGAGCTGTAAAATTCATAGTTATAGAATCTAAAGGTAAACTAAGCGCAAAGTTAAAAAACATCAACTTCTTTAAACTCCTGTTCGAAGGCTATTATCCATTCGAAGGCCTCAAACACAGTTTGAATCTTAACAAATACTTCAAATCCTTCAAGATTCTAAAACACTTAAACATGTTGCGTAATAGTTTTGGATTACACCAACAACAGGATAAGAACATTGACCAACTGGAGGACTAATTAATCAGTGGGATGCATAATTGTCAATTAGGCCAGTTCCAATATTCCAATCAAGATAATTTCTATAACATTAGGGACTACTATACAATGCATGATAACAGATAATGTGACAACTTATTAAATGATAAATTATAATAAAACTAAGTTTTACCTAAGACCTTTTTTATATAACATCTAACATTTGATAAGAAATTATAAGAAAAAAGCAATAATGCCCATTATTCCAATTAATATAGTTTACATAACATTAGATAATATACAACATGTGATAACAAATAATATAATAACATCAAATAAGAAAAAGATAATGGTAAGTAATTAATTAGCTACCACCAATCACAACCATCCACGTGTTCTTCGAAAATATGCATGCATGAGATGATCGAAGAACTATCCAATGAGCAGCTAGCTTCATTTTTATGGATTGAAGATTAGTTGTTGTTGATAGCAAAAAGTGATATTAATGGTCAAAATTGTCAAAACGTTAAAATTGCTACTTTTGGCCGAAAATATGTGATTTCTTGGCACAGGTCGGTCTGACTAGAGTAGCACTTTGGTCCGACGGTGCGTCGGCCCCTTGATCGTCAGATTTTAGGGTCAACAATTGTTATCCAAATAGTGGGTGTATTTGTTCATTGTTGATTATTGTTTGGCTCTCTCGATGATTTAGAGTCTTTTTGGGACAGCTCTAGCTCCCTTAGCTACAATGTAGCTCTAAGAAATCATGGAATTAGAGTTGTAGATTGGTTAAGGGTATTTAGTTGAATAATTTAGTTTGTATTTTATAAAAAAATAAAAAAATAAACTATTTTAATATATTATATAAACACTAGATTCATTCTGAATTTTGGAGTTGGAGCGGTACCAAATCTTGGCGTCAATACATCTCTGATTCAATCTCTTGGAAGTTCAATTCAAAAGGTACTTACTCATCCGCTTCGGCATATGCAATGTTCATTTTGGGCTGCACACAATC
Organism: Zizania palustris; assembly: GCA_019279435.1. Classification (NCBI taxonomy): domain Eukaryota; kingdom Viridiplantae; phylum Streptophyta; class Magnoliopsida; order Poales; family Poaceae; genus Zizania; species Zizania palustris. The sequence continues at coordinate 79,438,477 of JAAALK010000288.1, read as the reverse complement.
TCTATGTGTCAAAATTTTATGGAAATCTGGAGTTCTAGGTAAATGCAAGTTCTTCATGTCTTTGGCCCTTCGCGGAAGCTGCCTTACAATCGATAACCTAGCGAAAAGAGGATGGCCTAATAATACAGTGTCCCCTTTGCACATTTTTACTAGAGACATGCCATCATCTATTGTTTTCTTGCTCATTCACCTGTCAAATTTGGGATATAGTTTCTCAACTCATACACGTGGCGGTTAAGCTAAGGAATTAAGTGGATCTAGCAAACTGTTGATATAACTATCATAAGAGAATACCAAAATTAACTCATTGAGCTTACGATACAATTTTCATTTTTATTAGTCGCACGCCAATAGAACTCTCTTGATCTATCTTAGAGTGGTGGACATGGAGAGCGACAGGTGTAGGTGTATCTTCTTGTGAAGCAATGTGTTGCATTTTTGTAGCTTTATTGTTTTTTTAGCTAGTCTCTTTGACGTGATAATCGTCCGTAGCACAACAACCACGTTTGTTGGTCATCTTCTTTTGCATGAACCATGAAATGAAACACATGCCAGTCACCATCGGATGTACGGATGTTAATTAGAAGGAGTAAACATGAGTTGATTAAAAAACTAATTGTAGAATCCCTAGACTAATTCGTAGGACGAATTTACTGAGCCTAATTAATCTATCATTAACACATTGTTACTGTATCACCACATTATCAAATCATGGATTAATTAGGCTTAATATATTTGTCTCACAAATTAACCTAGGGGTTCTGCAATTAGTTTTTTAATTAACTCATTTTTAATCTTACTAATTTCGACAAGAGAATAGCTAAAGTTTAGCACGTGGTTATCAAACGACACCTTATATCGTTCGAAGAAAGAGATTGATTTATCGGATTGGTTTCATCGATTTTTGTTGACTCATCGGCTAGCTGACGGTAAGCTAAAATCAAATCTTACAGTGAGCATAAAATTGGAAGTAATCCGTAGACGATAAGCAAGATTTCATAAACCACCAGTTTCTTGCAGACAGCATTCAGTAGCACTGCATTGTTACACTAGGGATGCATCTCTCCCAACTTTTATTCTATTCTTAGCACACTAGTACTCACTTATTTCCTCATTGATTAAGCAGAAAAACCAGCAACTCTCACACTAGCAGCAGCATCTCCATGTATCCTTTCTTCTCCTTTGGTCGATCAGTGGCAGCTTCACTTGCAGGTGCATGGGTTGCAGGTGCAGTTGGGGCCGCACTTGCAACCGCCGCCCTCAGCTCCGGCTTCGGCGGCGCCGGCCTCGATCCCCTCGTCGCCGTGGCTGCCATGCAACAGAACCAAACTCACAATGCAGCCAAACATAACGTACACAAACACGAACTGTAGCGGTGGGTAAAAACGTACAGTAGTGACGGGCAATCAGCTCGCCACTGCTCTAACGCCACTGCCTTAACCGTAGCAGTGGCGGATACGCTAACGTCATGCAACCGCCACTGCTATGACTAACAGTAGTGACGAACAGTAGTGGCGGTTGCATGATGTAGCGTGCCCGCCGTAAGCCAAACTCACAACGCAGCCAAACATGACGTGGTTGTGCAATAACTCAGCTCAAAACCATTTTGGATTCTTTGCAAAATGGTTATGCTTCAAGTCTTTAATCGTTTTACTAGCTATCAAATCAAAAGTAGATAGTGATACTTACTACTCACATTCCGTCTAATTATTTATAGATTGATTTCTGAGCTAAGAAATGTATCAATTAGATTTAGGGTGATAAATATGTTACTAATAAATACTGATTTCTTTTTTCTGAACGATTTTGTTATATGCAAGTGTCTGACACAGATTTGTTCTTTGCAATTCAGAAAAGAGAAGGGGGACATCTGAAAAATGAAAAAAATATTTATTTTGACACTCCAGAGATGTGAGATGTGCAATTTTTTTTAGGATAACACTTCTGAGGGAGGCTTACGGTCACTGAAAATGGATCCGAATGTCAAAAATACAAACGTTAATTCACTTTCAAGTGCCAAAATAGTAAATCTCTCCCGAGGACATATGAACATCAAATTTCTAATCATCAATCAATACATCATATTCATATAGCTTGAAATTTTAAGACTCTGATACTTAGTTAATAAACACAAGCATTCTGCCAAATAATCATCATAAGGGAAGGAAGGGTCTGTGCACATACCCCTTGGATGGTGCAACACCCATGATGACAATCTTGTTGGTGGTGGTGCTCACCTCATCAGCCATCTCTGGATACATCTTGCAGCTGCATACATGCAGACATAAATCAGAAATTCAGAATCATCACAACCTATCCCTTTTTGCCTCAAGATCAGAACAGAAAAATCACATCCTCACATGAACCTGAAAACTGATTTCAAAACGGAAAAGAACAAGAGGAGAACAAGATGCATGTCATGCAGATCAAGATCAAAGCCCACGAGGACATGAATAGCAGCAACAGCAACACACAACCCACCCAGAGACCTAGATTCCTGGAGAAATCAACCGAGTTTCCATCTGCATCAAGGTGAAAGAGCAGATCAAGATTCAAACGGCGATCTTTTCGTCTTACCCTCCGCAGCCGCTGCCGCAGCCGCATCCGGAGCCGCATCCGCAGTTGCCTCCGCAGCACGACATCTCCTCCTCCTCCTCCTCCTCCTCCTCCTCCTCCTCTCCCTCCCTGCAAAGATCGCCGGGCCCGGATTTTCCTTCACCTGACGCTCGAAGTCGCAGTGCTGGTGGCTGGTGCTGCTCTCCGCCCCGGCCGCCGGCGGCGGCGGGGCGCTACTTATGCAGCGGCAGGGAGGCCATCCGCCGTCCACGTGGCGCGCATCGGGATAGGGGAGATGGTAGTTTACGGATTTGCCCCTCAGTGATGAGCGGTTCTTTGGGACCGTCCACTACACGCGGACAACGAGATCACATGTAATCCACCATTTTTGACTTTAAATTATGTGCAATTTTAACCAAACTCGTTAATTCCATTTCGGTGATCATTTCAGTTTGGCTCTTAGAACGAAATGTTTCGGTACCAGACGATATCGGTGTACCGTTTTGGGGTTTAATAAAATAATATAAATATATTTAAAATATATGTTAATACAATTAAATATGATATATTTTAATATATTGATATTTTAAATGTAGTGTAGAGCTTAAATATTGATATAATATATAACTTAATATAAGTAATATGTAACACATATTTAAAAAAAATAAAAATGCAATTTTGACCAGAATGACTGGTATGTGTCGGTACCGACTGGTATCGAGCGGTATTAATCGGAATGGCCGTTATTGACCGATATTAAAGTTGGAATGGTACACTACTTAATATGCATCGATTTTTATTTAAAACTAAGCAAAGTTAAAGAAGATTTGACTTTAAAAAATGTTAACGATTTGTAATATATTTTATTAAATGATCATTAAATATATTTTAATAATATATTTATTTTGATACCATAAATTTTAATACAATTTTATTTAATTTAAAATTATTTAAATGCAGTAGGTAGCAATAAAGCCAGTTGATATTTAACTGTTAATGTTGCTTCATAAAAACCTATTAATGGTGTCTCTTTTTCTGTTTGTGTTGACTTATCAGTCAACACCACTCTCCATGAAGAGATAATGGTGACAGGTAATCTGGTGCATTTAAATTCCTTGTAACCCTTTTTAGGCCCCATTTGTAGCACATTCAATAATTAATATGATAGCATACAAATAAAAAATTAATCGCTGTATATATATATGAGCTCACACATATTAAAAAATATTATATGGTCGTTAATTCTACACCTGACATGGCACCCACCCCATCCTGACGCTGCGCCGCCCCCATCCCCTTCAGCCGCCACGCCAAGACCGACGTAAACAACCGTCTCTTTGGATCCACGAGTACGCCCCGCATATATTACGAATATATATTTAATCCGTAGCAACACATGTATTAAGATGTGACCCAGAGTAACTCGACATATTTATGCAATTGGACTCACTACGTCAAAAAATCAATCACTCGAGAAGCCGAAGAAATTGGATTCTCTCCCTATTCCTAATTTTTCTTTAATGTCAGCGAACAACCGAGCCGAATCCACGAACCCTAGATTATTCAGAAATCTTACACCGTTCTTCAATCTCACAAGAACAAAAGATGATTTCGCTCGCTTTCAATCACCAAAAGATGATTTGTCGCCGACCTTTTTCTGTGACCTGACAACCATATTATCCTCAACTTTTATTTACTCTGAATTCTCAACTTTTTCAATGAAAATGATGTAAAGATTCGCACAGTATAGATCGTCCCAAATACAAATCACATCTTTAAAATGTCTTGTCTGATTTATCAGATCTTTCTTCAGATAATGGAAGCAAACGTTTTGTCTCTCTCCTTTGTGTTTTATGATATCTATTTATACTACTATTTTAAAGAAAGGTAGTGGTGGTCAGTGCGTCACCTCCGTCACTCTTTCTCGTAGCAAAATAAATTTTTTCGGCTTTAGTTTTGCTCACCCGTATTTGCATCATGTTTTTTTAATGTTGTGCTATTTCCCGGTGTAATGTACGGATACTCAGTTAGTACTACTTTACAAGAAGTTAGCGGTGGCGAATCTACTGTCATCGCTGGCTTCTCATTGACATGTGTATTCTATTGTTAGTAAAATCTATATTACTTTTAAAACCAATATATTAATTTCGAAACTGAATTACGATGAATATTATTTCATGATTTTTAAGTTATTTATATCATTTTCACGGTGTTTTTTCATGTTATATTTTTTTGTTGCAACGCACGAGCACTCAACTAGTCTTCAAAAACGTACCATCAGAAGAAAGTAAGCGTGCTTTTCAAGTTACCAAGTAGTACAACTTATTCGAAGCTGTTCTTCGTGGCCATTTCTTAGAAAACTTTTTTAAAGCAACTTTGAAAGTTTTTAATATTTAATTGTTTTGTTTATTTTCTTAAATAACCATCATAAGCTCAGTTTCATTTATGATCCATAGCTGATAATTTAGCTATGCTTAGACAGTGAAATTTGAGAAGAAAAAATGTACTGCTCAAAGTCTAAAAGAGAAGCCCACAAGTTTGGAATTTACTTCCTCTGTCCTATGATGACTTTACTTTTGAGATAAATTTGATAAATTAGTGTTGAAGTGAAAGATCAAAATGCACTTTTGAGATAAATCTGAGAAATTTCTGTCCCAACATTACTTGTATGAGATTACACATCCAGAGTTCCAAACACTGGTGCAAAAACTATTGCTTCTTTGATTCCACTCAATATATAAATTGCAAAACCTTTCAGCACATGAATTCAATTCCTATGTCCTAACAAACCACCCCTCCACAGATCATGTTCTCTCCAAGGAAAGTAAGGAAAGAATGATAATATATACATGAGGATAGTGCCTTCCATTATATGGAACAATTAGGTCAAGAAAGGGGCAGAAAGAATTAAATAGCTACAACTCAAAACTCTGTGAGATGGAGAGTGAACTCTGTCAGAAGCTTGTCCAACACAAAGTCTGCCAAATTGTTTGCTAGGTGATCAGCATCTCTCTGAAAATTCACCCAGCGATCGCTCTTGACTAGGTCATTTGACAGGATAGCATCGATTTCCATGCTCGGTTGTGGCTGTTCATCCAGATGGCAGCTTACTTTAGACCACAATTCCTTAAGGGCATGGCTTCCCACAGGTTTGGGTCTATCAAAAGAAGAAAACCAGGACAGCTTGGACTCACGAACAGAATATTTCTTGTAGATATCGAGCAATACTTCGTTTGTCAAGTCAGACAGAAGTAACTGATCAGCTGACATATCAGTGAAGTCAAATGCCGCGGCAGCAGCCTCGTAATGCTGGCAATCCTCTTCTTGGAGAGCTGTAATGTTCTGTGAGTACCATTCATCAAACAGTATTTCATTGCAGAAGCTAGATTTAATGAATATGTCCTTCACATAGATCAACTCATCTCCATTCTTTCGATCTTCTTGGAGATAGTTCAGTTCATCAAAGTCACTTTCTTGAACATTTTTGTCAGTCAGTTCAGTAGTCGATATTTCCATAGAAGTTCTGGCATTGAGAACCATGTCAGCTGGATCATCAGCATCATTTAAATGGAGGATTCTTGACTTCAATGACGAATCTGCAAAACAAGAATAAAAATGAAAAGAAAACCCAGTTTAATATTGAAGGCTCAGCTCGAAACAAAAGCTAATTAAATGAAAAAAAAAAATCTAAAGTTAATATTCATGTCATTGATAATTTTGGTGATAAGTGAATAACAATATATTAGAACTTTTAATACCCCTGTAACTCATAAGGTAAAATACTATATCAGAATTTTTAACACACCTGTAACTCAAGGTAAAAGTACTTGATTTGCTACTTCTAATATAATCTAATTGGTGCTAAACAGTGACAGGTCACTGAAGGTCTCAAATCAGAGATTCTATAGTAGGAATCGTTTTATATTTTCCAAATTATCGAAAGCTAATGTATGTAGGTTTTCTTCACACTAGATGGAAATCTCACCATTCAGGACTATGTATTTCGCTGGACTAGCAGGATCATCTGTGAAGGTCAAGTCAAGAACTGACATTGGATTGTCAGCTTCTTGTTCGCTGCTTAGATTTATCTCAGCTTCAGTTTCTTGACCGGGATCAGGAACGCAAAAAATACCTTCTCTTGATTCCAGAACAGCAGGAATTGTTGTCTGTTCTTCTGCAATGTTGCCATCTTCTGAAATTATAGTACACATGCCAGCTTCTGTTGATGAATCAATATGATCGTCGTCAGAAGTTGTTCCATGTTCTTCTGGGACATCAACTTCTTCTGATGTTGAATGAGCAGCACACAGATCAACTTCCTTTGACGAGTGAACATGCTCATCATCACAAGTTGCTGCGCGCTCTTCTGAAATATCGAGCACCTCTGAAGGTAAAGGAAGAGTGCATAAATTAGCATCATTTGATAATGCAGTGGCACACTTTTTGTCATTCATGTAGTCCTCAAGTAATGCAGTATTTTCAGAGCCATCAGCAACCTCATCACAGGAGACCTCATCCATAGAAGCATCTACATCTCCGTTCACTACAACAGTTTTCTGTGGAACATGTGATGCCAAGGCATCTTCTGGAATCACAAGATTTTCAGCAGGTATAACCAAACTTATTGATCTGGACTCAGCAAAAGTTCTTTGCAAACCAGTAACCTCAGCAGGCCCATCCAAAGAATGATCCCTAGTAGATTTTGAACTTGACAGTGTGCTCTTTGACTGGCTGCTTGAAATGGAATCAAGCAAGTGAGAATACCTCTCCAGTGATTCAGTGAGGGAACGTGAACGCCGAAAACCTTGGTTTACAGGTCTTTTAGCAGCAGTACCATTGTAAGGTTTCAAACCATCCCTATCATATGTTGCAGAGGCTGACCGGGAAAGTTCTTCTTTAATTACATCCCCAGATACCTTTTGTCCATAAGGGACCTTATGAAGAACCCCATCCATTGAAATGCTACGATGACTCTTTCGTTTCGCATGACTGTCGCTGCTCTTTAGAAGTAGAGAACTTGTATCATTATCACAACCATCTTGGGTGTTCAGTGTAGCATGGCAGAAATTTGTATTGGTGGTATTTTTCATTGATAATGCAGTGCTTTGTGAAGAACCATCTCCATTGGAAGCAGATTCACCATCAAGAACATACTCATTGTTTTCCAGATAATGTATTGAAAGAGTACGCAGCAGCTTCGGTGCAACAGGAAGCATCTTTTCTTTCTGGCCTTCCTTTCCATACAACTTTTTCAGAATCAAGGACCCCAAACTTCCCTTACCAGAACTCTTTTTTGAAGCCTTGTTTTTCTTTGTTAACATATAGGAGAAATGAAAACAAAATGATGAGTCATCTCGAGATAAAAATTGGTTTGCTATATAAGAAGTTTTGGAGGAGACAAGTAATTATGGAAACTTCTGGTATGGAACATGTTTTTCTACACTTATATGACTATGATGAAGTATGTGCACAACTGTACTAATGCTTTAATGGTTATATACCTATATGTAATGTAATCGCAGCAATCCAAACACTACTATATTGTGCTTATAAATAATTTCTGGCCTTAACAAGTTTCAGTTACATTGTACAATGCTACAAACTAGATGCTCACATATTAGCTTATGTATGAGGAAGTTTCAGAAATTACTACCAAGTTGTGCAAAAATAAAATGTTGTTCTAATACATCCAATTAAAATGCTTTGACAGGGTGAAGATGGAGTTCTAAAAGCTGAGCAATTTGTACATACCTCAGTGTATTTCTCATCTTCCTTGACACCACTGTCTTTGTCTTTCAGTGGAACATATGAACTTCGGCGTCTACTTCCTGCAATTATTTTTTCATCTAACGCAAATCATAAACATGGTAGGAGGATATTTTCTAATACTATTACAATACATCAAAATATAACACTGTTCTGGTAAGTTTTACATAACAAGGAATCATAATTGTTACGGCGACGCGGCGAAGTGTAACGATCTACTACCTTTACAACTTTACATCTCTTATGGCATGCGGCGTGGTGTCATCATAGATACATCGGTGTGGCGAACAATCAAATATATTAGGACTATTAGGACATATAAATGTAAAGTTGGTAACAATACAAATATAGCACAAAAGAGACTTAATGTAGTACAAGAGTCATAGTCTAGGATTTATTACATTAAAATAACAATACAAATATAGCATAAAAGATATAAAACTATCTTATCTCTAAAAGCGGGGGTGGAGTGGCTAGCACCACGGGTGGTGGCCTAGCCCACTCGGGTTCGACTCCTCACCCTCTTCAATTTTTCCCCGGGGTTGTCTCTTCCCTAGCTTAAAAAATTATATAAAAGTTTTGAATTCCTCATCTATTAAAAATCATTTAAAGCAAATTATAAAGAGTGACTTTCCTTTTTTATCTTTCATTCTCTTCCTCTTCTTTTCCTTCTCTTCCTAACTTCCTTTTCTATTTCCTTCCTTTTGTCTTTCATTCTCTTCCTCTTCTAGGCTCTAGCCAACCCGACGTTGCCCAAACCTCATTGCCTCTCACCACCACCACCAAATACCCATTGCCGCCATCGGAGTAGCTCTTTGCTACGCCATCGCCATCCCACGAGCTTGGGCGGTTGCGACTGTCGTCATCTCGACGACTTCCTAGGGCTCCCGCACCTCGACACAAAGGGCTCACGGCAGCGGCGACAGAAAGAGAAGTGTGGCGACCGAAAGAGAAGTGTTGCGATAGGAAGAGACATGCGATGACCGGCGAAGAGAAACACATATGCGGCTAGGGTTTTGGCAATGCACTAGGACTGAACATGTATTTTTACCCCTCTCCTTCCTATATGGCGAGCGCCATAGCTGTGGTAGGCGCCACACGATGCCACAAAAGTGCCATGCTCCTGTGGCGCCCGCCACGGACCACCCGCACCGTGACATCGTATGGCGAATAACAAAATCATGCCATGATGATTTGACGATGATATATTGTTGCCATAACAACTATGCAAGGAATTAAGTATTTAGTACACTAAAAGTAAAATAGGAAATTCCTTGTTTATAAGTTAATATTGCATTACATAACTCACCCTAAATATCAAGGACAAACCATTTCAACTTCATGAATTGCGCTGATGGCCTAACTCTCCCAAGAACATAAGAACACTCAACTCACAAAGCAAGAAGATGAACATGACAAACATAATTTTATTGCTGCATGCACAAGCACTTCACTTCACCTCTCTCTCTTACACTCCACACCGAGTACAACGTATGTATAGTGTTGCTTTTAAAGCCCGGTAATGGATTAACCTCACGCATGCACAGGACACACACCTCCGGCATGCTCTCATTACGACACCATAATGCCACTTACTCCTGCATGTAGGCATTACTTCCTTGCATGTAGCAGCCATTCACTCAAACCAATGCACAAAGCCACTCACTAGCCTTGCACAAGCATTGGCTGGCTGCGTGCACACACTCATCCACACATCCCACTAATTACCTCTACTAATTAGTCATTACATGCATAATCTCCACTTAATGTTGCATGCATGCCTAGCTAATTTGTCCTGGATTGCAGCCATGCACATCCACGAGCACCACAGGAAGCACAACTCAGATGTACCCACCCACGAGTACACGACACCACTACGCTACGGTTGGCCGCACGACCCAACCAACACGCACAAGTCAAGATTATTTCCAACAATTTCCCTCCTAATCTTGACATACTGATTCTCCAATGCGGATCACCCGCACTACCTTGTAGCCACACGTAGGAGCCTCCTTGATGGCGCCTTCAGGGTCGATCACAACTATGTCTTGCCACACACAACGGCCTCATGTGCGACACATGAACTAATCCTCACGATTAGATCTTCTCCTCTCAAGAGCACTCACTACACACATACTCAAGAACTTGTTTTCTTCACTGCTAAAACACCCCAAACATGACACCATACATAGACTTAGCACTCACAAAACTTGACTCAATAACACACTCATGAACAAACACCAAGACTCAACACAACCCTTTTTGCCTCTTGTTTGCAGCATCACTCGACATGCAGGCTTGCTCCATGGCCACCACATACCTCTCGCACGCGCCATGGAGAGCTCGTCAGCGCTCGTCTTTGATGTAGCTTTGCCGTCGATGTCATCGCACCACGACATAGCATCGGACAACATCACCTTGCCATAGGATCACATAGCTCTGATACCAATTGATGGCCTAACTCTCCCAAGAACACAAGAACACTCAACTCAAAAAGCAAGAAGATGAACATGACAAACAAAATTTTATTGTTGCACGCACAAGCACTTCACTTTACCTTTCTCTCTCTTACACTCCACACCGAGTACAATGTATATATAGTGCTGCTTTTAAAGCCGAGTAACACTACTGACTTTACTTCACACATGCACAGGCCACACACACACCTCTTGCATGCTCTCATTACCACGTCATATTGCCACTTACTCCTGCATGTAGGTGTTACTTCCTTGCATGTAGCAGCCATTCACTCAAACCAATACACAAAGCCACTCACTAGAGCCTTGCAAAAGCATTGGCTGGCTGCCTGCTGCGTGCACACACTCATCCACACATCCCACTAATTACCTCCACTAATTGGTTGTTATATGCAGGATCTCCACTTAATGCTGCATGCATGCCCAGCTGATCTGTCCTGGTTGCAGCCGTCGTGCACATCCATGAGCACCACAAGAAGCACAACTCGGATGTACCCACGAGTACACGACGCCACTACGCTACGGTTAGCCGCACGACCCGACCAACACGCACAAGTCAAGATTATTTCCAACATGCACTTATGTGTTGTTCAATTACACTCTGCTCCACCTACTATTCATGGCTTTTTAGCAAGTAAAAGAAAAGCATTAAGTAGTCAACTTACCACCGCTGCCTTTTCCCTGACTGTGTTTCTTGTCAGAGATCATCTTAGTAGATCGCAGGCGCCGACGAAAGCCAAAGAACTGAAGAATGCTCCATTTGCAACCATGGAATTCCTTCCCATAAAACGCGGACTCCTGATGGTGCATTAGCTGGGCCATTTGGTGTTAGCCTGGCAACAAAGGATAGGTAGTTCCTTATAACCACCCTTGCAGAATAAGGAACAGTTCCTCAGCTTCTTAAACCCTGTCATGAACAGATTGGCCACTGATTAACAATTCAGAGGATATCACACACAATGTCAATATGTCATTCATTCTAACTCCAAATAAATCATTGCTTCAAGACCTCACTGGAATTCTGCAAAAAGTGCATGAGCCAAACAGATTTAATATAGCAAAAGATGGTCTCAAAGACTCAAACACAGTATCCACAAAACTGGTTAGCCAAAGGAAGATATTAATCATGAGGAAACACACACCTTAATCAACCAACGAGCTAATAAAAAACACAAGTTGAGAGGGTCTTTTGCACCTTTTCAGGCAGAGAAAAAACAATGATGCTGACATAAACACCCCTCTTTCTGAAAACACGCACACAAACACCCACCTACTGCAACTAAACCATTTCTTAAGACTCACTAATCAAACCATCTATCCATAAATATCCTTGTTAGTTTGTGTTTCAATTCCTAATCAATAATTGGACGATGGAGAAATGAAATCTGCACAGGGAGAGTCTCTTTAGTGAAGAAAAAGACTGTGATCCTCATCAATTTCTCCAAACAACATATTTAAACCGTGCGAAAATGTTTCCACAGTGCGAAATCACCAAGGAGGAGAAGGAAGTTTCTAAGGAAAAAAATGGTGAAACAACGCAGGAAATCAGGTAAAAATAAATAAAAAGCACACACATTTCTCAACTCAGGGCCGAACCTAACATGGGGCATGGAGGAATCAGCCAAAAAATCGAAGAAATCCGGAAGAAACTGGATGGGTTAGTTGCAACGGAATAAACCAATCCAAGTCCGGAAGAAATCCGGAAGAAACTTGGTGGGTTAATTTGACGAAGAAATCAATCCGAATCGGAATGAAACAGTGACAGAGAGAGGGAGATGGGCATCGCTAAACGTATCCTTTTACTGATCCAAACAAAATGCTGAAAAAAAACGTCTCCTTTGTTACCAGCGAAGAAAAAGCAACAAACAAAACGCAGCCGAAAGACCACCCGAGGCCTGGGCTGAAGCTTCGCAATCTCTCCAGCTCCAGCTGATCCTGATCGATCAACTGAACAGAAGCCGAGTGGCGCCTTTCCACAAACAGATTAAACGCAAAAACCGCAAGCAGCGCGCGCCGCCGCCATCAAGAACCGACGCAAAAGAAACCACCTTTCCTTCAAAGTTCGAAGCATGCTCCGTAGAAAACGAACCTTCGATTCAGATGATGGCGCCTGCAGGCTGCAGCCGACAAACCCAGAAAGAAAAGATTTGGTATCTGATTCGAGAGGGCTGGCGGCTGGCGCTCCTGGAGAGGAGAGGAGTTGGTGAACTCTCAAACGCCGAAACGGGAATTCCCCGATTATGGAATGGGAGGAGAGGGATCCGAGATGCAAGGAAGGGAGAGCAGAGAGGGGTTTCTGTTAAGTTCTTCGGTCCGCGGCGCCCTGCCTGAACAGCGGCGGGTGCTGGCGGTTGAAAACTTCCACTCTTTTGACAGTTATCAGTTTCCTCTTCAGGTTCTTCAATTTTCTCCAGGAAAAATATTTTCTTTGATGTGTTTTTCAGTTTTTGCAATTAGTTTTAGAAACTCATAACCATCTTTTAATGACATAATATTGACAACTGATAAGTTTAGTATAATAATTAACTGCTAATTCACTCTTTTGACAGATACCGTTTACTCCCTCCATTTAAAAAAAAAGAAATAGTTTTAAATATGATTTCAGATATCAAAAAGCAATTAATTAATATATATTTTCCATATTTTCTCCTATTAAATATAACGCGGAAGTAAACATAGCACATGAAACGAAAAGGAAGTAGTACTACATCAGAACTACGGTTGTTCAAAATACACAATAAAATACAAAAGGACTTAATGATTTCAGATACTAATGAGCAATTAATTAATATGTATTTTCCATATTTGGCCCTATTAAATATAACATGGGAGTAAACATAACATAGAAAACAAAAAAGTAGGACTACACCGAGAGTATAGTTGTTCGAAATGTACAATAAAATACAAAACGACTTATTTTACACAACTCTTGATACAACTTTAAAAAGAATTCTTTTGTGAATCAAAGGGAGTACCGGTTTCCACTTCTCCTTTTATTTTATTCAGGGAAAAATATTTTCTTGATGTGTTTTTGCAATTGGTTTTAGAAACTCATAACCATCTTTTATATATGACATAATATTGACAACTGATAAGTTTAGTATAATAATTAATAGCTGCCTGCTAATTTTCGTTAAGTTGAAAACTTCCAATCTTTTGACAGTTATCAGTTTCCTCTTCCTCTTTTATTTTCTTCAGAAAATAAATGTTTTTCTTTATGTGTTTTTTGCAATTGGTTTTAGGAACACATATCCATCTTTTAGATTTGACAGTCTATTAAAAGCTGATAACTTTAGTATAATAATTGACTGCTAATTTTTGTTGATGTTAATATTAGACTAGAATAGTTTTTTCCATCTTTTTATTTGGATCAGTAGAATTATGATTGATAAATGTCCATACTTGGTTTTATACACCGATATTAAGGGCTAAAGGTTTAAAAATTATGATTGAGAAATATCTTATGTTATTATTATGTTGTTTAGGGTGTGTTTGGTTGAGTTATAGATTCTAAACATACTATTGTGAGTTATAGAAAAACTACGGTGAGATGTGAGCTGTAGATTTATGTTTTTGTAGCTCATGATGTTTGGTTACATTATTAATATACAATTTTGCATGTAAATTAATATAATCATGAAATTTTGTAATGTTTATAATAAAATTATATTTTTTTGAATTACATTAAAATGATATATTTTACTAAAATTTTACATTTTCAAGTTTACATGAACTGATATGTTATAATAGCATGGTAGATAATTTTCGTTCAAAGTTGAACCCAGAAGCTATAAAAGTTGGGGTCCTCCGGCTTTCAGTTTGTACTACGAAAAAACGAAAAAAAATGCAATGTTTGAAAAAGCTAGTTGGCCGTGAACCTGTTTGGTTCATTTTTTAGCTTCCTAACCAGAAAACCGGTTCTAAAAGTTGAACCAAACACAACCTTAAAGTTGTTTATGGCATATCTTTCTTTTTTGGCAATATTTGAATTTAGTGGTTGGAATCACATTTCTTTCTCAAAAGGGAGATTTGATCATATACTCTTTCTTTAGATGAAAATTGAGGATTTACCCTTTACATCTCAATGACATGTGAAGTCCACTCAGATCAATAACATGTAGGTTAGGATAGTAAATCTTCAATTTTTATCTAAAATAAGGATATATGATCATTTTTTTCTTCGCAAAATGCTCGATGGGAGCTGAAGAAGATTTTTTCCAGCTATTATCTTTGTGTGTGATCAATTTACATCTGAGAATTGACACAATGGATGAGCTTGCAAGAGGTGAAGAGGGACGAGATGAACTGGCTGTTCTTGTCACACATCAAGCTAGCGAATTGAAGGCACCATCGAATTTATATATATAAAATCAGTTCAATTCAAAGTATGGAGACAGTGCCAAGAACCACGTTTTCGTCCATCACGATCATTATCTCCGGACACTTTGAAAAAAATCATTTTTTTGATTTGTTTCCAAAGCCTTCAAATCATCATCAATTCATACTCCCTTTTGCCATACATATCAACATGTTGTGTGCTTGTTTCATAGTGCTGAGTTCCAGACAGGTAGCTCGGATGTATTCACATATTTTAATTTTGTATAACATCATAAATTATATATATATATATATATATATAATATTTTTATGCAAAATTACTGTATGTAAATATAGCAATAATATATTATAATATTGTAAAATGACATAAATTGGATCGTTGGATAGTTTAAAATTGGGCCGAAGATTTCAATAGGCCGTTTTTGGAGGTGGTCATAGATCTACCTGGACTACCCCTAGCTGCGTCCCTGGGTACAAAGCCAAAAATATATCATGCTTAGGACCAATTCAACTATTATTAACTACTTCCCTATTCCATAATATAGCAATATAGTATCAAATTAAATGATATATTTTATAGTACAATAAATTTAAACAGTACCATTATTCAGATTCACTGTACTATAAAATGTCTTATCTGATACTAAATTGCTATATTATGAAACGGATGAAGTAATTGTTTATTTATTTTAATGAGTTTTATATAATTTTATAGCAATTTTTATAGTAATAAGGAGCTAGTGTGAATTTGATCCCTCCATGTGGATTTCTTTTGTGTGAATATGTCATCTCCATGGATTTTTCCCCTAATATCTCATTGAATAATTTATTATGTATTTGCAAAAGATATGGATTTGGCTGGGTTGACCTGCTTAATCATAAATGTAGTACATGCATGACCAATCAAACTTGGCATGCTTTTTAAAGTGGAAATTATTTTTCATTTTCTAGTTATCATCAACGTATGAAACTTGATCTATTATCATATATATAAATAAAGGTAAAAATAGTTTAGATTAAAATAAAAGTGATAGGCCCTCCATTAACTTTTAAATGACACAGTTAACTTTTAACTCATGACACAATTGACTTTTAACTCAACATTTAACCATTCGTCTTATTCAAAAAAAATTGCACATATGCAAAAATATAAGTTATACTCGGAGTACTTTCAGTAATAAAACAAATTATAACAAAATAAATAATATTTTAAAAAATTATTGAATAAGATGAACGGTCAAACATTGAATAAAAACAATTTTGTCGTTTAAAAGTTAACGGAGAGAGGGAGTAATAAACAAGTGTGATCTTGTTGACTTGTTCTAGGTCAATAGCTCTCTACAAAGACGCAGTACACACTGGCACTGTGATGCCAATGAAGATATCAAGACCTGTCTTTTTCTTCCACATGTCCATTGTTAATCAAAGATATTTAATTCAATATTATTGTTGGTGAAGATATTTAATTTAATCTTATTTATGACATGTTTGATAGATCTCTGAATTTAAATAGTCAAATGAATCTAAAGTTGTAAAGTGGGAAATATAGCTCCACCATTAGCTCTATATCATTTCTATGTATTTTTTATAGCCTATATATGTATTTTTGTAGCCGATCCAACTACTTTGTTAGTAAAAAGTGAAAAATCTAATAGTGTTTGATTCGACTATAAGAACATGTTTGTTTCAGTTTACGATTATAACAATTCAGTTTATAGAAAAAATCGGGTTGTACTAGCTCTTACCAGATGTTATAATATGTACTTAGTACTCTAGATTATAATAAGTTGGCATAATAAGCTACTCTGTTTATTTCCGCTTATGAAAAAAAGTTAGATTGTTATAATCCCAAACTAAAATAAATAGAGCCTAATATATGTATTTTTTAATCAATGTAACAAATCCATTAATAAAAAGATTAAAAATCTAATAGCAAGTGTTTGCTTGGACTCCAACTCCCTCTAATGAGTAATATAGCATGAACTTTTAGTTAATTATCTCCACGATGCTGTCGCCCATGAATGAGAAAAGCAATCGCTTCAAGTCATCGCTAGGATTATATTGCAGCTAGCTAGCTGCATTTGAGCAGCTAGCTAGCATCTAGAAATTAAGTGTACTACATATATACTCACATGCGATATCAAACTCAACCTTGGATTTGACTGGTCACATACTCTACGTACGTGCTTCGCAACCGGCGGTCAACGGCGACAAACAAGCTAGACACCTTACGAAAACATTAATGGATGGCCACTAGAGGTTTTATACAGTCGTTTATACGAAATGGACATACTTAGGCCCGGTTTGGATGGACTAATGGTTGAGTTCGAGGAGTTAGTAGTGGAGCACCCATAGATCGAGAAGAATGAAGCGTAGCTTCCCAATCTTTGGCTGATGATCTATCTAGGTGGCAGTGTAGTATCTTAGGTTGACTTTGAAAAGGCCTTGTTCTGAACCTCCTCTACGTCACGGGCAGCGGAGTGAGTTTGAGTCGCAAGGGTAAATTATACGCCTTCATCTAAAATAAAACATGTTCGAACAGCCATGCCCACAGATACAGGCACGTGTCTTGATGTTTTCCTTATGCGGTGTTTTTACTTGTTTTCAACTACTCTTGGGAAGGATGGGATGTTACCAGAGTATACCCTCGGGGTATACTGCTAACCTTTGTGGTTGGTAACATTCCTGTGTGGAGCAGAAAGTCAAAAGACTTCATAGAGAAAGATACGAGTAGTTAAAACTAGTTGAACGGTAAACTGGACATGGGTTGAGAATATGATAAATATGGGAACAACATTCCCCAGGGATGGGCAAGCTAGTACTGATAAACAACATAAGAGATGAAATGTTGAGATGATATTGTATAATAAGTTGAATTGATGAAAAAAATGGTGGGATTATTGCAAAGCAATCCTAGAATGGTGAAAATGTGGAAATTAGTTTAGTTATTGAATTGTATTGCTATATGTAGGAGCTATTAGAGGTTGGGACCTCTAAACACTTGGAAATTTTAAATTGTATTCCCTTGAGAATCATTGTCGTTCTTTGTATCCTTCATGTATATTTTTTTACTTTGTTTTTACACCCCTCAGGGTTTGCTAACCTTCCTGAATATTAAGAGAACTTTGGAGATAAAAGTGAAAACATTGCTGATGAAGACCCAGAAGATTAAGGTTTTGAGCCTAGTCTCTAAGCAAATGATTTAGATAGTAGTTTATGCTTTGTAATAGGTATGCCTTAAAAACAACTATGTAAAAATTAAGTGATGCAATAAATAGGTTCACAATGGAACTACTACCGAATGGAACCAATTCTCTTTTGAATTTTGTTCGTCTTCGATAAGTTTCGACTTATCATGTTTCGAAGGTATTTCTGTTTCGGTACAGGTCGTTACAATTTTTATAATTATGTCATTTGATATTTTATTTGAATATAACAGCTAGTATTTAGTGTATAGCACAATTCTTATTAAACATTTACATTTTATTCTTAAATATACTACATATCAATACATCATATTAAATTTGGATATCTTAATTAATATTTTGTAGACTCAGAGCCAAACCAAGCCTAAATGTTTAGCTCGGTTCTTGAACGAGCAGCCGAGCTAGCTCATCTGGTTTCCAGCCCTAATTGCAAGGTCACACAAAAGTATCTTGTCATCCACTTGGCTTCTGCTGGTTGCTTTCTTTGGCCAAAACATATAAAGTAATGGTCAGGGCAATCCATCATTCACCAAGAAGCTGTATATTCTGTAATCAAATCAACTTCTTCTCATATGATTTTTCAGAGGACCACAGTCCACATACAGCTACAGTATCAAGCATGAAAATGGCAGGCTTCAGATGAGATGAGAAGAACACAGTGCCAGGCAAGCTAATATCAGATGAAACTTGTGTTGTATTTAACCATGACACAGGGGACTGATGCATAACACTGCAATGTAAACCCAAAGAAGTTGAGCAACATGTAAGATTGAACCCAATTTGCGGATTAGAAATTTTGGGTCACGGAATAGAAGTGGTACAAAGCACAATTAGCGGAAACGTTTGCGTGGAATTGAAGGCTTTGGTTTCCATATTGCTGATGATGGAGCAAATATTCAATCCCATGATGCCAGCTCGCCAACATGAACTCCCTACAGGAATGGAGGAAGAATCACCCATCGCCGAGGATACTTAGGTCTACCATCCTTCCCATCAAACAACTGCAAAAGAAAAACTATCAGTAAATCTATGTGATTTCACTGCATTGTTCAGCACTTCAGTGTGACAAAGAAAATGCTCGCCTTCTTTAGACGGCGGTGCTTCCCAAGTGCCCAGTTGGTCATGATGCTCGCTGCCACGAAGAGGAAGATACAGCCTGCCACAGTCTGTGTGGCAATGTTGAACCCGATCCATTGGTAGATCTCAGTGGTGTAGTTTGCACATGTCACTATGTTGAACAAGAAACCACGAGGAATCTGATAACCACCGTTACCACTCGGACTTCTGAGGTTCCTCAGCAGGATATGGCAGTAAAAGTTTGCAATTTGGCAAATAACCCCAAATCCAAACCCAATCTTCATCTGCAAATCACTCACAGGGGTGTAAAGTGGGTGATTGCAGTAGTAAGCAATGTAAGCTCCAAAGGTCCAGTAGTAGGCGCAGTTCCTAAAGACATTCGATAGAGGAGAAGTCGCATGACTGAAACGGTGGACAAAGAATGTCTCCATGATCCTCTTGAAGTAGTGGAAACACCAATAGTACATGGCGTAAGTCTGGAAAGGATGGATGACTCGCTCTCCCTCATATCCAAAATATTTATAGACAGGCAGGTAATAAAACATGGGGTAGATGATAAGAGGACCCAAGTATTCAAAGAAGAACAGTGTGCTGTAGAAGACCTGAGGACCTAGATCTTTAAAGACTACTGTCAAGGATCCAGAACCCTTCTCACAGTATTCTGATAGGCTAGACTTTGCATTAAGGACAACTGGTTTTCCAGATTTTCCCGGTTGGAGAGGGAGTGTGAGCCGCTGCCTAGCAGGATAATACTTTCTGGCTGCACAGTGTAAAACCAGGCGGTTAGCAACTTGTAGATCATTCGTGAAACAAGTGTTCCAAGAGAAAGCAAGACATAAAACAATATATGATCAAAATGTCCAGCTAGCTCATTCATAATTCACCCAAAGAAATTAACCAGGGAACTGTTTTGTGTAGATGTAAGATCAAGATTGTGATCAATATTAGCACAATTGCACTGAATACTGATACTGCAATCTAATAAATATTTGCGTCTAATGAAACATACCGTGCTTAGCTTTACAGGGAAACATTAATTAATTTAGCAATTTTGTACTGGTTAGTGATCACTACATTTACTTTGATTTCACAACTTTTGGTTCATCTATTCCGTATATATTTGGAATTGTAACCTGTAGTCCTGTACTAGATGGCAATGCCCAAATATGGGACTAATTAGGAAGATTTTCTTTCTGTGGAAAAGGTGCTCGCGGCATTTGTGATTTAAACACAACTTCTTACTGCATAACCATATATCATGGCCCATCTTCTCACTAGACCACATCACAGCACATGGTCTTTACTCTTGAGTGGTCCAACATGAGTAATAAGTTCTTGTGAACACCACCTCAGAATAACATTATGGCAAGTTTAGACTAACATGCAAATCTGCCAGCCTGGCACAAACAAGAAGATGGTGCTTATAAATGTGGCAATAAATACCATAAGAAGTAAGAACATAGGATGAGGCTCTTGATGACCATCACACTAAAGTTTGATATATTCAAGAACCGAAGTATGTTTTTGTCATTGACAGAGCAACAGTAGCATAGATGGTGAGTCAAAACAGACTATAGGTGCTGACTTAAGAATGACGGACAGCAGCACACAAGTCATATGAGAAATTGAGAATTAGCTTCTTGGTTCAACGTTTAAAGAGTCCAAGGATGAACCATCAGCAAAAAGGGCTGAAAGAAAAAATGGATTTATAGAAAAATAACATAAAAAAGACAACTAAGTTTCTCAGGAACCAGCATAATCCCTCCATCAGGCTAAGTACAGCATTAAAAATCATGATACACTTCAAATAAGCTTAATCACGAGCAAAATTAGAATCTTATACACAAAATGAATGTAGATAGAAAAAAAAACAAATTCTTCAGCCAAGAGCATATAATATTTAATGATTGTGGAATAAAAACGAAGAAGGTAGTCTTCGTGAAAGCGTGTACTTTTGGTATTTAATGCGTTATTGACGTTACTAACCATGGTTACATATTTCAAATTAAACAGTTTTTAACATAATGAATATTAGCTGGCCACATTATCTTAATTATTGCCTATTGTCCATGAATCCTATTTTCAGCATACAGTTCTTTTTAAAACCTTTCTTGATGTTTGGTTAATGATATATCCCCGAACTATTTTCAACCGTGTTTCTTGTCTCAACTTAATCTGTTTCTTTAAGTTTTCCTGGCAACTCAGTGTGTGTGCCTATTAAAAAGCGCACATACAAAGTTTGTGAGTGAGTGGATGTTGCTAGCCAACTCCATCCTACCTAAGCAGATCCTAACAGCCTGTCAGCTGCAGCAACCAAAAGAATCTGTGATAGTATGGTGAAGTGGCAACAAAGAGTCAACCAATCAAGATGAACCGAGAGTGACTACAATTATTGTACTATTGATGTATGGTTTCGTGTTCCCCCTCGCTTATCTCATATACAAATAGTCAACCTAAGCAGAACACCAACAGTACCCGATGCAGGCTGCAGTACACGACCAGTGGAGAAGCAGAAAAATCCTTTCTTTAGCTGTTTTAATTAAGTGATTAAATAAGTGTGAAACTGTTTGCTCTTGATGATCATACTAAACTACCCCCAAAATGTTCAGATTTGGACCTGCTGAGCAAACTCGATCTAGCATCCTAGCCCCAGACCATCTGAAGCTCGCAAGATTTAACTAAAGAACATATACTTGATGGGATCACTGCACGTACTTTTGGCGTAGATAGCCTCCTGCAGATCCGCGACCTTGGCCTGCAAAATGAACTCACGAATCAAATCAAGCTCGAGTCTTTACACGAGATCTTAAACCCGCAGCCAAGAACCAAAGGAGTACCGGACCAAACCAAGAACCGGAAGAGAAGGAGAATGGGACGGGATGGAGCAGTAGGGCGACGGCCGAGAGAGAGACATACCGAGTCCTTGAGCTCGACGCCGCCCCTGACGACCTCCCGGCCGCTCCGGGACACGACGGACACCTTCATCCCGCCCTCCGCCGGCGGCAGCGCTGCAGCAGCGGTGGCACGAGCGAGAGCTGCTCTTGTGGAGTTGTGGTGGCGGCGGGTCTCGTGGCGGAGACGAGACGAATTATAGGCGGCGGGCGGCCACGGGGGAGTGGCCGGAGGTGGTGTGTTTGATCCCGCGGCGGGGCCGGGGGGAGCGTGGGGCCCACAGACCGCTGGGTCGTTGGACCCACTTGAGTTATGTGACATTAAGGAATCCAACTTCTTGTTATCGACCCGGTTCCATCGGGTTTGACTATCTCAAATCCATGCTGTTAGAAAAAAATCTCTCCATTGGATATTCCATATATACATGTGGGTACCATTTCTCCCCCAAACTCATATCCATGCGGGTAAAATATATCCATCGGGTACCCATACCCATTAATAAACACCACACACAAAATACGCTAACAAATAACAATTGTATATTTATCCCCACAAAAACAATGTTTCACCTAAATAGATTAATCAATCATTCAATCATAAGATCAAAATTACATATATAAATAAACTTTCAAACATAATACATCAATGATTTAATCTACAACAATAGCAACAATGATTTAAACTCCCAAAAATATAACTTATTGGGTGATGGGTACCCATCTAGTAACGGGTATGGATATTAGGAAACCATACCCATACCCGTGTACCCGTTGAGTACTATTTTTTCCCATTAATAGACCCACGGGTGAGCAATTTTACCCGTATATCTATCCTAATATGGTAAAAACCCATCGGGTTTCGGGTTTCGGGTACCCATTGCCATCTTTACTAGAATCTGATACGAAAACAAACGGTTTAGATTCTGGACTTAGATTATGAGAATCAATAGCTACAGGATCTGGAAAATGAACTAGAATCCAGAAACCGGAAAACACCAACCGCTCAGACTAGCTAGCTACTAAGAATCTCGAGCTGCTATAAGCTGAAACAAACAGACCCTAAGGGTATGTTTGTTTCAGCTACTTATAGCTACAACTACTTCTAAAATCTGATATAGAAACAAACAGTCTAGATTTTGGACTCAGATCGTGAGAATAAGTAGCTGCAAAATTTAGAAATGAACTAGAATCTATAAGTTAGAAGACATCAGCTACTTAGACTAGCTAGCTACTGAGAATCTCTAGCTACTAGAAGCTAAAATAAGCCCTAAGCAGCTAGATAGTTTGAGTATCTAACTAATGAGAATCTGAAGAAGTTGGTGTTATATAACTTCTATATTCTAATTTATTTCTAGATTCTACAGCAAATCACAATCTGAGTCAGAATCTGAACCATTTGTTTCCGTTTCAGATTTTAAAAGTAGCTGCTTCTGTTAGAAGCTCCCTCAAACAGGCCCTAAAATTTAGTGGAGACTACTTGTCATATTTGTTTTAGTTTGAAATTATAAAAATCTAATTTATATAAAAAATCAGGTTGAACTAGTTTACTGAATTATTATAATTTGTGCTCCAAATTATAATAAGTTATCATGTTTATTCCAATTTATGAAAATAAACTGGATTGTTATAATCTCAAATTGAAACAAATTTATTTTGTCTATGTTTGCAATTTGATGTTATGTTTGTGGAGTTTCTTTAAGTGTGTTTGTGTGTATATATACTTTCTTCATCTCAGATTGATAAGCCCTAAACATGGGGTATTATGTGTATAGTTGTATGTTGCTCAGTTTATATTGAGATCCAATATGTGAGTGATCAATAAATAAAAATAAATGAATACTATTTTTATTTCTTATAACTTGTTCATTCATATATATATATATATATTTGTAATTCAGTTCTTAAAGGTATCATTACAATAGTAAGATTTTATTGTTGTAAATTTCATAATATGTACTCTTTAAAATGAAACTCACACTATTAACATATATGGACATGAACAAGGAGAATAAAGAAGTATACTCATCATATAAACTATTATACCTAGTACTTCTACAATAATTAGGCATCGCATAGCTTCTTAATTCCATTGTGGCCACTCTTAATCAGTTGTTAAGAACTATTCACTTGTCCCATAATATAGCAATTTAGAATTACACGAGACATTTCATAATAAATAAATCTAGATAATGTTATTGTCTTGATTCATCGTATCGTGAAATATCCTATCTAATTCTATATTGCTATATTACGGGACGGAAGAATTAGGTTCTGTTTGGATAAACTAGAACTAATAGAACTAATAACCAAAGCTAATTGTTAGCTAGCTAATAGTTAGTGGGTTAAAAATAGTCATGCATGTTTGGATACTTTACACTAATAAGGGGCTAAAGTCGATTTTGCTTCTGCTATAATAATCGTGTTGCAATGATGTAAGAAGCAAAATAGTCTAAGGGTTCCTATTAACTCAGATTAGTTCATTTTAGTGGACTAATAGACTAACCATTAGTTAGCCAATGAACTAATAGTTAGTTCACCAATTAGTTATACTATTTAGATGATCTAAAACTAATTTTTAGTTGCTAACTATTAATTGATGGAATCCAAACATAACTTTAGGGGTTCTATAACAAAAGTTTAGTTTATGTCACATTGGATGTTTGAGCATCAATTTGAAGAATTAAACGTGAGTTAATTATAAAAATAATTATAAAATCGTATGATTATTCGCGAGACAAATTTATTAAGTCTAATTAATCCATAATTAGCAAATGGTTACTGTAGCTCATTAGATTCGTCTCGTGAATAATCCACCGATTATGAATGGGGTTTATAAATAATCTAGATTTAATACTCCAAAATAACATCTAAACATCGATACGACGGGACTAAAACTTTTGGATAAAGAACCAAACCTCAACTTAGTTTTATATTATGAAAGTAGTGGTTTGGAGGCAGTAAAACATGAGCTGGTGTATGGACTTGTTCTTGAGAGTAAACCATCCGTAGGACCCATGGGTTCAGGTTGAGCAAATGAGATCCCCTGCAGTCGGGCTCGCCGACTGCAGGGGGCAGTCACCCTTCGGCGCCGTCCGATCTTGATCGGACGGCTGTGCGAAGAGGGCTTCAGAGAGAGAAAGGGGGGCTTCGCGCTGGTGGGACCCACTTCGCAGGAGGCTTCGGAGAGAGAGAGGGGGTTTCGCACCGCCCGATCAAGATCGGACGGTGCGCGAGGGGTGACTGCCCTCTGCAGTCGGCGCAGAGGAACCCGTTCCCAGGTTGAGGGAGGAGTTAAGGATTGCAGATGGAGGGTAGGCCGCCGGTCGCTCAACGGCCACCAACGCCGGCGGGCGGCGGCAAATCATCTTCTCTATGATGCCGAAACATCTCTGAACACACGCTTGAACAGAAAAAAAATGCTCATTTTGAAGTCTTGGCTGCCAGCCATGGCCGATCTATCACGGTCAACTCAGCTCAGAATCCAATCAATGGAGACTGGACGATCTATCGGCAGATGCGTCAACTTGTATTTTTTAAAAGTTCAGAAAGTTCAGAGTTTTCTTTCTTTTACCTGCTCCAGGAACAGTAATAATTCTGAAATATAAAGTTCACGGTGAAAGCAAGACCTTTTCGTAAGATTGTTCGATTGTTATTTGTAATACGAGAGGCCTAGATCTCTGCCGTACTTATCATCAAACGAGTAGCGGAGTAGCCGGGACGAGGGGTTATAGCGCGCCGCCGGCGAGAGGATATCCCTGCAACCGCCGGAGATGGGGGAGCCGGAGCGGCTCGAGTTCGCGCGTGAGCGCCATGTGCTGTTCCTGGAGGCGATGGCGTCCGAACTCCCCGGGAACTACGCCCCGCAGGAGGTCAACCACCTCACCCTCGCCTACTTCGCCGTCGCCGGCCTATCCCTCCTCCGGGAGCTCGACCGGGTAAGATCCCACTGCCCGGCTGGTCCGCCGTAGCGCGTGTTCTCTCGATCCGTCTGTTGAATCGCGCGGAAATTCGTGATTTTTTTTCTGGTTGTTTGTGATCCTCTAGTCTAGATGTGCTCGTGTGCAAAGTTTGGATCTTTACCTTGTTTGGTGACTTGGTCGCTTTGATTTCATTTAGTAGACGCATCGTTGCATGTCTAGGGAATGAGATCGGAAAACATATATGTGCACTTATGGTAGCATGAATGAACTTGAACTATTCACTATTGGTAGTATATTCAGAGATGAATTAGTTGCAGTATCCATAATGGGAATACAGTTGGTCTTTGGAGTGGTAGAAACAAGGGAATCCGAAGTATGATGAAAGTAGAATGTCAAGTGTGGATGGAGGGCTTTTCAATGTTTTGGAATGCTTGTAAGAACAACTACTACCTGTAAGGTTTAAGCACCTTAGCAGTTTAACCCAGTAGTGACCACTAATCAGTCTACTCAAAGCAGTTAGAGATTAATGAGGTTAGGCCATTTGCATCTGTCTGACAACTAGGATTTATAACTACACTCGCTTTCGATTTCTAGCCAAACTAAGGGGAAGGGGGGCCTGGGCGATGTTTCTTGAGCAACTAATTGGCTCAAGCCCCTTAATTTTGGTATAAATTCCATTCATCTTTGTCTAGGCAGTGGGCAGTTGGCTAAATGCTTTGCACAATTAGGAGCCACCTAGTTGGTTATGACTTAAATTCATCGTACTTAATGCTGATCGTTCATGTAAACATGATAACCTGATATCTCCATTGTCAAATTTCTAACCTACCAAATAAGTTATAGCCTCATGCAAAGATTTTCTATCAGATTTATCTTGAAAATTGTACTTATATTGTTAAAAAAATTACTTGTATGTAGTGTTGGACTATGGATAAAAGCCCCCACCTCTCCCTCTATAACGCCTAGGTTTTATGGTTAGGTTGACTAGGTGGGGTGAGCCTAACATGGTATCAGAGCCAAGGTCCTGGGTTCGAATCCCCCTGGCCACGCATTTCCGCATTTCCGCTGCGTGATTTCCCCTGCACCTATCTAGTGTGTTGAGACCTGTTGCGGGCTACGCCGGGCCTCTAGAACCTGCTGCGGGCTACGCCGGGCTCATACGCCGTAGGGGGAATGTTGGACTATGGATAAAAGCCCCCACCTCTCCCACTATAACGCCTAGGTTTTATGGTTGGGTTGGCTAGGTGGGGTGAACTAACATGGTATCAGAGCCAAGGTCCTGGGTTCGAATCCCCCTGACCACGCATTTTCGCATTTCCGCTGCGTGATTTCCCCTGCGCCTATCTAGTGTGCTGAGACCTGTTGCGGGCTACGCCGGGCCTCTAGAACCTGCTGCGGGCTACGCCGGGCTCGCACGCCGTAGGGGGAATGTTGGACTATGGATAAAAGCCCCCACCTCTCCCACTATAACGCCTAGGTTTTATGGTTGGGTTGGCTAGGTGGGGTGAACTAACATGTAGAACAAGTAATCATGGCAGGTTGCTTGCTGAAACATTTATTGGGGTATTTCTGTTCCACTACACAGCTTGACTCTGCATAAAGAAGTAATTTTGTAATAATTTGACAAGTTGTGTACTATGTATCTGTTTTTTTTGTTTAGGTTAATAAGGATCAAATAGCCAAATGGATTTTGTCTTTTCAAGTGCATCCTGAGATGGACAATGAATTTGATAATGGTGAGTTTCCTGCAGTACTTATGTAAGAAAACTCTCATGATAGTCGAAATTCGTATCTTCAGATGCAATATATTCATTAAAGGACAATATATTTGTTTCTAGGACATTTTTATGGATTCTGTGGTTCTAGAACAACTCAATTCCCCTCAACTAGTGTGAAGGTACAGATGGCTAATCCTCATATCAATCTTTTCATATATTCCATGTTTCTGTCATTTAATTTTTTATTCCTATAGTTCCAAACATTAGTCCATGGCTTCATGTTCTTTTTCAGGACCCTTGCTACAGTGTCAGTCATCTCGCAAGCACTTATTCTGCCCTTGCTATCCTGAAGATTATAGGCTATGATGTAGCAAACATTGATAGCAAAGCTCTTTTGTCCTCAATGAAAAAACTCCAGCAACCAGATGGAAGGTATGCATTTAGCTTTGTTCTCCATGTTGATTTGGTAGGAGCGGGAGTAGGAACTAAATAATTCCTTCTCCTTCATTTAATCTAATACAGTGGCCTAATATTTATAGGGCTAATCCCTTACTTTATCCCTAACATAGAATCCTAACAAATACTTTAAAAATCCTATCAACATAACTAACCCTGCTTTATCTCTAATAACAGAAGATTATTCTATCTCTTAACTTTCTAATCTTAATCTAATCCAACTCTATGATTTGCTGACCATAACATGATTAGTTTGTAGTTATCCTTGAAAAGTATCTATGCTATTACATATGTGACCTGTGTTAAGTGTTAGCATTATCACTAGAATAATTTCAGCCAACTCACATTCTGTTTTATGATTTTCATAACACCCCATAGTCCCATAGTCATCCCATCTCCTTGCATATTTTATGAGTGATTTTACAGTTCTTGAGGAGGTACCAAAATTTTCAGTGTTAATTTTGGTATCTCTTGTGAATTGGGGACAAGAAGAAAAAGAGGAGGCTCGTGCTTCCCTTGTTGAGATAAGAGCAAATGATCCGATTCGCGATTTCCTAAGAATTGGGTTAATCAAATCCACTATTTCGTATACACGAAAAAGGTATGATAGCACAAGCGCAGGACCGATTCCCTATAATAGGTTAGATCGCACCAATACCAATTCCTTGGTACCAAAATTAACACTGAAAATTCTGGTACCTCCTCAAGGACGGTAAAATTTCTTTTATTTTATAGTTTAGCCGTTTAGGGATGTAAATGTTGATTGCTACCTTTTTCACTTGCTGCATGTTTTCTCAGCATGAATTAAGTCATGCAATGTCTTTCATCAATGATCAAACTTGATATTAGTAAATACCAACTTTCTGGTGATCCTAACTTGTGCATGTGTGCTGCATACACGTGATAGATGGTGCTTGTGCTGCAATCTTGCTTGTCTATAATCATTTCTTGCTTGTCAATGATCATTTCATTGGTTTAACTCAAATGGCTTTTAGTTCTGTTCCGTTAACACTGTGCACTGCTTAATACATTGGCTTATTGGCTAACTCAGCAAGCATCTTTTTTAGCTTCATGCCTACTCATATTGGAGCTGAAACAGATCTACGGTTTGTATACTGCGCAGGTGAGTTGTACTGTCCTTTATATTTTCTATACACTCACAATTTATTCTTTGTTTGAAATAACTTACCACACATGAGCTGTCTGCTCAGCTGCAATCTGCTCAATGCTAAAAGATTGGACAGGAATGGACAAGGAAAAGGCCAAGCAATACATTCTTAATTGCCAGGTTGGCTTGCAACAATTCCTGATGCACTGCATTTTGAGATACCAGTGTCTTGCACCATGCAATTGAAATTCTTAATTCTTATTTCTGTCAAATGCAGTCATACGATGGCGGCTTTGGCTTGGTTCCTGGTTCAGAATCTCATGGTAGGCAGCTCCATTTAACCATTTCATTCATGTGTTTCTTTACCTACTGAGTTTGTCAGAGTCATGCTGTCTTTTAGAATTTCAGTTATGCAAGAATTCAGCTAAGTTTTTTTTATATATTTTGAATTATTTATAGGCTCTCATTGTTTGTCTTTGTGTTAGTGAGTCAGGTGGAGGGACTTTCTGTGCTGTTGCAGCTCTGTGTCTAATGGGTTTTATTCAAGTTGATTTGGCATCAAATTTGCAAGAGTCCACGTCAATTGACATATGCTTGCTCCTAGAGTGGTGTGTTCAGGTCAAATCCTGCTTGACCATATATCTGCGATTTTTACAAGTCAGGGTTGGACTTGGTTCTTGAGAAATGCATGATAGTTGGCGATAGATTTTACTCGCTTGCTTCTCACATAGATTATGCGTTGTGAACACTATGTGCAGTACACCAACCTATTTTAAATGTTTCTAGTTTAGTAGATAGATGCATCAATTATTCAATATTCTTTTATTCATGATGGAGAAATGCAGCTTTCTTAATGTCACATTGGCACTACACCTTAACGTTGTGTCGTTGTTAAAATCTTCCATGTGTAGAATAAGAAAAATCACACACAACTTTAGTGAGAAGAGAATTGGGTTGTATTTACCAATCTTACTGACTGTTTTCACCGTCATTATATAGAGACAAGAGGAAGATGGGGGATTCCAAGGAAGAAGAAACAAGCTCAGTGACACATGCTATGCATTTTGGTAAGTACACCATACAGTCTGTATACTAATTGTGTCAGGTTCAGCCTGACATATGAGCGGCGCGCGCGGAAACGCGCCGTGCCTGGCTCTTAGGTTTGGTTTCAAGCTGTTAATCTTATCTCCTGGATGTTAGCTGAATAATAGGAGATTAGTTGGGTTGTTAGCTAGCTTCGGTGGAGTATAAACCGAAGGCAGGGAATTAGAGTCTTTGAGTTTTGATTCGGTTCATAGGCTTAGCCAGTGGGTTCGGCTGGGAGCTCCTCCTGCCTCGCGTCGCGCAGCGCCAAGACGGCGCCGCCGCGTCGCCATGGCTCAGGGTCCCGGCCGGTTGTTTCCTCTAAGTATAATCTACGTCAAAGTATTCGTCCGTACCTGTCTTCTTTTGTGGCCGGTGACAAATTGCCTGACAAGCAAATAGCAACCTTTGTCCTTTGGTGATCTTTCTTTCTGCCAATTTTACTCTCTGCAGGATTGGAGGTGTCCTAAAGATCATCGGCGCATACCACTTCATCGATCATGGTGCTTTGCGGGGTTTTTTGCTCTCCTGCCAATCACCTGTAATGATTTCCTCTCTTATCAGCTCAGCTTCTTACATTGGTCAAAAATTGCAACTTCACTGAGTACTTACTACCTTCCTTTCTGGTGTAACAGTATGGAGGTTTTACAAAGCTATTGTATGATCAATACCCAGATATCTACCATTCTTACTATGGACTTGCTGCTCTTTCCTTGTTGGAAGAGGATGGGCTCGAGCCACTTTGTGTCGAACTAGGGATCCTCTCCGCTGCGTTGTAGCTTGGAATCGATCCCGCTACATACTTGTAATCTTCCAGTTCCACAAAACAAGTCGTTTTAGATGTTTTTGTATATGCGATCATGTCCCAAACGATTTGCTTTTTGAAACTGGAGGGTCTAACAACCAAGTTATGATGTCTTTGTAAAGAACATTCTTGCAATCCTGTACAACATACAGCTGGAAACAATGCAAGTATTGATCATACAACACTGTCCTGATTTAACATGATTGTGGAGCAGAGTAGGAGCATGCTATGAATGCTGCTTTGATTTCAGTTAGTTGAGCTAACTGCTGACAGTTGAGTTGGCTGATCAGTCCTTTTACTTGGAAAGCTATTGAAAACGGTGTATGCAACAGCAGGATGAACAAAAAGAACAACTTGTTCTGTTTTCTTGATGTGCTTCACATCATCCCATGTATGACTGATTAACTCTGGTACTGGTTGTACTGGATGTTGACACTTTATTTTCTTGGATAATTCACCAGGTTAACATCATATATGGCTTGAATCACAATTAGTCATGGCACTTCCATCCCTGCAGATTGGAAGAGGGCGTGATGTCGCGGAGAGGGCGTAGCGCGACGTCACATACTCGCAGCGAGGGTGCGGGGCGAGGCAGCGTTAGGTTGGCGTTGGCTGGAGCTTAGACGAGGAAGAGAACTAGAGAAGGAAAGAGATAAAAAAGGAAAGAGAAGAGGAAGAGAAGGAAAAATAAAAAAGGAAGAAAATTATTTTTTATAATTTATTTTAAATGATTTTTAATATATGGTAAAAGGAAAATCACTGTTCATAATTTGCTTTACTTTAAATGATTTTTAATAGATAAGGAATTCAAAACTTTTAAAACAAGATAGTTTTATGTCTTTTATATTATATTTGTATTGCTATTTTAATGTAATAAATCATATAATATCATTCTATTGCTACATTTGTATTACTATCAACTTTGCGTTTGCATATCCTAATGATCATAATATGCTTGATTACTCGTGACACCAATATGCTTATGAGAGCAACTCCAACACTAGCCCTCAAATGAGAGCCTCTACTTTTGATTTGAGAGCTCCCTCTATTTTTGAGAGGCCTATTTTTTGGTTCAACTCCAACAGTGATTCTCAAAACAGATCTCCTATTTTCATTTTCCATCATTTCTTCACATATTATACACATATATTTGACAAAAACACAGTACATAATAAACTATTTATTCTTTAATAATGATTAAATATATTTAAAATCTTAAATATAAATATAAATATTCAAATTTAAATATAGGAACATAATCGTCTATCGTATTTAAATATTCAAATTTTAAATGCAAATACAAATATTCAAATTCAAAAATAAGAACATAATTGTATATCGTATTTAAATATTCAAATTTTAAATGTAAATACAAATATTCAAATTTAAACATGTGGGAAGTCTGCGCGCGCACGCCCACGTGCGCAAATGAGAGCCGAGATAGGGGGTCGTGGGATGCGGGTTTGGTGGCCTCTTTTGAGAGCCCTCTTATTTTTGAGAGTCGAGTAGGGATCCTGTTGAACCTCGATTTTTCTCACATACTCTCAAAAAATAGTTTAAGAGCATGTACAACCCTGAGACGACGGAACAATTTTTAAAGTACAAGAGACAACAAAGAAACTTCATGGTACAACCCTAAGCTCCTGAATCATAAATGCAGCTAAGAGACAATGCGTATGGAGAATTGTATAGAGATGAGCTCTTCGCGAAAAACCGTCTCTTGTATTTTTTCAGTTAACCCCTAGAGACCTCTTAAGAGACCACCTATTAAATGAGATTGTACACACCCTAAGAGTATCCACAATGGTTATCTCAAATAGCTAACTGATGTGGAGCTGAGAGAAGAATAAACATAATAATTTATCTCACCACTAGTACTTGGTCTCACACGTAATACACTCAGTTTTTGGGAATACGTGAAATCTCCTATCTATTAGCTCGTCGCTAGCTATTCTTTTTTTCTTCACATTTTCTATCCACGTAGAAAAGAGAGTGAATCTAGCTAGTGAAATAGTCAACCATAGAAGATACTCTAAGGGCTTAGCCTGGAATTGCTCGCACAACAGGTGTCGTAAGTAGTAGCTACTGTAATATTAAAATTCTCCGTGTCACCATAACAACCGTAACAACTGTGGATTGGCGTGTGTTAAGAAGGAAAGGGACGGAAAGAATCTGCAAGTTCTGAACTTGCATGGATGGAATTGGCGGAAGTTGCTGGGTCAGTTGCAATAACTGCCACCGCCGTCGGTTGGAGCAGTGGGTGGTCAGCCCAGCCGCCTGCAGATCAACCCGAATTCCCAATCCGAGCAAGCAAGCAGCCTGCAACCGGGCGTGATGCTGGCTTGCATCTTTGTGATCTGATCTACTGAGACGCGACTACGCGAGCAGTGAATCGGTGACACCGGTCCATTAAAGCCACGGGAACAGGTCCGCCCCCATCCGGTCCAGGCGTCGACTTGCTCCTCCTTGCGTGCGTGCCGAGTGCTCTGCAATGGCGGGCGTCGGGTCGGCGGTGCGGCGGCTCTACCTCTCCGTCTACAACTGGGTCGTCTTCTTCGGATGGTTCGCCTGCTTGCGCAGCCTGCTGGTTCTTGGGCTCCGGGTCCGGGGCCGGGCTGGATCTTTCGTTTTGATTTGGGGGATCTTGGATCTTGCAGGGCGCAGGTTCTGTACTACGCGGTCACGACGCTGCTGGAGAGCGGGCATGAGGCCGTCTACGCCGCCGTCGAGCGGCCGCTGCAGTTCGCGCAGACCGCTGCCTTCATGGAGGTGTGTTCTTTTCTCTTCTCCCCTACTACATGGTGTTTTACTAGTTGATGCGCTCTCACTTGCTTCAAAATTTTAATGGCAGCAAAACTGTGAATTTTAGCGCGAGGTTATTATTTGCCAGCTTCTTAAAGTTTAGTTTTGATCTATGAGGTAGGATTACTGCTGTGGAGTTGAGCAGTGGTACACAGCAAATATTCCCTTTTGTTGCTCTACAGATCAATCAAATTGCTAGAAATGAGGAAAATGTTACCAATGCCATAGCAAAATACTGCATGATTCAACTTCAATGTCATGTTTCTGCTCACATTAAGGAAGGTGGGGATCCTGCCCCCCACCCCCCCACCCCCCCCCCCCCCCCCCCCTATAGTTCTGTGCAAAAAAAGTTTCTTTCTGTTAAGTTCCTAGCAGCATCCAAACTCTAGATTAGAAGTTTCTTTTTTTTTCTCTGCATAAAACAGCTGAGTAAGTGTGTGGTGACTGGTGAGCCTAACATGAGCAATTCTTCCATATTTACTTCATTTCTTTGCACATGGAATTTATGAGGTACTGAACCATTTGTGTTTGCTTTGTGACGGCATTGCTGGTGGCACAGATTCTTCATGGGCTTGTAGGTAAGATGATCTTCTTTCTCTTTTATTGTTACTATCCTTGTCAACATCTGGAATTGTATTGTACCTATACATGGTGTGTTGCATGCAAACTCCATGAAATGGACATCTTTTCACAAAACACGTCAAAGACATTTTGAT
Source organism: Zizania palustris (assembly GCA_019279435.1). Taxonomy (NCBI): domain Eukaryota; kingdom Viridiplantae; phylum Streptophyta; class Magnoliopsida; order Poales; family Poaceae; genus Zizania; species Zizania palustris. The sequence goes on along the minus strand of JAAALK010000288.1, from coordinate 79,403,558 downwards.
TTCAGGAAACTCCATGCTAGGTTTCAAAAAGAGTGTGATCATCTTCACTTTTATGCACTTGTTCATTTACTTGTCTGATATGCCAATTTTTTTCAAGGGCTGGTGAGGTCTCCAGTCTCTGCGACTCTTCCACAAATTGGATCAAGGCTGTTTCTCACCTGGGGTATCCTGTGGAGCTTTCCAGAGGTATAATTGGCTCATCACTAGCATGTGTTGATATATTCATATTAAACAATGCTATTTTGTTCATGAGCTTTAGAAGTTTTCTTAGATAATAGACACTTGTTTTTAGCATTTTCTGTTTTAAGACATGGAAAAATAGCAGACTATTGGGTTTAAAAGAATTATCTGAAAATAGAGAACACAACATATAGGTGATTTTTAATACGAGGACAAGACATTTGGTAATTCGTCTGTTTTATGGCTCATTGTGAAACAAGTAAATAATGGTAAGACTTGTACATGCTACAAAGTGACTTAACCGACGGAACTGATATGAAAGCGCATTGTAGAGAAGGATGCAATGGTGCTTTTTTTAACTTTTGCATCACTGGTTCCCTGTTAGTTGTATTGTAGGTAAATACTTGGAAACACTTGGTTTCTTGACATAATCTATGTTTACATTTCTCTTGCAGACACATTCTCATATTCTTGTTTCTTCCTTGGTCATAAGCTGGTCCATCACTGAGGTACGCATTTCTTCCTTCAGATGTTCACCAAATTGCTCACTCAAAATCACTCGTATTTATAATGCAGTACTCTCAAGTTTATGATTCTAAAGAGTAATCATTGCTTCTTAGATATACACAATAATTTACCAACTATATTTATTTTCCTGTGTTCAGCTTATTCAAGCCAATATATGTTAAATACTACGCAGTTCATAGCACAATCTGATAGGAAATTTGGACCTTGCAGGTAATTAGATACTCCTTCTTTGGTATGAAGGAGGCATTTGGGTTTACCCCTTCCTGGCTCTTATGGCTTCGGTTAGTAAGGAGACATATCATTTTTCAATTAAAAAACTAGAGAGAAATTCACCATCTCTTCTGTAAATTTTCTCTTAAACGATGCTCCGATTTTATACAGGTACAGCACCTTTATGATATTGTATCCTACTGGTATCTTCAGTGAGGTTGGTCTAATCTACATCGCCTTGCCGTACATCAAGGTAACAACTAACAAGAATAACTTCATAAAGGAATAGCTCATGCATGTTGTTCCTTGCATAATGACAACCTTGTTTGACTGCTCCTTTTAAATTCAGGCATCTGAGAAATACAGCCTTAGGATGCCCAACAAATGGAACTTCTCCTTTGACTACTTCTTTGTATCTGTCCTTTCCATGGCCATCTACATGCCAGGTATCCCGTCTCGCCTCGCGATTGCCCTTTATTTAGTGATCAACGTTATAAACGCAACTGGCCGGTTTTTGATAATTGAGATTACAAGATAGAACCTGACAAGAACACTGTGTTGTTTCATTTGGATCATTGGATGACTGCAGGAGGTCCTCACATGTTTACTTACATGCTTGCCCAACGGAAGAAGGCATTGTCAAAGGCTAAGACTGCATGATGATGCTCAAGAGCTTTCTTGAATTATCATGTGTGACTTCTGAATCTGCCTAATTGGCAATTGCTCACATTTGCTACTGAAAGCAGAAGTTTGTAGAGGGAAATGCTGGGATACATATATTGTTACATTGCCCATGCATCATTTGTTGTACTTGTAGTATTCTACCAAGAATTGTATGATCTTTGAGCTGGTTAAATGATTGATCTAAATTTGCCAGCTTGTTCAAAGATGCAGTTAGAGGCCATCTGGTTTGTTCTGCTACATCACTTATGAGTTACAAATCTGCAGTTTAGGATGTGTTTCCATCGACTTGTCGGAAGAAGTTGGAAGCTGAACTAAACAAATATAAGATAAAATCCCCTTTTTGCCAGGATAAAGTGGAAGTTTTCTATCCTCAGGTTTCATAACTTTGTTCAATCTCTTTGTCATCAGTTCACATAAGCTTATTATATTTTATATTTAACTGTTAATTGAGGTATAAAATCATTATTTTCTATTGTTAAACTTTATGGAATTGCTCCACCACATATCTACACTATTTCAATAAAATAACTTCACAATTTTTAGCTTGGAATTATCATAATCCAGTTTATTTTTAAAAGCTAATAGCTTATTATAATCTAAAGTGCAGATTATAACAATCTATTAAGCTAGTTTAATCTAGCTTTTTACAAGCTGAATTGTTATAATTTCAAGTTAAAAAAGTATGGCCCTAGTTGTTTTGTGTTTGCTGTTATCTGCTATAGAATTTACATCTTGGCAACAAATATTTACTAATCTACAGTTATATAAAGTAAAATATACTACTTTTACTGAATTAAACTAAGTTTTTCTTTTGAAAAACACCATTTTGACCCTATGAAAACCATCCAAATTCCAACAACGCTATGAAAAATCCCCAAAAATAGTGACCATAAACACTAGGGTTATCTGGTATCTACCATTCCACACCGTCCTCCCTTAGCTCGCTTCCATGGCCGCCGCCGCCCTCCGCCCCACGCTCCGGCCCCTCTCCGGCGTCCTCGAACAGATCGAGAGGCCTCGGCCTCAGCCTCACAGTGCCTGTGGCTGTGGAGACGACACAAATCCAGCGACGAATCCGAGGTACAGTGGCGCGCGATGATGAGCACACGCCTCTCTCGTGCTCATCACATGGACGGCAATGGCGGCGTGGCGGCGTGGCGGCCGGCGGCCGGCGGGCAGGTTGCAGATCGACTTGCATTGGCAATAACTGCATGCCGCCACTCTTCGCTTCGCTGCCCAACAATTCATCTGATTTGATCCCCAATTCAATTCCAACCACGACTCCACCTTTTTTCTCTCTAAAATATTAAATTTTCAACATAATTTTAGTATTATGTTTGCGTGTTCGTCTTTTTTTCCTTGGAATGAAGCTGATAAAAACTTTTAGCTTCTTAATTATTCTCTAAATAAAAGTCATTTAGTATTTATATACTCTTCATCTTTTATCCCATATTTCTTTTGAAAACAATTATCAACCTTCCATAAACAAAAAAATCTCGCCTTTTCAAATTATTATGCAAAATCTAAAACGAGTTATAAAATAAAATGAAATGAAATTGTTTTGCAAGTTGCATTGGCAGTTGGAGTGGCAATAACTGCCACCGTGCTGCTGCTGCTGCTGCAACCAGCAACCGTTCGTCTGATTTGACCCAGGGTTCAATGCTTTCTAATCAATTCGAACCGTGCTCATAGTATTTGGTGGCGTCTGATTCCTGCGCAACGAATATTGGTGGAGCATCCTGGTCAAATCCACGGCGTTAAAGCCAAGGCCGTCGTCTCGTCGTCTTCCTCCATCTCGCAACCCGGCAATGGCGAGGGATGATGGGTCAGTGGTGGTGCGGCGGCGGCTCTACCTCTCCGTATACAACTGGATTGTCTTCCTCGGATGGTCAGTTGATCCTGCTTACTGTTTCTTCAGTCTCTGACAGATACACATCTCACTCCTAGCATCTTGGTTTTGCTGGACATTTCTTTGGCAGTTTGGGTTTGTTTGGGAGTTTCCGGTTGTAGATATTCTCATATTTTAAAGGTATGTTTGGTTCAGATTTTTGAACAAGTTTTCTGGTTTGGAAACCGGAATACAAATCAAATAATTCTTTTGGTCATCCAATTTTTTTAGAATCTATAGATTTTTGCGATGCATACGGGAAGTTGAGGGTATTCCATATTTCACGGATTCTCGCAGCCAGCTTTTGATGGAAATTACCTAACTTTGTCATTAATGAAATATTCTTATTGTTGATATAAAGTGCTTGAAACTAAATAGTTTTCTAAGAATAAAAGTTAATATATGATTGTTGGAAAACATAAATATATTTTAGTTATAAATAATTTCATTTTAGTTTTTTTATTATAACAATGATCTAAATGCACATCATTAAATAAATCAGTATTTATATTGAGAGTGTATATTAACAGTGCAACCAAATATCAGAGGTATTACAAAGTACAAACATTTACTATCTAAATAAAAATCCACATTACTCGAACCAAACAACTTCTCAGCTTTTCCACAGCTCACAGTAGTTTTTCTATAGCTCACAGTTTATAACAGCTTTTTCAGAATCCACAACTCAACTAAACACATCCTAAACCTCTCCAAATGGTTCCGGCTCCTAGCTAATGAACTAGTATCCAAAAACTAGAAAACACTAGCTTCTCTGCATTATTAACAGCTACTTGTCATAATCTAAAGCTCTCCAAACGTGCCGCTTGCTTGGACAGGCTGCTCCTTGTTTTGATCAGGGTTCTTTGATTTGTATCATGCAGGGTTCAGGTGTTGTGCCGCGTGATCTTGGCATTGCTGGATAATGGACACGAGGCTGTCTATGCTGCCATCGAGCGGCCTCTGCAGTTTGCGCAGACCGCCGCCATCATGGAGGTCTGATTTTTCCTCATTCCTTTTACTTACTGGTGTTGTGGTGCACAGGTATTCCAACCTGGGTTTGTAGTAAAGCTGCAAACTTGGATGAATCTGTGTGATTTATTTATTCCATTCACATGGAGATTGTGAGTTGCTAAGCCTTTTTTGTGTTTTGCTGTTTGGCTGGTGCTGATGTTGCTGATTGTGCAGATTCTTCATTCCATTGTAGGTGAGAAGTTTTTTCTCTTCCCAATATGTTGTTTTTGCTATCCTTGTCAAGTGGGAAGTGTATTTATTTGATAGTGTAATTGCTAATATGTTTTTCTTTAAGATTAAGATTGGTTAAAGCTAGAGAAGTTTGGTTTTGAAAAAAAATCAAACGACTTATAGTATGAAACGGAGGGAGTAGTCGAGTAGATAACTTCAACATGGAGTATGGCATTCTATTTCATTTTCAACCTTTTACTGCATAAAGAAGGGGTTAAAAGGGCATCTCCTGGAGCCTAGAAGGCTAATTAGCATCTGGTTCAAACACTTTAGTCCTAAGTTTACCTTGTATGTTGTGTTTTAGTTTTTTTTTCATACTGAACTAGGCTGTGGTAGATTGTGATTTCTTGTATGTACACAAGAAAATATATGCTGTAGTTTTGATGAACATAAACACTTTCACATTCATGCAGTGTAATATGTAGCCCATCTTCCTTCTGGCCTCCTTATCAATCATTTGAAAACATTATGACACAAACAGTAGCCTGGATTTTGAATAAACCAAGAGAAGTTTCAATTTTGAGAGAAGTGTCTTGTTAGATCCTTTCAAAGAAAGGAAGTGTTCTGTTAGATTCAGCTGTTTTCCAAACCAATATTGCTTATCACTGTACTCTGAATTGATGAAAGGGTTGGTAAGGTCTCCAGTTTCTGCTACTCTTCCACAAATCAGTGGAAGGTTGTTCATTACCTGGGGCATCTTGTGGAGCTTTCCTGAGGTAAATTCAGGACCTCACTCCAAGTTATTCTACAATTTTGTTTTAACAAAAATTGTAAAACAAGTTATGGACTAGAAGAAAGCACTTGCTAAAAAGAAAAAAACCCATAGATGTTATGTAATGTTGCAGCTGTTAGAACGGACCCCATACTTTCATTTCTGATCATAATGACTCTGAGTAAGGGTGCGTTTGGTTCTGCTTTTCAAATCTGCTTCTGCTGTGAAAAAGCAGAAGCTGAACCAAATGGGTTTACCAAAACTGCTTCTGCTGTGAAAAAGCAGCTTTTTTCTAGTACAAATTTGGAAGCAGCCTGGACCCTGCTTTTCTGCTTTTGCTTTTCTGCTTTTCTGATTTTTAGTTCAGATTAAAAAGTATGAATTCAAGGTGTCTTAATTGATTTAACATTATTATGGTTTGTATTGATTTGCACAATTTCATGAGATAATATGTGGTTGTCGGTTACTTTATAAAATAAACTATGCACTTTTTTATTTATCTAATATATTTTTTAGTTATTCAGTTGCATCAATGTTCAGTGTTTCCTATTTATATATATGTATAGAATATTATAATGATGACAATTACGTAAGTTATAAAAAACAGTCAGCTCACAGTAGTTTTTTTTACAGCAGCTTCAACCAAACGACTTTTAGCTTTTTCACAGCAGGCAGCTCACAGCAGCTTTTTCACAGCAGGCAACTCACAGCAGCTTTTTCACAGCTCACAGCAGAACCAAACACACCCTAAGGATCAGACAAACCTAAGAGGCAGAAATTGGCACAAGTAATGGATTGTGGAGCTGATGCAATTACATTGCAGAAGGATAAAACAGTGCTATTTCCTTTTGCATCCTAGTTTCCTGTTTGCTGTATTTTAACTTCCAGTCAAACAATTGTTTTGTTTGTAACTAATATTGGTGAATCACTGTGAACATGTGTATTGCAGACACATTCCCATATTCTTGTTACCCCCTTGATCATGAGCTGGTCCATCGCCGAGGTGTGCATTACTTGCTAAAACTATTCACCAAATTACACGCTTTGAAGGCCATGAATTTCAGATGCAATTCCTGGTTCTTCAAATGACAATTGAAGTTCTTCAAAGCAAATTCAAGCTTTGAAAGTTCCTGTGTTGAACTTAGTGGAACAACAATTACAATTTTTTCTTCATTTCAGAGAATAACTCTGTAGAAAATCTACTAATTCCTTGCACCTTGCAGGTCATCAGATATTCTTTCTTTGGCATGAAGGAGTCATTTGGATTTACACCTTCCTGGCTCTTATGGCTTAGGTTGGTTCTAGTTGTAAAAAGAAATCACAATATGTAGCGTAAACTTGAAAAGAAAATCACAATCTTACCTATAAATTCTCTTAAAAACAAGTTCCTTAATTACTTTCTCACTGATTTCTTTGCAGGTACAGCAGCTTTGTAATATGCTTTCCTGTTGGTATAGTTAGTGAAGTTGGCGTAACCTACATCGCATTTCCTTTCATGAAGGTAACTCGAATAGCTTGGGATTATAATAATTCAGCTTATTTTTATAATCTGAAACAAACAAACCAACTTATTATACCGGTTTATTATAATCTGGAGTACAGATTATAACAATCCAGTAAATTGGTCTAACCTATTTTTTTCTATAAGCTAGATTGTTACAATCCGAAACCGAAACAAATATGACTTAAGAAAGATCAGGAAGTGCTCAGCCTCCATCTGATTACAATCTTGTTAAAATGCTCCTTTTCTTTTTGTATGGAAAATATCAGGCATCTGAGAAGTACTGCCTTAGGATGCCCAACCAATGGAATTTCTCCTTTGACTACTACTATGCTTCTGCTCTTTTGATGGCCTTGTATTTTCCAGGTAGTATCTCCATGCAACTGTACTTCATTTAGTAATTTGTGCTATAACCACTTCTAATATTCAAATTTTATCTCAAATTTTACAACTTCTAACTCCGAAAGTGAAAAATTTTCTCCGAAAAGTTATCATAATTCCCATATCAATACTACACTGTATTGTTGTTGTTTCATCTGGATGACTGCAGGATTCCTGTACTTGTTGCGCCATATGATCGCCCAGCGGAAGAAGGCACTGTCAAAGGCAAAAACCACATGAACACTCAAGAGCTATCTAGTGTGATCTGTGATCACAGCTGACGAGTTCATGTTGCTACCATTTCTTCAGCAAAGAAGTAAACTTGGAAGAGATAGAGAGAGAGAGAGAGAGAGAGGAATGCAGGGGATTAGCTTCTCCATTAATTACCATTTTCATGGCTTGCTAGGGGTGTGTTGTACTTGTACCAAGGATCAGCTTTTTTCCTCTGGCAAATAAAATTGTACTCCATGTTGATGATAAAAGATGATTTGCAGATGTTGCAACTTTTCAAGAATGTAAGCGGATATTGTGTGTACGTTTGTTTCAGTTTGAGATTATAACAATTCAGCTTATAGAAAAAAGACCAAGACCCTATTTGTTTTAAAGCAGCTTTGGAATTATAACGATCTAACTTTTTTTCATAAACTAAAACAAACGAGATGACTTATTCTATCAACTTATTATAATTTGTATTGTAGATTATAACAATTTAGTAAGCTGATGAAATCTAGCTTTTTTATAAGCTGGATTATTATAATCTAAAATTAAAACAAACAAGATCTGAATGAGATCAGTTTACTGGATTATTATAATCTGCACTCTAAATTATAATTATTGATAATTTCATACCAATGCACTATTAAAACACATTCAATTATTGATTTAATTAAACTAATTTAATATTATAATTGTTTGTATATTGTTTCATAAAATAAGTCAAACAACTTAGGGACTGGATTAGTTAGTTGAAAAATTGCCAGTCACGTGCCTGGTCATAGCTAGTTTCACTGACAGGTGGGACCAGGCATGCAGGGGCCCACCTGTCATCTCCGACGACTCGACGCAAACTCGCAACCCCTTCTTCCTCTTCTCCGTCGCCGGCGACCCGATAACCCGACCGCGTCTCCTCCATGGCGGGAGACGACCTCTCACCTCTCCCGCTCGCTGCCCTCTCGGCCTCTCCCCTGTTGAGGCCGATGGCTCTGTAGTAGTAGTCCATGGCTACGGAGGCGTGGAGGAGCAAGTGGGCTGAGGAGCTGGAGCTCTTGCCAGCCATCCGGGCGGCGAGGATGACCATTGAGGTCGCGGATGGCGACGCGACGAGGGTTCCTCTTGTGGGTAGCGCCTACCGCGTAGCAGTAGCGGCCAGCGGCGAGGTATGGGGGTACCATTATTACTACGAGCTTGCTGCCCTTTGATACTTTCGTGCTGAATTGAGGATCATCTCTAGTTTCAGTCCGTTCCTTCAGGGCCAGTTTGAGAATCCAAATTCCCGGCCATTCCTCAGAATGGGCTGGGATTTTAAACTAAAATCCCGACGGAATTTTGGGCTCCTAAATTGGCCCTTAGGGTGTGTTTGGTTGATCAAACGAATGTTTTGTAGAGCTATATTGTATATTCTAAATGAGAGGAAGCATGCCGAGGAGTTGTAAGAGTTGAATAGAAGAGTTCTTGGTTGGTTGTATGACTGTATAAGTATGTATGCTGATTTTCTGTTTGGTATGTTGAATCTCATGCTATATGAGCGGATGCAAGTTGGTTTAGTGTGGCTAACAAGTAGGTCTCATGTTACAGTAGTTGAATCTTGTTGTCGTCGATGCGAGTGAAGCCCGATTTGAGTGTATCCAAGCAGCTAGGCTTAGACTGTATTCTTAAATCTGTGGATATAGGCTGAATCCGCTCGTGCGGATAACCAAACACTTGAATCTACTAGAGTGCTTGATCCCATGAGGCTGTATTGTATATTCAAGTGCGGATTCAGCTAACCAAACACACCCCTACTGAATCCAACTAATTCGTAGAAGAAATGACTGAAAGCTAGTGGTGCAAGTTCAGCATGGGGTTAGTCCATCTGTGTTGTTTTCAGTGTGTTTGTCCAGGTGGAAAGATCATGCACAATTATCCTGCTATCTCAGCTGCTTGCTTTCCAGTTCGTTGAACTAATTGTCGACACTTGACAGTAATGACAAATGTGTTGGATGAACAGTGCTATCGTTTGAAAGATTGTTGATGTGCTCCTCTCCCTAATTCCCATATCTGATGTCTGTTGATGTTAACGGGCCATTGATGCATATACATCAGTACATGCTGTTCAGCTGTTTCAGTTAATTCTTATAGGCATCTATACATGTTTTTCTTGCATAAAGGCATACACACATGTGAAGAAGAATAGTCAAACAGAGAAGCTGGATTAGAAAGAGAAATTCTTGTATACTTGTAACCACATGCTATCTTTTCATTGTTGTGATGAAATTGGCTGATCACATTTCACATGCATGGATAGAATTGGCAGGATGCGGTGAGGGCAGTTGCAGTGATAATAACTGCCAGTTTGCCACTGTGCACTGCCCAACCAACTGTCCAATTATATCTCCATTGCAATGCCAAATCAGTTTGAACAATGGCTAACTTGATTCCAATCCCAATCCAATCAAGTCACTGCCAAGATGCTAATAGTATTTGATGGCTTCTGATGCATGTACATCAATTGTCTGAGGAATTAGGAATTCTAGTCAAATTCTTGCCGTGTTCCTCCTCCCAGAACTCTGAAATGGCGGACATAGGATCAGTGGTGCGGCGGCTCTACCTCTCAGTCTACAACTGGGCAGTCTTCTTCGGATGGTCGGTTGCTCAACCTGCTTGCTGATCTTGAGTTCAAGGATTCTTCACTTCTTGCACCTTGATTTGCTGGCCATTCTCCATTTATTGGGTTCGACAGTGTTGATTTGTTTGGGTTCTTTGTGTTTTGGATCTTCAAGGGCTCAGGTGTTGTACTACCTGACCTTGGCATTACTGGAGAGTGGGCACGAGGCCATCTATGCTGCTGTTGAGCGGCCTCTGCAGTTCGCACAGACTGCTGCCTTCATGGAGGTATGTTTTTTTTTCTCTTTCACTGTAGTTTGTGGTGCACTATGATCCTGACATTTTTACTGCAGTAAAATTTTGAATTTAGTGCAGCTGAATACTTTTTCAGCATCTTGAGATTTAGTTTTATTGTACTTGAGTAGGAATAGGATTACTGCTCTGAAATTGTGACATTTTCTTTATCAATTTGTTTAGTGGTGAAACTCTATCTTTTTTATTGCAGTGAAATTGTAAATTTAGTACAGCTGCATAGTTTATTTGACATCTTGAGGTGTAGTTTTAATCTAATTAAGTAAGAGTAGTGTTGTCAAGTTGAGTTGAGTTCGTAGAAAAGATGTGTCGTAGAAGGTGGCTTGACCAATATGCTACCAACGACTTTAACAAAATACTGCAATAATTCAATTACTCAATTTCAGGTGGTGTTCGGTTAGTTTATGGTAACGTAAACGTTAATGGAATTAATTACAGTGTTAAATGATAACAATGTATCAGATTATTAGATTTGTTTGGTTGACAAGTGTAATGTATTCCATTTACATTACAGTGTTTGGTTAACAAGTGTAATGTATTTTGGTAACATGATCTAATACTATCCTGGTTAATATGTAATGTGTTGATTACTGGGTTGTAATCTGATTACGTGGTATCTAATATCACCCTATTCAAACCAAACAAAATCTAACATAATCATTTTACACCGTAAACAGATAACACGTAAAATAAACCGAACCAAACTCCTTCTCAGTGTAATGTTTTTGCTGAATGCTGGCCTTGAAGAACATTTTTCTTGATTTCGTGAAGTATCTGAGTTCAAGATATATCATCTTTTTCATTTATTGCAAATGGAGATTGTGAGGAATTTAACATCTTGTGGTTTTCTGGTGATGTTGGTGCTGGTAATGCAGATTCTTCACTCGGCCACAGGTAAGAAGTCTTACTCTTCCTAGTATTCTTTTGTCAATATCCTTATCAATGGTAAGAATTGGAGTTAGTTGCATGGGGTGCACATTGTGTGTAAAGTCTTTGGAAGCTTACTTTCTACTTTGTAAACTATTTGATGAAAGAAGTTTGCTATACTTCAATCTAGAAGTTGGTGTCATGGGTTGAAACCGTTGAATCCATAATGGGATAAACACTGCCAAGAGGATAGTTGGGCGACGACGACTACTAGGGATTGTTCTGAATATGACTTGATTGTATTGATATGAGGGCAAAGACCCAATATATATAAACGTATGGAGAGAATACAGAAGGAAATATATGAAAAGGAAAGGAATGAGCTATCCATATATAGATCTAACATATATATATATATATGTATGTATGTATGTCAAATATATATATTTCAGGGATGAGAGGTAAACTTAGGTTAGGGAGAAGAACATTAAGATGTGATTAGAGTAATTCTTCATTGCTTATCAATTGAATACAAGAGATCCCCTTTATATATGAGAAAATTGCAATTATAGGACACTAAACAATGCGCTTCACAATTATAGGACTCCAAATATTGACTTCGCTAAAATGACCCTTGAAACGTTGGTTTCTTGTTATACATGACATTTGGTGTTTTTAATCACTTTTCTCATCTAAATAGATGTTTTTTGCCATGAGCTTACCATTTTGCCCTCACTGGCCGCTCGCCTGGGTTGGCTGGCCAGCCACAACCTGAGATGGCTGGCCTCTACCTGGCTATGCTTGGCCATCCACTCTGAAACAATAAGGCGGACAAAAGAAATTGAATTTCACTAGAACAAAATGTATCCAATGCAACAAAAGAGAAGAAAAAGACGCAAGATTTGTACATAGCACTTTGAGCAACTAATGCTAGGGTTGTGGACATGGCGTCAGGAGGGGTGTCCACTGCCAGGGATGCGGCTGCTTGGCCCTCCATGGTTGTGGCTGCTTGGCCCTCCAGGAACGTCCACTTTTGGCTTGCTTGATCAGTTTGGAAAGGAGATGAAGAGACATCGCTTAGGCTGGAACGTAATGAAGGAAGGGGCAAAATGGTAAGTTCATAGCAAAATACATGTATTTAGATGAGAAAAATGATTAAAAACACAAAATGTCATGTATAACAAGAAGCCAACGTTTCAAGGGTCGTTTTAGCGAAGTCAATGTTTAGAGTCCTATAATTGCGAAGCGCATTGTTTGGTGTCCTATAATTACAATTTTCTCTTTATATATGGAGGATTAACTTCACATCTAAGGAAATAATCCATATTATGGAAACCAATCTAATCTCTATATTTAATTCTTAACTAAAACTAATATCTTCCTATCTAAACTTAATCTAATCTTACATTTTAAACTATTAAATCTCTAACTATTGCTACAATACAGATGAGTATTATTCACACTACCGTACTTGTGTGGGTACTGTTCACATGGGCTGGCTAGGACTGCTCCACTATTCATGACATTACATCCCTCCTTTTGAGTAGTTCATCCTCGAGCTACAGGGTGATCTTAATCCTAACTTGATGCCTAATATAAACAAGACTTAAGATTTTTACATCTTGGCTTAATACATTATTGTGAACTAAAAACAAATCTAAGATTATTATAGGTTGTCAACTGTCAAGCCCTCCTAGCCTGAGGTGGATCTTCTCATCACCATAGACATCAAACACTTGACGGAGTACCTCCTCAGTAACTAGGTAGAGTAGATGGTGCACAGTAACTTGGAGAACAACTTCCGTAGTTTTAAGATCATAATCTGAAGCTATGGTAAGTGGCTTTGCTATTAAGTTGTCATGGGTTGAATCCATGACGAGATAAATACTACCGAGCGAGGATAGTCGGGTGACTGCTGCTGCTAGGGATGATAGGTAGACTTAGGTTAGGGAGAAAAATATTGGGATGAGATTAGACTAATTCTTCATTGATTATCAATTGAGTACAAGAAATCCCCTTTATATATGGAGTACTAACTTGACATCTAAGGAAATAATTCCTATTATGCAAGCTAATCTAATCTCTATATCTAATTTTTAACTAAAAACTAATATCTTTCTATCTAATCTTACCTTCTAAAGACTTAATCTAATCTTATCTTTTATACTATCAAATCCCTAACTATTGCTATAGTGCGTGCAAGTACTGTTCACGCTACGGTACCCACGCAGGTACTGTTCACGTGGGCTGGCCTAGCCCACTACCCATGATAGTTTGCTATACTTCAATCCAGATTCTAGGATACTGCATTATACTTCAATTTTAACCTGGAAGGCCCCCAACCTATTGAGATGATGGCTTCGTCTTCAGCGACAAGGAAGGCGATTTCCTCGTCGGTTTGTCTTGAGAATACGAGTTGTCGTGAGGGCTCGTTCGTGGTTGATCGTGGTAAGAAAGGGGGTTTTCCCGCTGGTTCGGCTCGGCCCGGGAAGGGGTTTGGGCCGCCATTGGTGGAATCCACGCTTGGAGGTAGAGGGGCTGGACCTCTGCTTGCTTCTTGGCGTTTGAGTGATTTTGGGGAGGGCCTTTCCAAAGGCTGTAAGGCGGCTGAGCCTTTGCTGGCTGTTTCCCGTGCTGTCGACACGGCAGGGGCGGTGCTGGACCACGGTAAGTGGGGACAAGGGGCTCGGGGGGCTGAGTCTAGGGTTCCTCGTCCTTCGCCTCCTCCGATTCCTGGCGGGGGCGCTCTTGTGTCCTCCTCCCTCGGCTCCGTGCCCTTCGGCTTGGGGGATCGTCTTGCTCATCTCCGTTCGTCCCCTGCGCGTGATTGGGATAGGGGGTGGCCGAGTTTGAAGGGTGAGGGTGAGAAGGTGGTGCCTCTGAGTGGTAATCGCCGGAGCTTCGCTCAGGTGGTCTCGGTTGGTGCGATGGCGGATTGGGGTCCTAGGCAGTGGCGTCCTCGTCCCCCCCACCGTCCTTCAAATACTTGGAGAGCAGGGGGGCCGGGTGGTGGGGGGCGGCCGTCCTTTCGGCCGATGAGAGCTCCTGATGCTGGGGGTCTTCCCAATCCGGGCGGGACTTCGAGAGGTGTGGATCCAGGACAGACTGAGGAGGTGAAGGAAGCTGGGGCTGATTCGGCTTCCAACTGGGATAGAGCCGCTTCCCAGGTTGTCTCTGGTTCTTCTGTGGAAACGCAATCTCAGGTAAACTCTGATCCTGCTGTTGCTAGAGATGATTTGTCTCGGGAAGAGGGGAAGAGGGTGATTTCTGGAACTATAGTTTGTTTGAGATGTAAGGGTGGGGGTCATATTGCTAAAGATTGTAAGGTGAATCTGTTTTGCATGATATGTGGGAAGCATTCTCATCGTTCAGTTGATTGTTTCTTGGATAAACAACCCAAACCCGTGGCGAAATTGGTGGGTTATGGTGTTGATAGTTTGGGGTGTATCTTCATACAAAATACTAAAGCCTCTTTCAACAAAGAACATGTTAACCCTATGGCACTGGTGTCGGTAGAGGAAGGTAAAAAGCTAACTGAAAAACAAGTCGATGAGGGTTTCTCCCAACAGTTTAAGTGGAATTGGGTTTGGAGGTCCAAAGACATGGGCAATGGGACTCTCCAGATTAGATTCCCCTCTAAATTGCGCTTGGAAGAGATAGCTAATTTTGAGGAATTCACCTTAAAAGGTACTAATGTAAGGGTCAAGGTCAGGGAATGGACCCATGAAACTATGGCTGCTAGGAAGCTTCATGAAGTGTGGGTGATGGTGACAGGGCTGCCTGATTCGATGAAAAACTACCTTTCTTTGTGTGAAGTTGGTTCTAATCTTGGTATTGTGTTGGATGTTGATATGGAATTGGTGAGGAGTAAAGATGTGATAAGAATTAGGGTTGGCATGATGAACACATTTGTTCTTCCCATGTCTTTGGTTCTCACTACCCCTCAATTGCTTATGTACGAGGTTGTTTTCTCGTTGGATGAGATGGTGAAAGTGGGGTGGTTCCAGCCCAAGGATAAGGGCAAACGACATTTGGAGGTTGAGAGGGAGGATAATGGAGGTTCTTCTTCTAAATCTCCTGGTAAAAAGAGGAATACTGGTAAGGGGGATTCACACCCCAGCTCCCTCGCTGGCAAAGAGGGAGGTTCTGTGCTGCAAAATGTGGATGGCCAAAAGGATAAATGTGGCGGTAGAGATACTGTTGGTATGGATACGGCTGTGACAGATGCAGATTTAGCTGAGAAATTGCAAGTTGATGAGATTGCTCACTTGGAATCTGAAGATCTTCGTATGTCTGAGACTGTGAAGATGATACAATGTGGTGAAGCTCTCTCTGCCATCAGTGTTCAGAATACCATGGTTTCTGGGAATAGCTTATGCAACAAGGATGATACGGATAATGTTTCTGGGGAGGATGAGGGTCGTCTGCACATCACAGATAGTGAGGATTTCATAGACTCTCAGGAGTCTATTGACTTTGCAGAAAGAGTTGGCATTATCATATCTGACAAAGAAAAGGGTATAGAGGAGAAAGAGAGGAGAAGGTGCGGCAGGCTAAAAAGTAAAGAGGAGAAGTCGGTGATGGAGCTGGCTACCTCACGAAAAGAAGCACAAAATGCCTTTTTGGATAAAGGTGAGTATATTCCCTCTTTCATTCATGATAGTAATGTTTCTTTGTTTCAATTATCAAGTATCTTGGGCGTCTCTTTGGGTAGCTCTGTTGATCAAATTGATCAAAATTTGGATCTTTTGAAAGACATAGAGAGGGCTAGATTGGATTTGTTTATTGTTGATCAGGTTAATACTCATGATAAAGGGGGTATGGTTGATAGTGGGGAGGGGGACCTGGTAGAAATTCTGAAAGAAGTTGATAGTCAGAATGGGGATGATGATTCCCTATCTAACACTGATGATCTTCTTAATCAGGTGGATGTTATTAAAACAAAATGTAGAGGAAGGAATAAGGGATACCTTGGTATTACCAAGGTCACTCCTAAGAGGGTTACCTTGAGAAAAGGGAAAAAAAGTTGAGGTATGAAAGGTTTATTATGGAATATTAGAGGAATGGGTAGTATTGAAAAAACCAAACATCTTTTAGATGTTTGCAGGGACAACAAAATTGATTTTGTTGGCCTTCAGGAGACTATGAGGGTTGATTTTTCCCCAGGTTCCTGAAAACTTTGAGTGGAGGCAGAAATTTTTGGTGAAAATGGTTTGAGGCTTCTGGGAAGTCAGGGGGAATCTTGGTAGGGATTAATCTGGACAATTTGAAAGTTATTGATTTTGAAATCTGTAATTTTTTTGTGAAAGTCAAGCTTGAAGGTGTGATGGATAGGAAAGTTTGGAACCTGGTAGTGGTGTATGGAACTGCTCAGGTGGCATTGAAAGAACAATTTCTGATTGATTTGGCTAGAGTTTGCAATACCTGTTGTGAACCAACTCTTCTTGGGGGTGATTTTAACATTGTGAGGTGGGAGAAGGAAAAAAAACAAAACAGGAGGTCATAACAAATAGAGTGCTCTGTTTAATGCTATCATTGAGACTAATAATCTGAGAGAACTCCCTCTCTGTGGTCGAAAATACACTTGGTGTAACAATCATATCAATCCAACGTTTGAGAAGTTGGACAGATGTCTGATGACGATAGATTGGGAAAGTCTTTTTCCTTTGTCTAAGGTTTTCCCTCTTGAAAGGGTCCTTTCAGATCATGTTCCTTTAGTCATTGATTTGGGTGAGGGTATACGTGCTCGTCCCATGTTCAGATTTGAGAACAGTTGGTTTTGTAGATTTGACCTTGCTGATGTGGTTCGGGGTGTCTGGACGTCTCACGGTAATAAGGGCTCTAGTCTTGATATTTGGCAATCTAAGTTGGCCGCTCTTAGAAAAACCCTACGGGGTTGGAACACCAATTGGGAAGGGGTTTATAAGAGGACTAAAGAAGATATTCTCAAAAAATTAGATGATATTGATAAAAAGGGGAGTTGACAGGTTTTAGTTGGTTGCTGATAAAAGAGAAAAAAGATTTGGAGCTTGAATTGAATAATTTGATGAGAGAAGAATATCTCAAATGGCTTCAGAGAGGTAAGGATAAGGACTTGCTTGAGGGTCATGGTAACATTAGATATTTTCATGCTAAGGCCAATGGGAGAAGGAGAAAAAACTGGATCTCCTCCTTGAAGGATGGTAATAATGGTAATGCTGTGATTTCTGACCAGTACAATCTCCTGGAACATGTGACTGGTTTTTATAAGGATCTTTTTGGGGAAGGGAGTAGAACTTGTATGAAAATTATGGATATTGGTATGACCCAGATTAGTGAAAAAGATAAAGCTGATTTGATTAGGCCCTTTTCTGAAAAGGAAGTACAACAGGTGATTTTTAGTATGGCCAACAACAAATCCCCTGGTCCAGATGGTTTCCCTGTTGAGTTTTATAAACATTTCTGGGAGTTGCTTAAACATGATTTGCTCAAAATATTCCATGATTTCTATTCTGGGAATGTTGACATTAGCAGGATCAATTGTGGTGTGATTACTCTGGTTCCTAAAAGTGCAAATGCTGAGCATGTCAAGGACTTTAGACCTATCTGCCTCCTTAATGTGAGCTATAAAATTCTTACTAAGGTTCTAATGCATAGGCTGGAAAAAAGTATCGGGTATGTGGTCTCTAATTCTCAATCTGCTTTTATTAAGAATAGATATATCTTGGATGGGGTGTTGGTTCTGCATGAGATTCTGAATTCTCTACATGTCAGTAAATCTACTGGGGTCCTGTTTAAAGTTGACTTTGAGAAAGCTTACGACAAGGTTAAATGGCCTTTCCTTTTCCAAATGTTGGAAGCTAAAGGATACCCTCACTTATGGAATGACTAGGTTATGCGAACCGTCATGGGGGGCAAGGTCTGTGTTAAGCTCAATGATAAAGTTGGCCCCTATTTTAATACCTGCAGGGGTGTGAGACAGGGGGATCCCCTCTCTCCTCTACTGTTTAACCTGGCTGCTGATGCCTTGTCTTTTCTTATCAAAAAAGTTGTCCAAGGTCGTTTGATTACTGGTTTGGGGGGGGATTTCAGCTCTGAAGGTACTGCTATTCTTCAGTATGCGGATGATACGATCTTTTTGCTCCATGATGATCTTAATCATGCCAAAAACCTGAAATTTATCTTATGCTTGTTTGAACACATGTCGGGGTTGAAGATCAATTTCCATAAAAGCGAAGTGTTTTGTATTGGGATGGACTCGGGTAGGAGTAAACAATTCTGTCAGGTGCTCACTTGCAAAAAGGGTGATTTGCCCTTAAAGTATCTTGGGCTCCCTCTTAATAAAAACAAGATTCCTAGTTCAGATTGGAAGACCTGTGAGAATAAGGTGGAAAAAAGATTAAGTGGCTGGAAAGGTAAGATTATGGATATGGGGGGTAGACTAATTTTGTTGAATTCTTGTCTTAGTAGCATCCCTCTCTATATGCTTTCTTTCTATGAACTACCAAAAGGGGTGAAAAAAAGGATTGATATGTGTCGTTCCAGATTGCTTTGGCAAGAAAGGGAAGGGGTCAGAAAATTTCACTTGGAGAAGTGGTCTGTGATTTGCAGACCCAAGGAGTATGGGGGTTTAGGTGTGATTGACTTGAGCTGGATGAACATAGCTCTTTTGGGTAAATGGTTATGGAGGTTTGATACTGAAACAGGGATTTGGTATTCATTGCTCAGAAACAAGTATGGCAGAGGGCATACTCTGTGTCATATGGACTATAAGGTGGGTGATTCTCAGTTTTGGAAAAGCTTAATGAAAATCAAGCCTCTATACAGGCAGTTTTGTAGAATAAAAGTTGGTAATGGTGAGAAGACTTCCTTTTGGGAAGATGTGTGGATTTCTGATAATCCTCTAGCTGTTAAGTATCCTGATCTTTTTAATACCTCCTTGAACAAAAAAGTGACTGTTGCTGAGGTGCTTGGTAGCAATTGGGATGTGCTGAGGTTCAGGAGAGATTTGGTAGGTTCTAGATTTCAGTCTTGGATGAATTTGAGAAGAGAATGTGGCTCTGTTTCCCTAAATAATTCCAGTGATTCAGTGATTTGGTCTTTGACAAAAAAAGGCATCTTCAGTGTGAATTCCTTCTATTTAGCTCTGGTTACTCAGAATCTAATTAAACGGAAAAATGATGTTTGGGGGATTAAAGTCCCTCTGAAAGTAAGAATTTTTTTGTGGCTGGCTCGAAACAACAAAATTCTTACCCGAGATAATCTTCTGAGGAAGGGTTGGAAAGGAGGAATTAAAAACTGTGTCTTCTGCTGTAAGGATGAATCTGTGCAGCATTTGTTCTTTGATTGCTCAGTTGTGAGGTTTGTCTAGCGAATGGTTTATACCTGCTTTAATATTGGTCCGTTTTCGGATATGGAACATGCATGGCGTGATTGGTTTGGAAAGTTGAGGAAAAATTTTAAGTGTTTGGCTGGGGTTGGTTTGGCGGCAGTGTTTTGGAGTATATGGAAATGTCGTAATGATGTCTGTTTTCGTAATAAAGTGGTTGATGAGCCGCTGTTGTTTGTTAAACTAATTTGTTTCTGGTTGTCATCCTGGTCCAAACTTCAGAAGGAGGATACAAGGGAAAGAAGTCTGGCCTTGGGGGTACGTCTGCTAGAACATCTAGCAAGTGAAGTCTTCTCTAGGAGATATGGCTGGAGCTGGGGAGGCAAGCTGCTGCTCTAATGCTCTGGAGTGGAGGTTTCATCGGAAAGGAGTTTCTGGGAGTCTGTCGCATTAGCGTCTCGGTTCCTTGGTCTTTTTGGGGCCTTTTACATGTCGGTCATGTTTGAGCGCTATTTTAGTCCACCTCTGTTGTGGTGTGTAAACTGTAATAAGCTCTAGTTTCTGGTTGTTTTGTGATCCATGGGTTTGGCTGGCTAGTGGCCTTTTGCTTCATCTGTTCTGTTCTGAACCGTTACAAAAACAGTAGTCTGCATTTCTTTAATGGAAATGGGAGAGGACGTCCAGTCCGCTCTTTTTCAAAAAAAAAAACTTCAATTTTAACCTTATATTGCATGGGTTAAAAAAGGTTTCTGATTAAACCTGAAAGACTAATTAGCACCTGACTTCTGTGTTGGAAATAGTTAGCTGTGTAAATAAGCCTAAAGACTACCTTGTATTTTGTGTTTTATTTTTGCTCAAACTGCACTAGCTCATGGTATATGGAAAAAGATCATATCTGGCACACCAGCTGTCTTTTATATGATGTAGTTTGGATGAATGCATATCCACTTATAATGCAGTGTAGGCTTCCTTTTTGCATCTTCTTCAATCATCTCACACCATGACACCATGACACAAGCAGCAGCCTTTGAAAAAATCAAGTCTAATATTATAGAATTCCAATAAAAATGGATTATCACACACACACACACACACATAACTAAGGCAAGCACACCTAATGACATATTTTAGGAAATATTATGATTATTTATATGTTGCAAAGCACTAGTATGTAGATGGTAATTACCAATTTTGAGAAAGTGTCCTATCAACTCCTTCCAATGGATAGATAAAATGTCCTGTTAGATTCAAGTTTTTTTCCAAAACTTTTCTATGGGTATTTACTATTTAGCTGGTAATTATCAATTTTGAGAAAGTGTCATGTCATCTCCTTTCAAGAGGGAGAGAGAGTGTATCTAACACTGTTAGATTCAATGATTTTCCAAAAGATGTTCATTTGAATCATTTTTGTGATACACTGAATTGCTGGGAAGGGCTCGTGAGATCTCCAATCTCTGCAACGCTTCCACAAATTACTTCAAGGTTGTTTCTTACCTGGGGCATCTTGTGGACCTTTCCTGAGGTAACATTGGCTCATCAGTCATCACTAGCAAGTAGCAAGTATATGTTCATATTAATTAGACTAATGTTATTTTGTTTGTGAGCTATTAAAACTAGACAATCTCACTTTTATTTGTGATCTTAATGACTAGGTAAAAGTATTTGCACAAACTAACTGTATGAGTAATGGACTGATGCAAATGCATCTCTCACCAATGACAAATGGGTGATCTTTGCTTTTGTACCTAATTTCTGGTTTTCTGTATATTAACTTTGTCATGGTTTATCTGCTGGGAGGATAGCCGGGTGGCATCGACTGCTAGGGATGAGAGGTAGACGTATGTTGTAGAGAAGAACATTGAGACGGAAGATTAGATTTCTTCTTTCTTCTTCATTGGTTTCTTGATGAATACAACACTATTTATAGAACCTACACCCTGCTAACTAATCCGACTTCATTATAACTTTAGGACTCTATTCATTAACCTGCTAGAACTCTCAATTATAGACCTGGTCTCTTATTAACTACTGGACTCTAATCTACCCTGGATTCTTATTAACTACTGGTCTCTAATCTCCCTTACGCTCTCTAATTTGTCTTAACTGCTACAGTACCATGGTACTGTTCACATGATCGGGCCTGGGCCTGGCATCCCTGGGCCACAGCCCATGACAAACTTCTAGTTGAACTAATTTTTTGGTTTCTAAAGAATATTGATTCACTGTGCACATATGTCTTGCAGACTCATCATCATATTTTTGTTACTTCCTTGGCCATAAGCTGGTCCATCACTGAGGTGCAGTTCACTTCTTATTCACCAAATTATTCACTCAGAAGTCAGAACATCATGAATTGGAATGCAGTAATCATTACAATATATTTGAGCATCAATTATTGCTTCTTTGTATAACAAAGATTCTTGAGGTTCCCCAAAGTATAACCCAAGCCTTGAAATTTCTTGTGTTGGGCTTAATCAAAACCAAGATTTAGGAATTTTATCCATTTCAGAGATTTTGCCGGTTTCTTGCAGATTGTCAGATATTCTTTCTTTGGTATGAAGGAGGCATTTGGATTTGCACCTTCCTGGCTCTTATGGCTTAGGTTGGTGGAGGTTTTGAGGAAATATTAACATTCAGCACAAACTTCAAAAGAATTTTGTCATCTTTTCAGTAAATTATCTTAAAAGTTTGCTTCATTGTTTTCATACTGATCTTTTACAGATACAGCACCTTCATGGTTTTATATCCTACTGGCATGGTTAGTGAGGTTGGCCTAATCTATGTTGCCCTGCCTCACATGAAGGTAACTTGAAAATTTAAGGGCATGTTTGTTTCAGCTTCTGACAGCTGCAACTACTTCTAGAATCTGATACGGAAACAACCAGTTCAGATTATGGACTCAGATTATTAGAATCAGTAGCTGCAGAATCTAGAAATGAACTAGAATCTAGAAACTGGAAAATGCCAGCTACTCAGACTAGTTAGCTACTGAGAATCTCTAGTTGTTAGAAGCTAAAACAAACAAGCTCTAAGAAAGAAACAACTAATTGTTGTTCATTTGATATTGGTCTTGTTTCAACTGCTCAAAATTGTCTTTGGGATGACTACTTTCAGGCATCTCAAAAATTCTGTGTTACCATGCCCAACAAATGGAATTTCTCCTTCGATTACTTCTATGCATCTGCTCTTTCCATGGCTTTGTACATTCCAGGTACTCTTCTTCATGAGTTTTCCTTCAGTTATATACTATTTTAAAAAAAACTAGTGACGGTGAGTTTGTCACCATCATTCCTTGTCTTTGACTTCGCTCATCTCTACTTGCATGTTGTAATTTTTTTCCGTTGTAACGCACGGGTACTCAGCTAGTAACTTATAAGCAAGCATGATTTTACAAGATACCACCTTTATTTGGATGGCTGCAGGATTTCCACACATGTTCTGCTATATGGTGGCCCAGAGGAAGAAAGCCTTGTCAAAAGCAAAAAGAGCATGATATGCTCAAGAGTTTTGGAGAGCAATCATCCATTATCTAGTGTGATTTCTGGATGCATGTAGCTAATGGCTCAAGTTTTCATGGCTTTGCTAATAGCATGGCTTCTCCATTAGTAATAAAAAATGAAATACTGGAGATTGTGCATTTAAAATTGGGTGATTTTTATGTTGATATTGTGATTGCTAAGAACCAGCAGAAGGATACTATTACCATTGCTTTAGTTCGACGTGCAGTTACTGTTCTTGTCTGAAAACAGGAGCAGATCCATAGGCTAGGGTTTTGGGCCTAGCCTAGCCAGTCTGCGTGAATAGTACTCGCACTATATTGTTCACGTAAATAGTACCGTTGGTATGTAGGACTCTATTAGGTTTAAGGTTAGAGTCATATTAAGTTTAGGGTTAGAAGTATTATTTATTTAAGAGTACTCTTAGAATTAGGTTTATAGTTTGTATGTAACTAAGAAGTGGATAATAAAGTTAAGAAAGATTAGATCAAATTAGATGTTGGAGCTATGTCTTGTCGGTGTGGAGGCTACCGTGTTGACGAGGCTAAGGACCAATTCAGTCACGTTTTCTAAAAACTATTCGGAATGTGACAACTTGGTTGATGTGTGTGATGTCTCGTTAAAATCATAAAGATAAGTTTGCGGTGATACTATTGATCTAAAATACTAAACTCGGCTCTGTCCGAAAAGATCCATGAAGGGACATGAAGATCGGGTGGAAAGAGCCAGTTGCATCTCTCCATATTTGATTTGCCATCTGCAGTTGGTATGCAGTGGCTTTCTCCCTTTTGCCCTTTTCATGAGCACATCCAATTGCCTCTCTTTTCTCCAGTTACGTGTAGCCTTTCCAGATTGTATTGTCCTCGCCGTCTAGTGGCACCATATATACATACACACACATACATGCTTTCTCTACTGGCATTTTTCGCATAAAATAGATTGATAGAATTCTAAATCTGAAATTGATCTGGAGTAGCTATAGAGAAAGGTAGCTTTAACCTTCCTATGTATTTTAGATCATATGTATCTGTTTTGATCTTAAAAAATTGAGAATCTAATTGTCGGGATATGACCTACGGATACCTCGCGACAGTCTTATTAGCCTGATTCGAGAGCACGCTAAGCCCAGTATTAGAATCCGATATGACCCGTGAAGAGAGGTTCGATTCTGATAAGGAATATCGCATCATTATCTGGTAACCGAGCTCTATATGTGGTATGAAGAGATATACTTGAAAAGATCTTTATAATTAGGAAATAAGATCCAGGCTCGGTATGTGATCTAGATATCTGAGATCCAACTCAGGATAGAGTCATGGATTTATTGAACTCGCTCTTTGACTATATATATAAAGAGGGCAAGGCGCGCACCCCTCAGAGTCATGTTTTTATGTTTTTATCGCTCAAGCTCGTAGCTTTCAAGTTCATTACATTGGAAAGACTAGACATCAATCATAATCCATCAAAAACATTGGACGTATAGTTATTATCTCTCGGAAGTCCCGAACCAGTATAAATCTTAGCTCTTATTTCTTAGAGTCAACTATAGAATTTGAGAGTATCACTTTTCCCTATAATCTATATATTCACCATCTCGAGTACCCTCGTGTAGGTGGACTGATATGCTATCCCGGCACTAATAACATTTGATTTGATGGTTTAGGAGCCATATATCATGTGAAGTGGCATATGTAGAAGAATTGTACTGTCACCAAGAATCTCTAGGACGTGGGTCAAGTAGCAAGACAACAAGATTGATGGTATTTTTGCATCATTGCATGCATGCACAGATGAATCTTGAAATGAGAAAACCAAAAAAAAAGGGATCTAGTTGACCACTTGCCAAGAGAATCTTTCCCTTGAATAATCGCAACCCTGGCCATCAGAAACAAGTGGTCGTAGGATGATCTGGCCTCCTCTTGCTTGCCTTGGTCGCATCATATTTCATCATAATTTCATGTACGTCTCAGCTCGTTGGAACAATCTTCCATATATCTGCTAGACGCTGAAAATTAAATGCTGTGACTAAGGTGGTTTTAAAAGGAAAAATTATAGATTACTATCCTAAATTATTGTGAAAGTTCGAATAGTGAACTGTAAAACCGTTTATTATAAAACCGTAATATTCGAAAACCAATTTACCGTGAAACTTTCGACGCGGTTTCGTTGATGCGGTTGGCATTTTTACCGATTGGAACACATGTAGCGTACTAAATGTAACAAATGGAGTAAAAACTGCTCCCCTAACAACACGTTCGATTGTTAGTATTATTTAAACTTTTATGATAATTTTTTATGATCTGGCCTCGATCTTGCTTGCCTTGGTCGCATTATATTTCATCATAATTTCATGTACATCTCGCTCGTTGGAACACTATAATCTTCCGTTTATTTAGCTCCATAATATTTGAAAACCAATTTACCGTGAAACTTTTGACGCGGTTTTGCTCACGTGGATGGCATTTTTATGTTAGGGGTTATTTAAACTTTGGTGATAGTTTTTAAAATGATGTGTTTAGTACAAAATTAATGCAATATAAAATGGTTGGTACTCAAGATCGACCATGGTTTTGTACTTTTGTCTACGATTATTAGTTAGCTCAACTGTGGTCCGAGTGAGTACGATTTTTAGTGTGTAAATCCGTAAAATTACTCCCTAAAAAAACTACTCATAGCTTTAAAGTATAGTGGTTATTTCAAGTATGTTTTATATTATAATTCCTTTGGTTTATTTAAATCATTTTTATAGAAAATATATTTACATATAAAATATAAAATAAATACAGCACTAACACATACCCCCTTCATCCTATAAAGGTGAGTTTGGTTCGATGGATATCTTTAGATGGGATGAGATCATCTCATCCAATCGGTTTTTTGTTGAAGGGGAAGGGTATATAGGATGGCTCTCTAGAGGAATATTCCTTCAATATGTTGAATGGAGAGATTCAAGAAATTTTTCTAGATGAGCTCATCTAATATTGAATGAGATGATGTGTTGTGTCTTGATTGGTTATTACGCTTTTATTTTTTTGTTTATAAATATTTAAATGATTTTTACTCTCAAATCATTTATCTAATTACATTATTGTATTGATTATAATTTAATCTATAAAATAAGATCTCATATGATTGTATATTTATTTTAAAAATATTTAACAAGTGGGTCTCATTAAATTTAAGCTTATCTCATCCAAATTATATACACATAACCAAACAAAAAAATTATTTATCACATCCATCCAACCAAATACCTCAGATGTGTCATCTCATCCCTAAATCTATGAATGAGATCATCCTATCTATCCTCGCCCCCTGCGATCAGATTTGATATTTCATGTTATAACGAATACATATTTAATAAAATTATGGAATGAAAAAAGTTTAAATTTTATAGTAGATTTAATAAATTTAATTTAATAAATTTGTTTAAAGTTACAGAAGCTTAGCTTATAAAAATATCAAACAATTTATAATGTGTAACATAGGAAGTACAAAAGATAGGATTTTTAATCTTGAATCTATAAACTAATACTAAATTTGGAGAGATTTATTACGCAAACAAATTCAAAATAAACAAGCAGTGGTATTCCGAGGAAGCTGATTAGCGGGTACGGTTGCGGGTTGTGACCCGCGACGACTTTCGGATCCGAACCCGTTAACGCCCCCGACCCCTGCTTCGCTTTTCTCCTTGGGCCCTCGTGTCTCCTCCCCCTTGTTCCCCTCTCCTCCTCGTCTCCGGCGAGAGCTCAGGCGAAGGCTCCACGACCTTCCGGAGAGCTCCTCGCCGAGGAACAAGGGACTTCTAGAAGATTCTTCTCCCCCAAGGTTAGATCAGGCTCAGAGCAAGGGCGGGCTTGCTTCTCTTCGTTGTCCCCCGTACGGCGTTCTTCCGCTTCGTTTCGTTTGTGTCCTTGGCTTGATTCGAGAGAAAAAAATTGTTAATTTGGTGAATCGGCGAGAAGTCGAGTTGTTGAGGAGAAAATCGAGTTGGTTTTTAACAAAAAAGAAGTATTTTTACGTGATGTTTTTTCTCTGTTTGCATCTACTTATTTTGTAAGTCTGAAAATTGCTTGCTTTCCTGTCGATTTCTAGGCTTGGGCGCCGGATTGGCCTCGGAGATCTTGATTTTGCTTCAAAGGAAGGGTTCCTCGTCACAAATCTGATCTGTGGATTGGTGGTAGAAGGTTCCATCTGATCTTGATACTCTCATGGAGTTTTCTTTCCATGGTTGGGACAGCAGGGTTGAAGAGGCATTAGGAGCAGTGGAGCACTAGCAAGAGGTGGAAGAGAAGTAGGGAAGAGAGAATAGGGAGGACGAAGGACAAGGAGAGGAGGGAGCTCTCCATGGGAGAGCCCCTCCTCACCTCCTTGTCTATGGAGAACAGCAATAGCCATCCCTGCACCCGCCTCTCCATGGATCCTGCCGGATCACACCCGGCCTCAGCTGATTCGTCCGGCGGTGGAGGCGGCGGTGGCGGTGGCAGCAGCACCGGGGCAGCTGGTGGTGGTGACAGGGAACTCTTCATCGTTCCGCGGCGTGATTCTATGCATCCAGAGCCACCGGACATTAACCTCCCGCTTTCCGCGGACCCATCGCCGCCGCCCCCGTCGTGGCACCTCGACACGTTTGACATGCTTGATGTTGGTCTCGGCACACAGACTTATGAGTCCGAGGTTGCGCTCATGCTTCCAAAGTTGGCTGGCAATGGCAGTGCTGCGGTCGGCGTCGGTGCGAAGAAATGCGCTAAGAGGGGAGACAGCATTTGGGGTTCATGGTTCTTCTTCAATCACTACTTCAGACCTGCTCTTGTGGAGAAGCCAAAGGGGAAGGTGACACTGGACACATCTGGGAGCATTTCAGGCTTTGAAAAGTCCGATCTTCGCCTTGATGTCTTCTTGGTGCAGCATGATATGGAGAACATGTACATGTGGGTTTTTAAGGAAAGGCCTGACAATGCCCTTGGGAAGATGCAGCTCCGGAGCTTCATGAACGGGCATTCCAAGCACGGGGAGCCGTCGTTTCCATTCAGTGCAGACAAGGGCTTTGCAAGGTCACACCGTATGCAACGAAAGCACTATCGCGGGCTGTCGAACCCACAGTGCCTTCATGGGATCGAGATTGTGAATTCACCAAATTTGTCATCTGTTTCTGAAGCCGACATGAAAAGGTGGGCAGAACTTACAGGCAGAGAACTTAATTTCTCAATTCCTCCCGAGGCAAGCGACTTTGAATCATGGAGGAATCTTCCAAGCACCGATTTTGAGCTTGATAGGCCACAGCCACCTTCGTCAAAGAGTGCCACCCATTACTCTCATAATCATAAAAAAGCACTGAATGGTTCTGGTCTTAACCTTTCTACGCCACCATCATCGGATGATGGGATGGATCTTTCACCAAAATGCGCTAAACGCCGCAAGGACTTCTTTTCTCATGGTGCAGATGAGGATTGTGTGATGGCAAATAATTCTTGTTCTGACAGAGAGCAAGAGATAGAAGTCCACACAGGTGAGCCGTCATGGACACATGATTTCACTGGTGTGGCAAAACTCGCAAATGGACCTGTTACTGCTGCCAAGACAATATATGAGGATGATGAAGGCTACTTAATCATGGTGAGCATGCTCTTCTCTGATCCACACAGCGTCAAGGTCTCTTGGAGGAACACATTGACTCATGGCATCGTGAAGATATCGTGTGTGAGCACTGCCCGAATGCCCCTCATAAAGCGGCATGACAGGACATTCAGGTTGACTGATCCTTTCCCTGAGCACTGCCCTCCGGGAGAGTTTGTGAGAGAGATACCTTTAGCTACAAGGATTCCAGAAGACGCGAGGCTCGAAGCGTATTACGATGAGACTGGAACTGGACTGGAAATCATGGTCCCCAAGCACCGAGTTGGACCTGAAGAGCATGAAGTCCAGGTTTGCATGAGGCCCCCACACCTTGGTGACAATGATCTTGTTTTATCATAGAACAGAAAAAAAAAGTTAGCCTTTAGATCTTCCTGCATCATGCCATGAGATGCAGGAACATAACAGGTTGTGCCATTGATATTTTGCTGCTAAACATTTAGCTGAAATTCCTTTCTCTCTAGTGTTGGTGATCTAGGCAAAAAAGTTACCACTTTTGTTGATTCTCCACTGTGCTTTCTACACAAGTACCACAATATTGGTGATCTTGATTTCTATGGAACCTGGCAAGTTAAGATTCTGTATATAAATCTGATTGCCAGGTTCATAATAAAGTCGACGACTAGATTTTCAGAGCTGTGTTGTCAGTTTCAGCAAAATTGTTCCTAATCGACGTCTTAATCATTTCAATGCTGTTGTACTTCAATCCTGGATCACTTTCAACAGAAATCAAAACTCCATGCGTTCCTGTGTACTACTTTCATGATCGATATGCTCCTGTGTACTACTCTCAGCCAGGTTATTGCAATATACTGCTGTTACTGGTGGTAGTGCCAAGAATTCAGGTCTGACTCGGCTAATAATCAACTCGGATCCGACGTTGCCATCGCTATTTCTGCAAAGATCTTCTCTTTTCATGTGTGCTGTTGTTGCAAGGATCTTTTTCTCCCGTCCTGAACGAGAGGAAGATTTGATCTTTTGGAGCTTACATGTGGCCAGCAACGAGCCATGCTCCGGTGGCCAGCTTCTCATCGGAGAAAGGAGCTAAGGTTCCAGGAGAAACGTTCTTGGATATGGGTTGGATATGAGGCGATACTGTTGTTTAGTTAAAGGGATGGAGTGGAATCAAGTGGAACCGCGAACTGTTCTCAGAAACAGAATATTCTCTGTAGATGCTGAACCGTGTGGTACTGATTTTTTTTGTGAACAAGATGGTTCCGAACTATCCCGTTCCATTTCTCATCGCACGTCAAACCAAATACTACCTAAGAGCATCTTTAAGATTAGCTTAAAAAATCAATTTCCTATAATTTTTTGGAACTTTTTTTGATTTAATCCATAACTAAATACCTTTAATTTATCCACGGTATTATATTCAAGATTTTTTGAAGTTAGGTTGGACCAGTTCTAAAATTTTCTGAATGTAAAGTTGTGCCAAACAGAACCTTAAATTTAGAATTTTTTTGAGTTAGTCAAATCTAGCTCCAATAAATTTTGAGCTGTGTGTAATAATTGATAGCATTTAATTAATTCAACTAATATTTATTTTAGACTAAAAATAAAATTTTAAATTACTTTATTGTATTATATAAATTCTAGATTCAGTATAAAACTCCGCGAGAACTATACCAAACAAACCCTAACATGGACAAGGATTATTACAGGAATGCAATTTATATGCAGATTATAGGACACCAGTGCTTAGCTAATTAGCTTTAAAAAGTTGACATATCACACATACAACAATATTATCTAATATTTAAGTACAACAGTTTATGTAAGACCAATAAAACATACTTTATATTAGTGTTAATTCTGAGCTGAAACAAACGAACCTTTAATTTCGAGTGAAATCATTAACCTAAAATTTTAAATACATCCATATTACCTATATTTTATATATTTATACTACTTTAAAATAAGTTAGTGGTTATGAATTTGTGTCACCGCTAGTTTCTCATTGACATGTAGTTCTAAGAGCAAAAATAGTAAACATGGCTCAATGGTAGCCACAAAAAACTCTATATACAAAATATAGATCTATAATACTTAACCACCAACAACATTTATTATCATTGGCATATAGCGTTGCATTCTTTTAATATTATAAAATTTTCAATATGGACACTCAAAACAAATAAACTAAATTTCGTATATATCACTTAAAGTTCCCTAGTTTGCATATATGCCACTGAAAATTTATCGTTTTCATATATACCACTACTTCAATTTTCTACGTCCATATATATTATTGCCATTAGTTTCAATCGTTAATTAACATTAGTTCTTTTTTCAAAATGCTCAAACCGCCATCAGATTATAAAGCTAACTAGTTAGTTTTGCTTCCAACCAATCTCGGTTGCATTGGATTGAATGAGTGATTGATAACTAGAGTAAGTGATAGTTGATTACGAAGGTTAAATCATCATTTGTTTTTAGTGAGTGAGGACAATTTTGGCATTAAAAAAACTAACGTTGACTAACAATAATAACATATACAAACACAAAAAATTTAAACAATAATATATATACAAATGTTATCCTACACCACGTGTGTAGAATATCTATGTTACTGAGAAATCTACTACTGAAAATAGTACTCCCGTGATCGGTGTAAAATAGCTATTCTACACAACGTGGTATAGAATAGCGCTTCCATGTGTATATATATATAAATGTTATTCTACACCACGGGTGTAGAATGATATTCTACACCACGGGTGTAGAATGTTATTCTATACCGATATGGAATGGTAGGTCGGGATTGGATGAGGCGTGGGGGCACGCTGAATGAGGTGGGTACGATTGGGTTGATCGGTGTAGAATAATATTCTACCCGTAGTATAGAATAACATTCCGTGTGTGTATATATATATATATATAAATGTTATTCTACACCACGGGTGTAGAATGCTATTCTACACCAACGTGGAATGAAGGGGGTTGGGATTGGGTGGGGTGTGGGAGCACGGGATGATCGGTGTAGAATAGCATTCTACACCCATAGTGTAGAATAGCGTTCCCGTATATACAAATGCTATTCTACACAACGGGTGTAGAATGCTATTCTACACCACGGGTGTAGAATGCTATTCTACACCGACGTGGAATGGAGGGGTTGGGATTGGGTGGGGGTGGGCACGATTGGGATGATCGGTGTAGAATAGCATTTACACCCATAGTGTAGAATAGCATTCCCGTATATATATATATATACAAATGCTATTCTACACCACGGGTGTAGAATAGCTATTCTACACCGATGTGGAATGGAGGGGTTGGGATTGGGTGGGGGTGGGCACGATTGGGATGATCGGTGTAGAATAACATTTACACCCATAGTGTAGAATAACGTTCTCGTATATATATATATATATATATATATATACAAATGCTATTCTACACCACGGGTGTAGAATGCTATTCTACACTGACGTGGAATGGAGGGGATGGGATTGGGTGGGGGGTGGGCACGATTGGAATGATCGGTGTAGAATAGCATTTACACCCATAGTGTAGAATAGCGTTCCCGTGTATATATATATATATATATGAGTTACGTGGCGCGTTAGAAGTGGTGATGTGGTGTGATGCGCCGAGTCCACGTTAGCCCAAGAGGATAAAGCATCCCCCACCTTCGCTCTAGTTAACGACTACCTCTTCTTCCACCTCTCGCACCACCACCACTCACCCGCCGCTGCTCCGCCTCGCCCCGGCCTCCCCGCGCGTGCATGAAACCCTAGCCTCCCTCCCGCACGCACGCGCGATGGCCAAGGCGCTCCTCTCATCGTCGCTGCTCCCCTCGCTGCCCCGCGCCGCCGGCGCCGGGGGCGGGGCCGGGGGCGGCGCGAGGCCGCTGCCTCTGCCGCTGCCGCCGCTCCCGTCGCTGCGGCGACACGGGGGACGTCGCGCGGCGGCGTGCAGGGTGATGGCGAGCCTCCAGCCGCTCGACTCGATCGGGGGGCTCGGGCTCCACGCCGCGCTGGAGCGCGCCGAGGCGGCGCTGTACACGCTCGCCGACGCTGCGGTCGTCGTCGCTGCGGATGCGGCTTCCGGGGGTGGTGACGCGGAGCAGGCTGCGTCGGCGGTGCAGAAGAGCGGGGGCTGGTTCGGGTTCATCTCGGAAGCCTTGGAGGTCGTGCTCAAGGTAAGCAGCACCGTCTCCTCCATCTCCGTACCGGAACACTGAGCCGGCGGCAATCCCGCATGGTCACTTGAAATTTTTGATACTAATTTTTGATATATTTAGTGATGATCCCGCATGCATCTTTTCACATTTTCATGCCCATGTTTTGAATTTTGATGTGAAATGATACAAGTGGAGAGCTCTAGGATTTTATTGTAGTTCTTAGGGGCATAACATCCATCTACTCCGGATTCCGGAATGCTCATATTATGCAAGTATTATCATGCAGGTTCTCAAGGATGGCCTATCAGCAGTTCATGTGCCATACGCGTATGGGTTTGCAATAATTCTTCTCACTGTCATTGTGAAGGCTGCAACTTTACCTTTAACGAAGCAGCAGGTAAATGCTCAAATCTGGTTTGGTTTTAAATTAGTCGGCGATATCGGATGCCTGTCTGACAATGAACACGGTGGGCTGATTGCTGTGCTGCTTATCCGTCTTTAGGTCGAATCGACTCTGGCGATGCAGAATTTACAGCCACAGCTCAAGGCAATCCAACAGAGATATGCAGGAAATCAGGTTTGTATTGTTTGTCTGAATTCATATCATGAATATACAAGTAGGAACTTAAGTATGTGTAACTTTTTTCAAGTGTGTCTCTGATCTCTTGCGTATGTGTAACTTCAATTAGGAAAGAATACAGCTTGAGACTGCCCGATTATACAAGCAAGCTGGAGTCAATCCTCTAGCAGGTTGCTTACTTTTCTGTTCTTAAACTGAGTTTCACAGTCAATGGCTCCTTATCTGTTGCACTTCTTTGTTAGAGTTCCGGAAAACAATTATTTCTTATTAGATGATCATCTCTTCTGATTTTGTCATCAATACCTTGGAAAACCATTTTCTTTTACTTCAATCGCTTTTATGATGTAGTTTCTTGATCTTATGGTTTCTCTTCCAGGATGTTTTCCAACTTTGGCAACAATACCTGTCTTTATTGGTCTTTACCAAGCTCTTTCGAATGTAGCAAATGAGGTAAGCACAAGTCCTGCTTCCTAAGGTTTGCTTCATTAAGAGGCTTCTGGACTAAGGAGCTTCTTTTTCCATGAAGGGGTTATTGACAGAAGGATTTTTCTGGATTCCATCTTTGGGAGGCCCGACAACAATTGCTGCTCGGCAAAGCGGTGCTGGCATTTCTTGGCTCTTCCCTTTTGTGGTAATAAAACTGATTGCATATTAACATATATCAATAATTTCATTGCTTGTTCTAGGAAGATTCTTGTCTATTGTCCTTGAATCATGTGACTTAGTTTTACTCTTTGTTCCTCATTTTAATGCTAGTGATATAATGTTGCAAATTTGTAGTCAAGTTAACCAGTGTCATGTTTCTGCCCAGTCATTTAGACAATCAAACACATTCAATAGAAATCAAGCAACAAAAAGCTTTGCAATCTGTACTTCACATTATGTTACTTATTTACTACTGTATCTGGAGAGATGGTATCTTCCTTGATTAAATATTGTGCCATGAACTTTATCATATTATTCATGTATAGACATTATAATGCAATAGTCTATACTGCATCTGCTTACAGATTGAGATGCTAAAATTATTCTGACATTTTAAATGAATTTGTGCAGGATGGTCATCCTCCATTGGGCTGGAATGACACAATAGCTTATCTTGTGTTGCCTGTGCTACTTGTTGCTTCTCAGTATGTCTCTATGGAGATCATGAAGCCACCCCAGGTAGTGTTGCTCGAAATTCCTCTTTCATCTGTTATAGATATAGTGAAATATACAAGGTATCAATGGTTAACTTTGATCCTGTTGTCTGCTGCAGACTGATGATCCATCGCAGAAGAATACACTTCTTGTTTTGAAATTTCTTCCGTTTATGATTGGGTGGTTTTCTTTGTCAGTGCCATCAGGATTATCCATTTATTGGTATGTGCATTTGCTATTGGTTTTATGATTGTTCTCGGGCATATTGTATGACTCATGCCCTGCTTATTGAGTCATTGTAATATATCAAGTTCAGTTTGTGTATTTGACTCCATGTTTAACATCAGGTTTACAAACAATATCCTGAGCACAGCACAGCAAGTTTGGTTACGGAAGCTGGGAGGAGCAAAGCCTGCTGTAAATCAGGGAGGTAGTGGAATAATTACTGCAGGACGAGCAAAGCGTTCTAATGCTCAACCAGGCCAACCTGGTGAAAGGTGCTTTTTTTTAACATTTGTACGACATTTAACCATATTACGTTATGGTTTTAATATTTACAAACAATATTTCAAATAGATTTAGGCAGCTGAAAGATGAGGAGAGCAAGAGAAAAGTCAACAAAGCACTTGCTGCAGGAGATTCAGATGTTTCAGCCTCATCATCAGAGGATGAAGAGTCGGATGATGAAACTACAGAAGAGGTACTCTTCTAGTCTTCTTTTTTCAGTCATTGATCTGTGTTGCTGGAGCATTGCAGAGTGAGCAAATGGAGCTAGTGATCATGGAATTCCTGTTTCCCCACAACTAATTCATGTAATATGAAATGAAAGTCAGTTTCAATTACTGATTTAAACCTGACAACAGGGAGGGCCTGTAGATGAAAAGTACAATTCCAGTGGCAACAAGAAACTTCCAAGTTACTCCGGAAAGAAGGGCAAAAGATCGAAGAGAAAGCGCATGGTGCAGTAGGTGTGACAGAACCTAATCAAATTCCATTTTTGTCATGACTGGTAAGTTCTGTGGATGTTCAAGTACCTCCTTGTAAAGAGACACACCAGCTTGTTTTCTATTCTGCAAACCATGCTCAAAATGCCAATATCTTATCTTGCCTGCAGGATCAATCAATATTAACGGAGTGTACATTTGCAATTACAGGTAAATTCACTTGGTCAGTGCGGTTGCGTACGTGATCATGGGATACAATCTTGATGGCCTGTTGGGAGGCCTGTTCTTCGTATGCGAACATGCACAAAACATTCCAATGGTACAGGTATTTTGCTGGCAAGTAGCAAGATGAAATAGTTCAGTACATCACAGTAGGTTTGAGAGGACAATGGAGCAGGCATATGAGGAGAAAGTTTGTAGTAGTAGATAAATTATTCATGTGCTATTCTGTAATGCAGGCTCCAAAATCACACATGAATTGCATAGTTCATGCTCTCTATTTATTTTTCCTCTTGTAACCTAATAACATTTTTTTGGGGGAGGAGTATATTGCAGAAGTTGGAAACCATCCAGTCTTCCAAGAAAAGGAAGAGGAAAAACATCCAGTGTGATGAGCTCATAAGCAAGTGGCACATTGCCAAGCTTACATGCCTGTTTGGGACAACTAAAAATAATTGGAATTGTAGTATAATCTTGATTATTCCATAAGTGGGCCTAATTATTATTTGATAAGTAGGGGTAATTATTGGATAAACAGGGATATAGTTGATTATGATCATTTTTAAACTAGTTATAACTTGTTTTCTACTTTAAGCATAAGTTGTAAAGGGGTGTTAGTGTTTAGTTGCTTGAATATCTTTTGATGAGATGAGACCATCCTAATTAGTTAACTTGGTTGGAAAAATAATATTGCTTCCATATATTAGATGGAGTGATCTAGAAAAATTGTTAGATAAGTTCATCTAATATTAGATGAGATGGTGTGTTATTTCCTATAATACCTGATTAGTTGAAATGCGTTTAATTTTTTTATTTATAAATATTTGAGATACACTTACATGTTTGAAAAATTGTTCGAATTCAGAAATCGTCTTTTTCAGATTTCAAAAGTGTATATCATTGGTTAATTAACTTTATTTAGTTTGGTAAAAATTTGTACCATATTTTTTATTGCCTCTTCCTGGTGACATTCTAAAATAAATATTTATTATTGTCCCTATTAAAGAATAGATTTAATATTACTTGATTTGCTATACATAAATAAAAATAAAAGTTTCCATAATGAAAATAGGCTCCTCGTTGATTTCAGAAACTACATGTCAAAGCAATTAATTATAAATAGTATACAAGATCACTCATATTATGTGTGAAAATATTTTTATTATGTAGATCACATTTTAAAAAAATTATGTAAATTGAATGTTCACATTTATAGTTAAAATGAATTAGTTATGAATTTTTAAAGGTTCAACACTATTTTGGATTTTCAAAAAATAAAATAGAATTATTAAAAATATAAATTAAATTAGAAATATTTTTTCTTTGTTTGAGAGGTTTATTCGTACTTTAACAAAGTTAGAGAGTGTAATTCAGACTTTTTCATTGATCTGCCACATCATCAGTGTCACGTCAGCTGTCATATTAACAAAATCGCTCATTGTTTCATCACGTCAGCAAAACCATTCTTCAAAGTTGTAGGTTGAGCTATTTTTCAGTGTTTTAAAAGGTGGTAGGTGCTAGTCAGGCGTTTCCTGGCCGCCTAGCACCTAGGGGCGCATAGGTGGTGCCTCGGACAACACACTCTCACCATACAAGACACTGAAGATAGTCATGGCTATGGTGCTAGAAGAGCGGGCGTGGCGCGCAAGTAGGCTGCAGGAGGCTGAACCACACCGGACCAGAGTGCGCGGCCGGAGCGGCGCGTGTGAGGCCGTCCGAGTCGTGGCGCGCGAGGCAGCCAGACCGTGGCGCATGACGGCACGAGAGCGGATGGCCGAACGTGGGCGTGCGCGAGGCCAGACTGGAGCGCGGCGAACGGCGACGAGCCGGCAACGCATGACGGGATGACGGCACGAGTGCCAGGAGTAGCGGCGATGGCCACGTGAGTGCTAGGACATCAAAAACCCTAAGGCGTTTTTGCGCTTTACCCTCCGATGTCCGATTTTGTTAATGTAGTCATTGTCGTTGCCTAGGGCGTCTAGGCGTCGTGGTCAACGCCCAGGCCGTGGTTGACCTGCCTAGCTCCGCACGGTGCTAGGGCGGCGCCTAGCGCCTAATCCCGCCAGGCGACCGCCTAGACCCGATTTTTAGAACACTCCTATTTTTTAATACGGTGGGTGTTTTTCATACGGTAAAATTCTTTACGAAATTATTTGAACCTCAGCCATACTTTGAGAGTGTAATTCATACTTTCTCCTATTAATTATATCTCATCTAACCAAATAAAAAACCGAATCACTCCATCCACTTTCCCCTTCCAACTAAGCTCTACTATGACATGAACCTGGGCCGTTTTTTGTTGCCAGGTTCAGCTTCAACTCAATGTATGCGTCCGTGACAGCGACAGAGGTATCAGGTATGGTGACGCACGTTGATTCTGCTGTTCGTCGGTGAGATGGGTTTAGTTGCACGGTTGCTCCTGCTGAAAATGGCCACCCTTTTTTCGCTTGCAATATAATAATTTCAGATCTCGTTTCATAAATTTAATTGCGACGAATATAATTGAATCACAATTTATTATTTTATAGTATAATAAATCTGAACAATGATAACGTTTTAGCTAGATACTCCCTCTGATGTACAAATATTAATCGTCTAGAAAAAATTACATATACCAAGGTGATATTAAATAAAGTTATAAGGGTTTGTCTCAATTAGTTATAGAGCCTAAACTTTAGGGCATGTACAACCCTGAGACGGCGGAACGGTTTTTAAAGTACAAGAGACAACAAAGAAACTGCATGGTACAACCCTACGCTCCTGAATCATAAATACAGCTAAGAGACAATGCGTATGGAGAATCGCGTAGAGAAGAGTCCGTCTCTTGTATTTTTTCAGTTAATCTCTAAAGATCTCTCAAGAGACCACCTATTAAATGAGGTTGTACACACCCTTAGTGGTGCCATCAAGTTCAACTCTCGGTGGCCACATCCCATTTGGCAGCCTCTATTTTTTTGCGTTTTTTATTGCGGAAACACTTCGGAAGAAGAGGACAATTAAAGTGAGAAACGTTCCGATTGACGAAACGACTAATATTTTTACACTCTCAATAAAAAACAAGACGATTATTATTTGTACACCGGAGCGAAGGGAGTAGCTTGCAAGAACAGCGAGAATCTCACTGACCAAACCTGGCTTGCAAATTGCCCACGGGCTGTTTGTTTGTATGGAAAGATTTTTGTATTCAAGATTAGATTCTAGGGTTCAAATCTAGCTAAAACATTTGAATAGAATGGGAGCAAGGATCCATAGAGTAAGTCGATTAACATTAGGTTATGTTTGAAAATATTAAGAATTTGATAAGTAGTGGGTGAGTGTTAGGTGAAAATACGAAGAAATGGATATCAATTTATTTTAAGATCACGTAGCTAATTAGTTTTAATTTATAATTTAGATAAAATATAGGAATGAGTCTAGTAACACCCTCACGTATTGTTGATGGATTACTTAACCCTTTATCTAATAAACTATGTGTTTAACCCTCTAACCTTTTTAATACCGTTTATTTAACCTTCTAAGATAGTTTTGTAAAGTAGTTTTGTCATTCTAACGTACCACGTTAGACAAGATTCTCATGTTAGTCACACGCACCTACATAAAAACTACTAACAACCACATCCCTAGACTTCTTATTCACTCCATCAGGTACTCGTTCACTCCTTGTTCACTCCGGTGTGTCCTCCTCCCTCTCTCTCTCTTTGGATAGGCAAACAATGAGGTGATGATAAGGAGTAGACTATCTGATTACGGTCTGAGTTGAAGGTGAATCTCTACACCTTATAATTATGTTTTTTTTCCAAATATGTTGTGTTAAAGAACAAAAAAAATAAAAATTGGAGCTCTAAAACTTATCTAATAAATAAATAATGATAGGATGTGGCAAAATATATTCCAGACATTGAATTTATAGAACAAGAAAAACTAATCAATATTAGTCTTCTTTTCAGTGCTAAATTCACAAAAAAATAGCAATAGTAGCAACACGTTAGGCACCAACCAACCACGTCACTCCAAACAATATAATTTTTTCACTAAAAAATCTTTTGGAAGATGGAAGGATTTAGTAGTGACGTTAGCATCAAAGAGATAAAGAAGAACAAGAAAAAAAACGTGTTTAATGTGACACGCCAACGGAGAAACCCAATTTGCAAAACCACCTTGAGGGGTTAAGTAAACAATATTTAAAAAGTTACCGGATTAAACGCATAGTTTATTAGACCAGAAAGTTAAGTAATCGATTAGCAATACATGAAGGTGTTACGTAGATTTATTCATAAAATATATAAAACTATTTGGAGAGCCGATGATTCTAATGACAGTTACAACTGTAACAAGCTTGATAGGTCATAATTGGTCATGGCACGCTGCCATTGATGGAGATCTAAGGTGCTCAAGAGAAGCTGGTTTTTTTAAGGATAAGAAGGAAGGGAGATGCGTGTGCTAAGAGATTAATAATTAGTTGTGTGAGCAACATCATGGTGTTACAAAGCTTGCTGATTTTGCGAAGAACTAGTCGCTTTCGTCTTTTCCCGTTTCATTCGTCGTCGGTAGGACATATTGTATAACGTTTATCAACTTCGAGACATATAATAAATTCTCCCGTTCTCCGTTTTTTCCTCGCAATTTTCAACA
The DNA here is from genome assembly GCA_019279435.1 of Zizania palustris. NCBI lineage: Eukaryota > Viridiplantae > Streptophyta > Magnoliopsida > Poales > Poaceae > Zizania > Zizania palustris. Next base: position 79,363,168 of record JAAALK010000288.1, on the reverse strand, counting down.
TTTTTTTTGATATTTTAACGACTCAGTAGATTAAGGGGGTGTTTGGTTTTATGGACTAAAATTTAGTTCGTATCACATCGGATGTTTGGACATCAAATTGAAGGACTAAAAATAAACTAATTATAAAAATAATTGTAGAATCGGAGGATAATTCACGAGACGAATTTATTAAGCCTAATTAATCCATGATTAGCAAATATTTGCTATAACATCACATTGTCAAATCATGACATAATTAAGCTCATTAAATTCGTCTCGCAAATAATCCACCGATTATAAATGGATTTTATAAATAATCTACATTCGATGTGACAGTCCCTCAAACCAAACACCTCGTTATTAATGTCGAATTTTTAGAAAGATCTCACATTTAGATCGGAATTTGGTGATGATTCACACAAAAACAAAAACAAAATCTTGAGGATTTGTGTGATTACTCCATCAAATCAGTACAATTGCGTCAAGCATTCGGCTTGTGAATTTTGATTTCAGTTACTGAATTTTGATTTCAGTACAATTGTGTCACTATAAAATATCAAGTAGCTCGCGTCCACGCACACGACAAGCCACCCCACGCTCAGCTCACGGTGAGCTCTCGCCGTCCAAGAATCCGTCACCTCTTCTGTCCCGACTGTCCGGCTTGGGAATCCCCGCGAGGATCTCCAGCTCTGTGGCGGGGCGGCGGCCATGGCGGCGAGCGGCGGCCTGAAGAATTCTCTCCTGGGAGGGGGGGAGGTCTCGCCGGACCGTCGGCGACGCAGTCCGTGGGGCGCGCTGGCCGTCGCCGTGGCGCTGCTCGCCCTGGCCGGCGGCGGCGTCGTGCTGCTGTCGCTGAGCTCCGGCGCGGGGAGCGGCGACCGGAGGGGGGCGGCGCCGTACGGCGCGCGGGTGAGCCCGCAGGAGGTGGAGGCCGGGGTGGGCGCGGTGGCGGCGGACGACGGGCGGTGCTCGGAGGTGGGCGCCGCGGCGCTGCGCGCCGGCGGGCACGCCGTGGACGCCGCCGTGGCGGCCGCGCTCTGCCTCGGGGTGGTGCACCCGATGTCGAGCGGGATCGGCGGCGGCGCCTTCATCGTCGTCAGGGATGCGGCCTCCGCCGACGCCGTCGCCTTCGACGCCCGGGAGACCGCGCCGGCCGCGGCCACGCCGGTACGTACGTTACTAAAGCAGACAGTAAAAAAAAAGCACACCTTTTTCTACAATATTTTCGCCCTCAAGAGTGCATGACAAGTGGGGTCAATACGCCACATGGCCGTCACTAACCTGCTCCAATACTCCTCCGATTTTCTTATTGACCTCGTGTCACTGTCTGGTGGGCCACGTCAGCTCACGCAAATGATAGCCACATCTCACATTAATAATTACACAATATCCAAAACGAAAAAAATACATTTTTTTAAGAATGTTGTGAGGTTTTCTTTGTTTGAAATTCATGTGATTTTTTGAGTTTTTTTTAAGAAAATGCTACACAAATTCGATTTTGATTGAAAATCACGTGTCGAGGAGGATGTGATACAAAAACTTCTTAGTCATCTATCTTAATATTACTCTCGTGTGAATACAATAATACCGGAGTTTTTATGAGATCCGGTGTCGACTTACTCGCATCTATTTAGAAAAATATCGTTTATATTGCGATACCCTATATGAGTATGAGCTATCTCTTAATATATATCTCGACCGTTGATACGGCGATCCGACGGCCCTCATTCGTGCCACACATTATTACGTCATTATCTCGTTCAGGTCAGCGCCGGCATGTCTCGTGCAACACAAGCCACCTGAGTAATTTAGAGTATAAGCCATGCGTTGACTTTTGCATTATTATTATTAGGGACAAATTTTTTCATGTCATTATAATTTTCACGGTTTTGAAATATGTCATTGGTGTGTCACTCACAGATGGGACCTACCACAATCACTAAAAATTGTAATGGCATGTTTACAAAAATTCCTTATTAATTTTTGCTCACTAAGTGTTTACCCAATCATATGATAGTATACATCTTGAAGTGATTAGGTATAGTAATAAATAATCAAATGATAGTATATTTAATTTGAAGTCGAAAGTTATAGGTATTAGGTTAATATATTAATATATTTATAAGAGGATTTCATAGTGCCTCAAATTTTATACGATCTAACAGTTTAGATTTATTATCAGTAACAACCTTTCTTTAATACGCGTGGATTTATATACATATAACAATTTATTTATTTCTTTACACGCTAGCATATTAATTATTATATGTACTATAAAAAATAATCAATAAACTTTCTATACCGGCGACATGCATGCAAATTGTTTTTCATAATCAAGCTAGTTAGTCAATTTTACTTTTTTATTATTTATTTTATATATACTTAATTAACGGGTTAGATTAGTTTTAACTATTAGAAGGTAATAGGGTACGATAAATGGACCTGTTTATAACAATTTTTTAACTCTAAAACTTGTTACACGAGTACAAATTTCATTTCATGATGAAGCATATGAAATAAAAGCTACTACTCCATTTGCTAACAATTATTATTTTTGACTTTAAAATCTAAGGTTAGGTTAATAATATTTTTTTACTCATACATAATCAAATTATATAATATAAAAGCTATACAATTATACTAATAACCCAAAGCATTATACTAATATTCTATAGTTTCAATCTTACTTTAAAATTAATGGTACATCAAATCTTGGTTAAAACCGAGAATCACCTTAAGTTAAAGAGGTTATTTTTGATATAACACTAAAAATTAGCCTGGTTCCATATATGTTACTGGTTGTCTTACTGACATATAAGTCCGAGGACCACGGATCGTTAACACAACTAGTGAAAAAAATTGGAATCTAAGTTAAAATATTATCCATGTGCTTCACATGTACAAGTCTTCAAGCTCCAACATGTCTTAACTCTTGATTTAATTGGTTTGTTGCCCCAACAACCACATGCTATTTTTCTTTATGTCATATACAATTATCACATGTTCACTTGGCAATTGGGAAGATGGGTTCAGTTGTTCAGATTGTAGTAGATTATTAGTAGTCCCTCTCACATGCTTTTGTAAGGTCTTTTTTTTGTTTTAGTTGGTTAAGAACATGGTGCCCTTGGTCAACTTCATAAATCATAATTAATCATGTCTCTAGGTCATATAAAATTCATAAGGAATCTCATTCTGAGATTGTGAGAATATTTGAACTTGCTACTCTTGATATTCTTTTGTTTTTTTTTCAATTACTATATAGTAGAAAAAATACAACATTATAATTAGCTTTTGCGCCCAAAGTTCTTTTGTTAGGATAGGGTATATGGTACAACTCTAATTCTAATATTCATGCTAGTTTTATAATTTATATAGGTGCACCTCCGTTTTTTTAAACGACGTCGTTGACTTTTATTACAAGATTTGACCATTTGTTTTATTCATTTTTTTTGAAATATTTTTTTTGTTATAATTTATTTTATCATTGAAAGTACTTCAATTATAACTTATTTTATTTTGTATATTTGCATAAAATTTTTGAATAAGACAAATGAACAAATATTATGAGAAAAATCAACGACGTCGTTAGAAAAAACCGATATAAATTTGAACAGCCTAAAGAAAACTATGAATTTGAAGTTGTACTAAACACTAGTGAATTCGATCAAAAATGGGTGAAACCCAGAGAGTGAATGCTTTAATCGAAGTTGAAAAATAGCAAACGCTTGCGTTTGATTCCCCAAATTTGACATGTTGTACGTATCTTGGTTGATTTTTTTAAAAAATAATATTTTTAAAAGAAAATTTTAAATCTGTATAGCGCTTTTAAAAAATTACAGATTTAAGTAGCAATCGGCACTTGAAGTGGCGATTTTGGCAAAGTGGCGAAGTACCGACTCGGGGTCACTTTGCCAAAATCGCCACTTCTACCGACTCCTGTCGTGTCAACTATAGTCGGCACTTGAAATACCGACTAGGGTTGGCACGGTAAGTTCTCCTGCTAGTCAGCTGTAATTTTTCGAAAGCGCTATATAGATTTGAAATTTTCTTTTAAAAAAGTATTATTATTTTTTTTAAAAAAAAATCTATCTCGGTTTGTGTGAAGGACATGTACACGAGCAACCCGACATCCAAGACCGTAGGCGGGCTCGCCATGGGCATCCCCGGCGAGCTCGCCGGCCTCCACGCCGCGTGGTCGCGTTACGGCAGGCTCCCGTGGAAGGACCTCTTCGCGCCGGCGATCAAGCTCGCGCGGGACGGGTACACGGTGGTGGACTACGTCGCCGGCGCGCTCAAGAAGACGGAGCACGACGTGCTCGCCGACCCCGGGCTCCGCGGCGTGTTCGCGCCGGAGGGGAGGCTCCTGGCAGCCGGCGAGGTGTGCCGCAACCCGGCGCTGGCCGACACGCTGGAGGCCATCGCCCGTGACGGCGTCGCGGCGTTCTACAGCGGCGGCGTCGGCCAGAGGTTCGTCGCCGACATCAGGCGCGCCGGAGGGATCGCGACGGTCGACGACCTGAAGGCGTACAAGGTCGAGGTGAGCGACGCCATGCGCGCCGACGCCATGGGCCACACCTTCCTCGGGATGCCTCCGCCTTCCAGCGGCACAGTCGGGATGGCTCTGGTCAGTGTCAAATTCTCGATTAATTTTCATTTTCTGTTCATCCCTTGATCGATTCAGATCAAAGTTTGCATCTTTTTGTGGTTTCTGATGATTAAATTGCAGGTACTGAACGTCTTGAGCGGGTACAAATCACTCGAGTTCTTGAAAGGTTTCCTCGGCGTGCACCGGTTCATCGAGGCGTTGAAGCATATGCTGGCCATCCGGATGGACCTCGGCGACCCTGACTACGTCAACGTCGCCGGCAGCGTCTCCGAGATGCTGTCGCCGGCGTTCGCCGGCAAAATCAGGCAGAGGATCGTCGACAACACGACGTTCCCGGCTAGCTACTACATGCCAAAGTACGTTGATCTCGGAAATGTGCGTTCTTGATGAGATCATAGGTAGCATTTGCACAGACGAGATGTGATTTTCGTTGGCAATGGCGTGATCAGATGGAGCCAGCTGAGAGACCACGGGACCAGCCACCTCTGCGCCGTCGACGGCGACCGGAACGCGGTGGCGATGACGACCACCGTGAACTTCTTCTTCGGGGCGCACATGCTCTCGCCGGCGACGGGCATCGTGGTGAACAACGAGATGGACGACTTCTCCGTGCCGGCGGAGCGGACACCCGACCACCTCCCACCTGCGCCGGCGAACTTCATCGCTCCGGGCAAGCGGCCTCTCTCCTCTATGACGCCGGCGATCATCCTCAAGGTACGGACCAACTACAGAGCATATCTCTCAGCCTCCTTCCACTAGCTCGCCGGAGGCCCGGAGCTGATGGCCATGGTGTCCGTGCAGAACGGTCAGCTCGCCGGCGTCGTCGGCGCCAGTGGCGGGACGAACATCATCTCGACGGTCGCCCAGGTCTTCTTGAACCATTTCATCGTCGGCATGGACCCGCTCGCCGCCGTCAAGCATCCCAGGGTCTACCACAAGGCAAGCATGAAGCATCAAACCCATTAATTATTACCTGTGAATTAACAATGGTTGGTCGTCGCAGCTTGTGCCGAACGTGGTGGTGTACGAGGAGGAGACGGTGGTCGGCGGCGAGGTGATCGAGTTCAGCGGCGAGGCGAGGGAGTTCCTGCGGCGAAGAGGCCACGGCCTGTCGAGCACGGACTCCGGCGCCGTGTGCCAGCTCATCGTGCAGGACTTGCTGGCCCCGGTAGGCTCGGACAGCGGCGGCAATGGCGGCGGCGGCGGCGAAGGCGGCGAGAACGTCTTCCGCGGGATGCTCACCGCCGTCAGCGACCCGAGGAAAGGCGGCAGCCCGGCCGGAATGTGAAGACGCAGATGACGGCGGCGCCGCTCGATCGAGTTGTTAGATCAAGCTTTAGCTAGGGATGGTTCTTGCTCGCTTGTTTCAATTCTCCCAGTATTCATTGAAATTTCATCTAAAATATTGGATATTTTCGGATTCTCATAGAAACCGGAATGATTTGTACAAAATCATGTAAAAATCTTGTGTTAAAAGGAAGCAAGAACGGATTGAATCAAACTGAACTGCTCTATGATTGGCAAGATTCAAGTGACACATGACCACGAAATGAGATCCCCGTGGTCGAGGGAATCGACTGCAGTTCCGTGGACCTCTTCTGTATCGTCGGATTTTGATCGGACGGATGTCGGAGGGGGCTTCGAAGGAGGTTTCGGAGATGGGCTCCGTACAGAGTGGGACCCACCTCCACCGTGTTGGGAGAATCTTCAATGTCAGATCCGCGCCGAACGATACGAATCACGATTATAGAGGGCAGTCGAAGCCCCGAACATCAGATGAGCTGCTTCCTATGACCACACCCCTAAGGGCAAGGAGTGTGTTGGGAAAGACAAAACAAATAGGCTCATTTCATAATAAGAGTGTATCTGGTTATCTGGATTCATGTCTGATTTAGAATAGGTAAAAAGTATTTGGTTGAGCTGAATTATTTTAGAAATTGGTTCCACTTTTGAGATGATGGGTAGTTTAGCGATATTTGTGGGTAGTTTTTAGACTTTCTTAAAATAGAGCAATTGAAGCTGCCTGAAGTCCGATCTATCGTGCTAGTACATTTTTTTGAAACGCTCTGGTTCGGATCCAAATCCTAGAAAATGTATTTGGCTCAGCTCCGGTTCAACAGGACAAAGAAGTTAGAGCTGAAGTCTTGCCAAACACAGTCTAATCCAATAGAAATAAGTTTGATCGGACTATTTTTTGCATTATTGTAATCTACACATCGAATTATAATAAGTTAGCATAATAACTTGATACATTTTTTCAGACATAAACTAAATTATTATAATTCAAACAAACAAAACTCAAGATTAGTCGGTTTATTAATTTATAAATTAATTATATAATACATAATACAAATCTAACAAATAAATTAAAGAGAATATAAACAGTCACCTACCCGTCCATAAATTAAAAAAATACATACCTTATTTTTATATTGCTAGATGGAGAGAGTAGTGACAAATAAGTTACTGTCGGATCCGAGCTGGAGCAGAAGATCCCGCTGCGACCAGCTGACTAGGCTCCACGTGTCGCTGCATGCAGCTGCACTGCTGTCCTCGAGCCATGCAAAGGCTGGACACGTCAGCAACGCTCAGCTACACGATTTTTGGACTACTTCGATTGAAGGTATTTTTAAGATCAAGTAGACAAAGAAAGATTTTTAATTGAAATTATTACTTCTATTCTCTTTTTTGTTAAAAAATTAAATTCAATGCTGCAAAATTTAAAGAAAAATTGTGGGAAACAAAATTTAAAGCAAAAGGAGTTCTAGAAAAATCTTCCGTAGTGATTTATTTCGGAACAAAATTTTTAGGCTCATGTTTCACTTTGCTTACTTAATTACTTTATTATAAACACTTTCTTGAAAAAATTACTAATTTCGTTTACTACTAATTAATGTCAGATTAAAATTATAACATTACTTTAAATTTGGGTCTATTCGGTAGAGTTTCGGATCCTAAAATCTATATTGAAGTTTGAGTAGAGCACTTGAAACTGGTTAGATCCTGCTCCACCACTCTAGTTTATTTTTCTAAAGTACTCTTAAATTAACTCTTTAGAGAAATATTTGGCTTTACTCCAACACTTGCAATCTTACCAAACACACTCTTACTATCGCATCGAGCTGGACCAGGGCCGAGCCTGGGGCAGTGCGGGCGGTGCGACCGCACCGGGCCTCCGAAAGTAGGGGGCCTCCAAAATTTAGTATGCTAATAAGCCTCACAAGTATTAATAAAGCTCAGTTGCAAATTAGTCATAAATCACAAACAGCAGGCCTGTTAGAAGAAATTGTTTTAAATAATCTAGAGATATTTTTCCTTTGTATTTAAACTTATTAGTGTGAGATTTGTTAATGATACTAAATTTTTCAATATTATTTTGTAATGAGGGCCTCTATTTTTTGTTCCGCACCAGGCCACAAAAATATCAGGGTCGACCAGCTGACTAGGCTCCACGTGTGACGTGCGGCACTCCTGGAGAACCAAAAACTGAACACGTCAGCAGCGTTCCGCTACCCGGCGAACCAAAGCATCCATAGTACCATACAGATTCCTGATCATACGTGGCTTGAATATTCTATTGTTTTAATTTATCCTTCACCCCTTTGTTCCAAAATATTTGGAGCACGTCTAGGGGTGGCAATACCTCCGATGGGGCCGAGGATCCATCGGGACCCGCTCTTACAGGGACGAGACGGGTTTATTTTTTCACCTATGGGTTCATCGGGTCGGGGTCCTGTATAAGGTCAGGTTCGGGTCGATTATTTGACCCACGAATCCCCGACCCAATAAGTAAAAAGCTTAAAAAATGTTATCCATATACCACAGGTGTAGAATAGTTATTCTACTGATAAATCTACTATCAAGAAAAAAGTAGTACTCAATTGTTATTTTACTGAGAAAATTTACTACTGAAAGTGGCCGGTGTAGAATAGTTATTCTACACACGTGGTGTAGAATAGCGCTCCCGCAAATGCTATCCTACACCGTGGGTGTAGCATAACTATTCTACTGAGAAATCTACTACTGAGAAAAAAATAGTATTCAATTGCTATTCTACTGAGAAAATCTACTACTGAAAGTAGTCGGTGTAGAATAGTGCTCCCATATATATATATATATACACATACACACACATGTGTGTCCAATGCAAAATGATAAAAAAACTAACTTTAATATTGATGAAATTTGCTTGTTGGATAACGTAAATAAGATGATTTGTGGTAATATTTAGTTTGAATTTTGTTATATTTGTAATCTATAAATTATATCATTTGCATATTTTGAAATTTTAAAACGGATCCGCAGGGACCTGGCAGGTCCGGATTCGGGTGAAGAAATTCACCCGCAGGACTAACAGTGCGGGTCCTACCAGATTCGAGTTCGGGTCTAGTATTCACCAATCGGACCCGCTTGTCCCGTTGCCACCCAACTAATCAAGTATTTTTAGACTTACTTAGATCACATCCGAATCCAAATCATATATGGATTTAGAACTCCGATCAAAATTTCAAAATCTAAAGTTACCTCAAACAAACCCTAAATATACGATCAATCCATAAAGAAAGTAAGTACACACCCGGATTTTAATCTGCATGCCGCGATATGAAATTATGAACACAGAACTACACAACTATGGCAGAAGCAGAACGTGATTACCATATCTTGGAAACCAGCGACATGTTTGGAGCACAAAAAGTTAACAACTTCCACAAAATTTGCAGGAACCAGTCCAAATCTCGTTCAAATTTGAGAGCTTTGCGTCTCGAGCTGAGGCTTTAGTGGCAAAGATTTTGGAAGCTGACTTTGTGCCTATCCAAACCATCGCTGAACTCGCCCACGTCGGCCTCGGCTGGCCGGCCGCGTGTGCGGCCGTGATAGGACCGACCTCCCATGAGTCAGAGGAGGAAGGGGACAGGGGCAAGCAAGAACCAACGATACCAATCGATCCCGGCGAAGCGAGCGTCCGTTCCACTTGCACCCACGGAGACGGAGAGCTCTGCCGGACGTCGTCGGCCGGCGGCGAGGAGATGCGGACCCGAGCCGCCGACCACCTCGAGGCGCTCTCGTCGGAGATCGAGCGCAAGCTGCAGAAGGTATATTATATCCTCGTCTGCGCATTCCGGTTTCTGCCCCCCCTCCGCGAGTTTGTGAAATTTTTGGGAGATTTGGTAAGTTTTTTTGAGATCATCAATTTTTTTCGATTTTTTGGGGGGTTGGGTTGAATGTTCGTTCCTTATTATTCCTGTTGAATATCGAGGGTTTGTTGGCGACGTTTTGGATTTCTTGCGATTGATTTCGGTTTGGAGTAAGAAAGGTGCTCCTTTTTGATTAATTTCTTCTGAATCAATTGTCTTTTTCGGAATTGTTGTCCTGTTGGGAGTTTTTAATGCTGTAAAATATGCAATTTTGAATTGTTTGCAACCCATCAGTTGCAGAAATTTGTCGTTGTTTCCTAATCTCAAGATTGTCAATTGGTTCATTTTGCTTCTTTTTTTTTCATTTTCTCTGCCGAATTAAAGATTGATTTATATGATCTCCAGATGATACTGAAAATTTGAGTGGTTTGGTGGCACTGTTTTTACCGGTCATTGCTTCCGTGTAGGCTCTCAACTCCAATTCGCAACATCGCCAGCTACTGCAGCAATTGTTTGCCGACATCGCATTGAAGGTGGATGACCGTGCTCGAGGTGCCATTTCTTTCAGTTTCATAGCTTCAAATGTTAATCAAACTAATGCTTTTTCATCATGCATGTTAGTATTAGTGGACACTAATCGTGAGTTGCTACCAAGTTTCGTCATGTATAACGTTAAGAGAATTTTTGTTAGTAACCTTCCAGTTTCATAACTTTCGGGTCTAAGTTTTTTTAAAAAACAACGATTTGTTGATGGTACCTTAGAGTTGAACTAGTTCTCTCCCTTATCATATTCACTGTATTTTGCTATGATGGTCATGAATTGGATTACTTCATTCATTCATGAATTCATCATAATCTTTTGTTTTATGTGCATCTGTAAGTATAATTGTCTAAGTTGGCTATTTGGGCAACACACTGATGACTCATAACTAGGAAAGTCGGAGTAAAATATGCATATCGCATACAGTATGGTTACTGGGCAAACAAACATCATCGAAAAACATTTTATGACTTGTTTTTTGCGATGACGTTTTTAATTGTGTTGAACGACAAGGTTGGAAAATAACCTTAATCATTTTCCTTCTAGTAGCAGAATATTAAGCTTCCGTTCGATTTGTTTGTTTACACGTGTTGTTTCCTTTGCATCCTTGTATGGCAAATTTTCAATGTTGTTTGTGCTATGTTTGCATCATAGACTATTCAGTTTTTAGAACTTAGAAGTGTATGTTATGTTACATCTTCATTTTGTTGAACAGATGTGATTTTAAGCACAAATGATGATGGTATTTCTCCAGTAGATGAAAGAGAAGATACCTGCTTGTGCTTCTATGAGATTCTTGCTAATCATTTTGTCAGAGTACCTGAAAGTGGGAGGCGTATACTCGACTTGATAGTACAACTCTGGAGCCAGTCCTTTGCAGCCAACATATTTGCACTTCTTTTCCACAGATGGGTATGCATTAAAATTTACAAGTTTTATGACTTGCAATAGGCTGTTTTCCTTATCTGTTATAGGTGCAAACTCAATCCTGTTCTCAAGAAGCATGTTTTTCATTTCCAGTTAGGTTTAAGGAAGTTATTTTTCTCTAAAAAAGTACCAAAACGAGTCTGCTTTTTCACTCTTACTTTATGCCATATGTTCCTCTGAATAAGCTAATGTCTTGGTGATTCTAAGTTGTTACTTTTCAATACACACACACAAATTCAAAGTGTAAAACAATCTTACAGAGTTACAGGGCAATTTGTTTCCCAGCATCAACCTTATATCACACATTGTTCGGGTCACCGTTTTACTGCAAATAATTGGTTAAACATGTTAAGTTCGGAATTTTGTAAAGTGTTTTGTACCCTGCTGGTTTTTCAGTCTTGTATACAAGTGCTCCATGTTATATCAGTCTTCATCTGTACTTTGTTTTGGTGAATTATTAGTTCTTCATTGCAGTTGTTTGAAGCTTCTCTTGATGGGAAGGAAGTATCACTAAGATACAGCTCTGCTCTTGTTCAAGGAGCTACTAATGTTTTTTGGTACGATTGCAGCCATCAAAATTTGAGCTTTTGTTAACTGATAAAATCATAATTACAAATACCTCTGCTAGCAGCAGGAGTATTGAACTGATGTTCCTTTTCTTCTTGTTTGAAACTTCCATAAATCTGATGGAATTGTTTTCTGACAGGATTGACATCCAGACTAATACAAGGCACTTTTGTTCATATATAATGTAAGCATTTATTTTATTTCACTTACTCATAATTTTCCTTTGGAAATTGTCTTGTATGTATTTTTACACCATTCAGAACATGCTTGCTTTCTTAAACAGTATCTGCTTGAAGAAGTCGTTTTAGTCCCAGATCAACTGAGTAAGATATCATTACAGGTCACTCTCTATTGACATGAAAATCTGCTATGCTTTTCCTCCTGAACATGGTCACTAGTATTTTTTGTAATTAATTTGCCACGTGAACAGGCTGGTAGAGATCTTTTCCTCCTCCTCTCCCGATTTATGCTGTTCTATGACCAGGGTATGTTCCTTTTCTCCACGTTCTTTGTCCCAACTGTTTGCTACTGAAGTGTTGCAATGTTTCATGTGCAGATCGCTTCCTTGCAAGTTTCCTTGAGCATTTACCCACTTTTCCGAATTCTTTTTTCGTTGGTGGCCCTGCTGACTACTTTGTAATTGAACTCTCTGACCAGGTTGCCCTCTAAGTGAAATATATTTGGTGTTTTCATGGCATGCTGTATCACTATCATCTCAAACTAAACTAAATCATTTGTTCTTTGTTATTCCAGCTCCAGAAGCTAAAAGTCGAGCCTGTGCTTCTGCACTATCTCTCCCGCTTGACCATCCTTCAAGGTATTAGCCATTCAGACATATTCCAAACGCAATCCAAAACTTTTTTTCATATCTATTTCTTCACTGAAATATCAAATTTTACTTATAAAGAAAATTATTTCATGCAGGATTGGAATTGAGGATGAGTACAAGCACCAGACTAAAGGCATGCCTTTACAGCTTCACTTCTCCTGGAGGCCCTACCTACCCTACACGAGCAGTGAGGCATGCAGCCTGGAATACACTGGATTTGCTCTTTCCTGTGAGTACCATTTTATTATCTTAACTGATTTCCACAGTTTGCACCTCTGATATCCTACAACCATAGTTAATGCTATTTCACACTTGTGTTGATCCCTGTGGCCACGGTGTTATACTGGACTTACCGGGTTGATGCCCTGTGACTATGGTCACTGTTGATGCAATCCCAGGCATGTCTTCAGTGAAGATGCAATGCTCTCTGAGGATCACATGTTGCTTTCTCTCCTTTCCTTCCCCTTTTCACCAATAAGCAGCGAGACATGGATGTATCGTCAACGATTTGATCCACTTTTGCATGGTTGCCATGAACCATTATATTTGCAGTTACTATAAACAACTGTTGAGTTAATATAATAGCTTGCGGTTGTGTTTGGGTACAGGTCGGCCGCTATCCGAGGCACGTGATAAGCCTGTTCTTCCGGCTGCTCTATCCATGGTACTGGCCTTCCTCTTGCTGGAACTTCATCATGACTTGTGTCAAGACTGTCTACTACTACATCCTGAACCGAATTGTTTCGTGCTGGGACAACATTAGGCGGCCCAGCCATCGGAGGATGCACAGGGAATGAAGAAATGGCAGCCGGAGCATGGCTTGCAATAGTATGTCGTGTTGCTGCTGCTTTTCCTTTTCTTCTCAGTGGTTAGCCTGGTAGCTCGTGCTTGTTCAAATAATGTTTTCTGTACAAACTCATCCGCTTGCGATGTTTACACGTGGGATAACATGAGAAAAGAAGAAGAAATGAAAGGGAAGAAAGGAGCCTGTATTTCTGGCTTCCTTTCTCAGGTAGGTATTAACTCATTTGCAGTGTCTTGCCTCCACTGTCCAAGATGTATGGAATATGGATAACCTGCACTAGCAAACATGAAAATTTTGTTTGATCAGTGCCCAGCCCACAAGATTGCAATTTGCAAATGGATTATCCAAAGATATATTCTGAGATCAAGCCAGAAGTGCTTGTGCTGTAGCAGCATGGGCAGGAAACTGTCTGCTGCAGTCAGAGCCTGGTTTGCTTCAGCTGGGCCTCTGCAAATTCCTTCAGGATTACAGTGGCTGCATGGACAAGAGTGAAGTGCAAATTCCTACTTGGTATTATTATTATTTTTCTTCTGCAAATGTACTGGACACCAGTAACATAATTAAGGGTGTGTTTAGTTAAGCTAAGAATTCTTTAAAAAAATATTGCCAGCAATAAAAAAGTCATTGTGAGCGGTGAAAAAGTTACATAGTTGTTTGGTTAGAATAATTATGGGTCTACCGTAGAACGATTCCATAAAGTTTAACAATAGAAAAGAGTGCTTGCAAATTCCACAAAGTATTGGACTAGTAAAAGGATCAATAGTGTAAACCATAAAGTTGTGGAATTTAGAAGACAAACAATTTTCACTTTATACTGAAAAAAAACTATGACAGTTAGAAAAGCTAAACTAAACACACAAGTTTTTGCATCTTTTTCTTGGAAACAAGTTTTTGAGTCTGATGGGGGTGGGGGTGGGGGTTGAAGTGGATGATGATGTCTGCACATTTTATTTCAGAAACATTTAATTCTCTGCACCTGCTACTCTACATACTGGAATTGAGCACAAGTTATCATGGTCCACATGTACCCTCTTAGGGTTCAACCCAACCTAATTGTGCTGTCACACACTAAATGCATTATTTTCCCTCTTTCCTGTGTATCTTCTACCATTTCTCCATTCTTTTTTTTTTCTGAAAGAATGCAAGAGATGTTGCTTGATATGTTAATAGAGCATAAGAGAGTTTATTTACATAATTTCTCTCCATAAAAGTGCCTGCCTAAAAACACTGTAATTTTAGTCTTGGAATAGATATGAGAAGCAATGGATCACAGATGCATTCTCTTGCCAGAAATGTAGATTCTTGGAGGGTTGGCACTGACAAGTTCAGGTGATATCTTTTTCTGTTCTTCAACCAAATTTTCCATCCATTTACTGCTTGCTTGAACCTTTGGCCTAGGACGGACCTGTTTTGTTCCTTTTATTCCTTATTGAGGATGATAAGGTTGCTTCATTCTGTTAGTTCCAGATGCTGGCAGCATCTGTCAACAATGTAGATGATGTGATTGCCTATCTAAATGTACTCAAGAAGACTATTGTTGAAAGTAATTCCACTATTAGCCATTAAATTGGCTAATGATCTGGTGCAGAATGACAGAGGCACAAGTGAGCAATCCCAGGAGTCCAGAATCTTTTGACACCTGCTCCACTCTGCACTGAAACTGAAACTTCCCTTTCATCAGAAAATTCTTCAGACTTTTGAGTTGCTGAACTACTACTACTTGTTACATTCTTGACCCAGTTTTTGCAGCCATTTAGTGCTGGTCTTCAGATCTAGCTGGGATTTTCTGGGATAAATTTTGCTTGTTTCCACAGGACTCTCTTTCTCTTGATTGCAATGCAACAGTGAGCTTGCATGAACTGTATCCGAGCCGCAGTGAGATATCAGTTTGGAAGGCCAAGTAGTGCCTAGTAAGATATATTTCGATATTTGGGATCAATGCTACAAGTATTAAGGGATGTCGATGAGGATGTTAACCATAGAATCAAAATAGGGTGGATGAAGTGGTGCTAAGCATCAGGAATTTTATATGACAAGAGGGTACCATTGAAGCTAAAAGGCAAGTTCTATAGGACGGCGATTGGACTGGTGCAGAATGTTGGCTTGCAAAAATGGCTTGCAAAAAGGCGACATGTACATTAGATAAGTGTTGCGGAAATGCGTATGCTACGTTGGATTTGTGGACATACGAGAATGGACCGAGTCCGAAATGAGGATATATGTGATAGATTAGGAGTAGCACCAATTGAAGAAAAACTTATCCAACACCAGTTGAGATGGTTTGGACATGTCCAACAGAGGCCTCTGGAAGCACCGGTGCGTAGTGGAACCCTAAGGCGTGACAACAATGTGAAGAGAGGTAGAGGAAAACCAAAATTGACATGGAAAAAAGCAGTAAAAGATGATTTGAAGCGATGAAATATACCTAAAGATTTAGTCATAGATAGGAGTGCTTGGAAAACAACTATTTATGTGCCTGAATCTTGATTTGTGGTTTTTGTTGGATTTCAACTCTAACCTACCTTAACTTGTTTGGGACTGAAAGACTATGTTGTTGTGGTGGCGGTGGTGTTAGGCCTCCAACCAAATTGAATTGCTCCAACCACATTCTTGAACTGTCTCAAATGGTAGCATCATATCATCACCAGCATCAGCAACTACTACTATTTTCAGGCAAGTCCACATCAATGTGAAGGGCCTGCAGGCTGCAGCAACAGCAGCCATTCGTGCAATCAGACGATGATGAACAGCTGGAGAGCCCTTCACATGGCAGCAGCATCCATCATTGCATCCCCTCTGACTCAGTGCCACATTATAATTAGCTCTATCATGCACTCAAACACTCAATCATTCATACACAGATAGGACAGGAATTCAGGAACAGTTTGGTGTCTGCAGCTGCTGGAGACTGGAGGAGGAGTATACTGGTGGTGGTGTAGACCCTGCCTGCATGTATGCACTGACCCATGATTCTTGGTTCCCTTCCAACCATGGATGCAATGTGTCCTTGTGATCTCTGAAAATCTGAAGAAATCTTGATTTTTTAAAAATAATATTTTTTTAAAAAAAAAAATAAATCTGTATGCCAAGTTCAAAAAATTGCAAAAGTAACCGGCGATCGGTATTTGAAGTGCCGATTGGAGCTGGCGTGGCATCCAGTCGGCGCCTGTTAGTTTTGCGATTTTTTGAAATCGGCATACAGATTTAATTTTTTTTAAAAAAAATCAGAAATCTCTCTCTGATGAAACGAAATGAGGTGGAAATTGGAATGTAGTGCCATCCCATTGCTTGCTCTTGCAGCAAATGATCTGGTCCTGCTGCTGCCCTCAATAGTGTGTCGTACCACAGCAATCTTGGCATGTATGAATATGTTTTCTTGTGATCCAATCTGCTTGCTTGCTCTTAATCACCAAGGTTTAATACCTATGTTTATAATGTTCGTATTATAAGTTGATTGATTTTTTTAAAGTTAAATTTCTTAAACTTTGATCAAATTTAAATGAAGATGTGTTAATATTTACGGTATCAACTAAATGTACTATCAACACATATTTTCGATCGATTTAGGGTCCATTTAATTTAGGAGCGGGATGCATATGATGATTCCATCTATGATGTATGTGAGGTATTTGATTAGATGGATGAGATAAGATAATTTTTTGTTTGGTTAAGTGTATATATTTTGGAAGGGAAGGCATGCTTGTCAAATATATTTTTAACAAAAATATAATTGATCTTATTTTACAGATTAAATTATAATTAATACAATGTTGTGATTAGATCATAATTGGATAAATGATTTGAGAGTAAAAATTATTTGAATATTTATAAACAAAAAATTAAATGTGTAATAACCAATCATAAGACGACATATCATCTTATCTAATATTGGATGAGCTTGTGTAGAAAAATTTCCTGGATCCCTATATCCAGCATATTGAAAGAATATTTCTTTCGATGGTCATCCTATCCACCTTCGTCTCCCAACTAAACAACAGACTGGATATGGATCTAGGGATATCCATCGAACTGAATAGACCCTTAATGGAACTAATTTGATGTTATAGTTTTTGGTATATTTTTTATAAAACTTATCAGAATTTGGCAAGTTTGATTCATTCAAACGACTTATAGGGATGAATTATTATTTTTTAAATTATGAAGATGTTTGCATGAACACAACCATAAAACAAGAAGCAATAAAAACTCATCTTAATTAGGACAAAACCCTATGTGAGAAGACTTTAAAATAAAGATGAAATGAACTAAGACGATAGTTCATCAATGTAAATTAGCTTCACCCAACAGTTCTGTTTAGGGGGTGTTTGTTTCCCGTGTCTAAATTTTAGTCTCGTCACGTCGGATGTTTATATATTATTTTGGAGTATTAAATGTAGACTATTTACAAAATTCATTCATAATCGGTGGATTATTCATGAGACAAATCTAATGAGACTAATTACACCATGATTTAACAATGTGATGCTATAGTAAACATTTGCTAATCATGGATTAATTAGGCTTAATAAATCCGTCCCACGAATAATCCTCTGATTCTGCAATTATTTTTATAATTAGTTTAAATTTAGTCATTCGAATTGATGTCTAAACATACGATGTGACATGAACTAAACTTTAGTCCATGAAACCGAACACCCGCTTAGGGGGTGTTTGGTTCCATGGACTAAAAATTAGTCTGTCACATCGGATGTTTGGACATCAAATTGAAGGACTAAAAATAAACTAATTATAAAAACAATTGTATAATCGGAGGATAATTCGTGAGACGAATTTATTAAGTCTAATTAATCCATGATTAGCAAATATTTACAGTAGCATCACATTGTCAAATCATGACGTAATTATGCTCATTAAATTCGTCTCGCAAATAATCCACCGATTATGAATGAATTTTCTAAATAGTCTATATTTAATACTCTGAAATAGTATCTAAACATTCGATGTGACATCGACTAAAACACTCCCTTAATAACTTGATAATTTACAAACTGGCACAAACACGTACATCAGCTGCCTCTTCCATGATCTTGGGAATGCGTGCATTCTCTCTCTCTCTCTCTCTCTCTCTCTCTCTCTCTCTCTCTCTCTCTCTCTCTCTCTCTCTCTCTCTCTCTCTCTCTCTCTCTCTCTCTCTCTCTCTCGCTCGCTCTCTGTGATTCAATGATCCATTCATTGGCAAGTTAGTAGGAGCCATGCATGTGGCTCGCTTTGCTCATCTGCAGGGAGTACGTACGTACTGTACTCCGGCCCGCCATTAACGGCAGCTCGATCGTCTTCTTCGGAGGTCGTCGTCGTAGGACGCGCGTCCTTCCTCCGATCCGTTCAATTCGCAACGTACGTCTCGAGTGGGGCGATCTTTGGTATGTTTTGGTAGGGAGCAAGGTAATTAAGATGTACATGCAACGATTTCATCTAGTTTGTAAGGACGTGTTAGTGTCATTTTGATTTTTAGGATCGCTACCGCACAAATGACCTTTAGTCAGTGATGTGGTTTTAGCGACGAATAAAAAATCGCGTTACTAATGTACCTTTAATGACGGATGTGCTTATAACCGTCAATAAAGATCTACCTTTAGTGATGGATTTCGATGATATTTGTCGTTAATGAGTTGCTAAATTCTAAACTGATCTTAAGTGATGGACAATGTTAAAGCCTATCACTAAACACCTGCCTTTAGTGATAGACGTGACTTGTGAGACCCATCACTAAAACCTATCTTTAGTGACACTTAAATATTTAGACTCATCACTAAACACCTAACTTTAGTAACGCATGAATATATAGATATGTCACTAAGGACCAGCACATATGAAAAAATTTGAAAATTTAGGTGGGCAAAAGAACACTAGTCCGAAAATATACACGCGTTATTATAAAGCCCCATCTCCCCTCTTCAATCTCTACTCTCGATCATTCTACACTTCCCTCCCTTGCTCTCTACTTGATATTTACCATTGTCATCTCGAGCTCTCTCGATGATGGCTGGTGTCACTGCAAGATCTACTTAACGTTGTCGTTGACCGTCAAGTAGTTGCTATCTCTGTTCATATTGTAAGTCATTTAAAAGTCAAACTTCTTTAATTTTAACAAAATCTAGATAGAAGTCAAACTTCTTTGATTTTAACTAAATTTAAATAAAAATGTATTAACATTTGTAGTATCAAATAAATACGGTATTAAAATGTATTTAATAGTCGATCCAACAAAACTAATTTGATATTATAATTGTTGTTAGTATATTTTAATAAAAGTTACTAAAATTAAATAAAGTTTGACTTTTAAAAAGTTGTAACATGTGATAGTGAGAGTAATATGGATTATAGGTAGCGTCGATCAACACGTATTAACCTCATCTTTTGCACACAGATTGAAACCATTTTGCACATTCTAAATAGCAAATGGACGATGGACTTCTTGCTTTCGTGAGACGCACTAACAGAAAATGGAGTGTCAAATTCTTCGTCGAGTACATTATTTTTAGCGCTAGGTGAAGACGAGTTTGCCAAATGTTTTCTAAAGAACTGTTGACGTCAAGGTTTGATAAAACTCAAGGTCCACCAGGGATGTCGCACGGGCAATGAAAGTCAAAGGGAATCCGGTCAAAGGTGGTCAAAGAAACATATCTGTTATAACATGACTAGATATGAAGGAGCCGATGGTGAGAAGATAAATATTATCTAAAATCGGTTAGGATAGATTACTTGGATGACAAATCTCCGGATTATAAACATGTATCTTATTAGTTAGGTCAAACACACATACAAACCCTACAAACAACTACTCTTCGGTGCATCGTCACCCTTGCTTCCTAAGGTTAATCCTGGTGGGATTCGGCACTCAGAGTTGGGCTGCATCGTTTCGATCTTCGGTGAAGAGGTGAGTCTCGCCACCCCGATAATTGTATTGTTTAGATCGACATATCCAGGGCCGGCCCTGACATTTTTGTGGCCCGGTGCGGAACAAAAAATAGAGGCCCCATTTACCATAAAGATACAAAATAATATTGAAAAATTTAGTGCCATTAACGAATCTCACATTAATAAGTTTAAATACAAAGGAGAAATATCTCTAGATTATTTAAAACAATTTTTTCTAACAGGCCTGCTGTCTGTGACTTGTGACTAATTTGCAACTGGGCTTTATTAATACTTGTGAGACCTATTAGCATACTAAATTTTGGAGGCCCCCTACTTTCGGAGGCCCGGTGCAGTCGCACCGCTGGCACTAGCCCAAGGCCGACCCTGGACATATCAAAGTTGCATCGCATCGATCTCTTGAGGTATTGGTTTGGTCGGTGTGATCGCCGGTTTATCTTAATATATGTGCTAGGTCTAAGAATGCATCAGGTTGATATCTTAGATTGATGTGATCTAGATATTGTAGTTTAAGCCTTCATCATCAGTTAGGTCTGACATCTCTTACTATTTGTATATATTTCATGATGTATATTGTTCATCTAAATAAAGCATGTCCGATGCTTTGAAGTATTGTTAAGTTCATCTAAATAAATTGTTGTTAGTATATTTTTAATAAAAAATATTAAAATTAAATAAAGTTTGATTTTTTAAAAAAAATGTAATATGTGATAGTGAGAGTAATATGGATTATAGGTAGTGTCGATCAACACGTATTAACCTCATCTTTTGCACACAGATTGAAACCATTTTGCACACGATGAACTTCTTACCTTTCGTGAGACGCACTACGGAAATATGGATATTGTCGATTGTCAAATTCTTCGTTTATTTTTGGCACTCGGTGAAGACAAGTTTACCAAATGTTTTCTAAAAAACGCTCGGCAAACTCTTGGTCACCAACAAATAAAAGGTTCACCTAATGTTCTTTTCACCCAATGAGATACTCGACAAACTTTTCATCGCGCGCAAAAAGAGCTTTGCTAAGTACATGTTTGTTTTCTCTAGTCCAAAATTTAGTCTCATCACATCGAATATTTAGATACTATTTTAGAGTATTAAATATAGACTATTTACAAAACTCATTCATAATCGGTGGATTATTCATGAGACGAATCTAATGAGTCTAATTACGCCGTGATTTGACAATGTGATGAGACAGTAAACATTTATTAATTATGAATTAATTAGGCTTAAAAATTTTGTCTCGTGAATAATCCTCCAATTCTGCAATTATTTTTATAATCATTTCAAGTTTAGCCCTTCAAATTAATGTCTAAACATATGATGTGACATAGACTAAACTTTAGTCCACGGAACCAAACACTCCCTAAATGCTATAGTCACTCGATAAATTCGAGTTTTCCATATCGACGTCTCTAAAAATATGATTTTTTTTAAAAAAAATCTTTATCAATGTCGATAATTTTTTTAGCTATTTATTAACTTTATAATATATAAACCTTAATTAGCCAACGAATTAATTCATCGGACAACGAGATTAATCAAGATTCGTCTGGGGTTAATAGCTAATAGGAGATATATATATAGATCGATCGATCAGCAAAGGCCGGTCAGCTTGTGTGGCAGATTTGCAGTAGAGACCAAGTAGCTGGCTTAACTCGAGCAGCTAGCTACCTACCTGCACGGCGGTCTCTCCGCCGGTGAGGTGAGCTACCCCTCCTACTCCGCCACCCGCAACCTCGCCGCCGGCCATCGTCTCCGGCCGCCGGTCGCTGGTGTCTCCACCGATCAGGTCCGTGCATGCACTTTTTTGCCTTAGAATTAAGTGAACTTTACGTATGTTTGTTTCAAAGCTTTTGATTTCGACAACTATTTCTATAGAATGTAAAGTTAAGGGTTTTCTGGTAGCTAGAGATTCTCGGTAGTTAGTTAGTCTAAGTACTTAGCAGACGAGAATTTGGAGAAGCTAGTGTTCTTTATCTTCTGGATTCTAATTCATTTCCGGATTTTGCAGCTACTGATTCTAACAATCTAAGCCAGAATTTAAACTGATTATTTCTGCTTCAAATTCTAAAAGTAGTTGTAGTTGTCAGAAGCTCCTCCAAACATGCCCTAAAATAATGGTCGGATTCTGAATCTAGATCGTAAGAGCATCTTCAAGGGTGACTCTATAAATTGATTCTTTATATAGCTTATTGGGATTCATTTTAAGGATGCAAATCAATTTAGATATATTTATCTCAAACAGAGTTTCCTAAATTGAAGTCAATGAGTATGTTTCTTAAAAATAGAGAACGAAAGGATTAATTTTAGGGGTGTTTTATTTTTTAAGTCATTTAGAGCATCCATTGAAACTAATTTTTTAATTATAATTCAAAAATCATAGAAGTTAGCTTTTTAGAACTTCTTTTGGAGATGCTCCTAAAATCGATAACTTTGAAATATAAAAATAAATTAGAATTTAGAAACTGAAAAACAATACATTCTCCAAACCAAACAGATACTTATATTATCCGGTTACTCAGATCAGCAAGCTATTAAAAATATCAAATTTTTAGAAACAATCAAATCAACCAGACTGATAGAAAAAATAGAAATACCAGCAAATTATGTATGACAAAAAAAATGTAAACCCACGGTGTAAATCGGAGGAAATCAACGTGAGCGAGCAAATCAGAAGGCGTTTGGAGTCGAGTGGCGCCGCCGCTAGGTACGTGGTGTATGGGTGCACGGCGATTGATCTTTGCCTGAATTTTGATCGAATTCGATGTGCCATTTGCACCTACTTGTCTTGTTTCTGAACAAATTCGTGGTGAATTCGATCGGGAATGGAAGAGGCAAGTAGACGCACGTAGCCATTGGATCGGATTCCAATCTTTTTCTGTCGCCGTCGTCGTCGTCGTCGTCGTCTTCCTCCTGCAGCGCTTCTACTCCGCGACCAACTCTTTGCCGCTACCTCAACCATAAATAGCCACCTCCCACTCGCCCTCCCCCTGCACTGCACTGCACTGCGCGTCCATGCGCGCCCGCCTTAACCGCCTCCGCTTCGCGTCCGCGCATTAAACAAATCGGCGATCGATCCGTCCGGCCGGCGAGGTGGCTGCTTCTTGGCGTGCGTAGGCGGCAGTTGGGTTCTTGGTCGGGTTTAGTTGCGACGGCTTATCAAGAAGGTTTCTTTTCTTGTTCTTTGTCGTGTTGCAGTGCTCGTCAGCCGTCGGTTTCTTCTCGGCGGGGGATTGGGGATGGGTATCCTGTCGCTCATCACCGGCAAGGCGGGCGCGAGCGGGTTCGGCTCGGCGTCCACGGCGGAGCAGGTCACCGGCGGCGTCGACGCCAGCCGCCTCACCGCCATCGTCACAGGTAAGATACATAGCCGCCTGCCTCTGTCCATCCGAGACAAGATAAACTGCTGCTCTGCAACGTGTTCTTGTGGCCATCAAATTAAACTCCTTGGTTGTGTTCTGCTGAATGTTGATTTGTGGTAACCATCAACACCAATGCAGTTTCTCTAAGGTTGTAAAGTTTCTTGGCATCTTCTTGTTAGATTTGGAGGAAACTTGTGTGGATAATCTTTGATTCTGCTGTATTCACCACAGTTTTTTTCTTGGTATTGGGATTTGGGAGTCTCTTCCCATCTCTCATTTCTTTTATTTCTTTTTTTTCATTTTGGATGTGAGGGTAGTTTTACAGTTGTTCTTGTGACAGCAGTAATTATTGTTTTTTATGTTCTGATGAAGGTTTATCTGTTTCTTGCTCAACTTTGTTCCTTAGATTTCTTGAAACTTTCTTGACCACATACAGTGGGCTAATGTTTTTTTTTCTGATGTGTGGATGTTGGTATTTCTTCCTTTTTGTGTGGAAAAGGAGAGTATGCCAGTATGGTCTTAAAGTGATAAGATCTGTGGGGTCATAAAACTATTTTGTGGTGTCTGCTAGCTCTGTATTCTCTTTACAAACACCAACTTTACCTGTTCTTGATCTTGTGTTTTCATGTTAACTACATATCTGAACAGAAGTTGAGAACTGCACGTTTCTCACCATAGGTGCTTCCATTATCTAAAAAAATGTTACTTTGCAGGCAGCTAAATGAGCACTTATATCCTATAATGGCATGGTCCTACAAGTTAGATGTTAGATGGACATCTCCTTCTGTCCTTTTCAAAGTCTTTTGGAATGTTCTTTAATTTGTTCATTTGAAATTCACAAAAGCTGGAAATTCTGTCTGTTTTATATGGTTGGTTGTGAAATCAATTCTGCCATTTATTGAGGGAAGCAATCCTTATATGGGAGCTTTTTGCCATAAGTTTTGAAGTTACATATTTGTTACCACAAGAACTATGTAACTAAGTATACTGTTTTCTACTTACTATTCACTGTGAATGCATATTTTAGCAATGGTTCCAATCACTTACATGAATGCAAATGCAAATGGTTGTTGGTTGCTTGATGTGGTGTCTAAGTCAGATGTGGTCTTTTTTTTTGAATAATTCAGATGTGGTCTTAATGGTGCAGGAATGTGAATCTGTTAGTAAATCTGTGTTAGGTCCTGTCATTTAAACTTGTTGGTAAAACCATTAATGATAGGCTTCTAGTGCAGTTGTGTAACCAATTGTTCATGGAATGCAGTTTTCAGTTTTCACCAACATCAATCTTGTCAGTAAATTTCAAGCTGCGTCGCAGTCGATAGCTATTTACAAAATGTTCTCAAACATCTATCCTGGTACATTTATAGAAAGCCGTAATTCTGTCATCTTGCAGGAGGAGCAAGTGGAATTGGTCTAGAGACCACACGAGTCTTTGCCCTGAGAGGCGCCCATGTCATCATCGCAGCGAGGAACACAGAGGCTGCATCAGAGGCAAGGAAGAGCATCATGGAGGGAAACCCGACAGCTCGCATCGATGTTCTGAGGCTCGACCTCAGCTCCCTGAAGTCTGTCAGAGCCTTTGCAGATCAGTTCAACTCCATGAATCTTCCTCTGAACATCTTGATGTAACCTCCTTTGAAGCTCTTGCCACACTTGCCTTTATTTTACATGGAAACATCCTATGCTTAGCTTAATTTTCGATGAATCAATCAGTCTCAAATCTGTTGTGCCCTGCAGTAATAATGCCGGTGTGATGTTCTGTCCATTTGGATTGTCTGAAGATGGAATTGAGATGCAATTCGCAACTAACCATCTTGGTATGCTCTCTCACTATCAGCCATATGAAACGTTTCTTACTTTGAACAGGAAAAAAACATTTGATTGGTGCTGATATCTGCCTGATGTGTCATGGTCAATCAGGCCACTTTCTGCTGACCAACCTCCTCCTTGGTAATATGAAAGCCACCGCAAAGTCTACAGGTATTGAGGGTCGTATAGTGAACTTGTCATCAGTTGCTCACCTTCATACATATCCGAGGGGAATTCAGTTTGATAAACTCAACGACGAGAAAATGTATGTGTTCGATGTTCTTTCAGTTTTTTTTTTGAAGTCTATGATGGATTGTAAATGAAAATAATGTATGAATTTTGTATTGGCAGATACAATGACAAGATGTCTTATGGACAATCTAAGCTAGCAAACATACTTCACGCGAAAGAGCTCTCGAGACGGCTGAAGGTATTTATTCAGAAAACATAAAGCTAAAGGCACAAGGCATTTTCCACTTTTACCAAAAAAACGCATTTTGTTCTGTCTATTGCCATCACTAATTCACTATTGTGCATGTTTATTAATTGTTAACTACTTGGCATTCACTTACTCTTGAGCATAGACCTGGTTCATAAATTCTAGTGCTCTCCGGTTAAGTATTTGGTATGTGTGCCATTGATGAAACAGGAAGAAGGAGCCAACATCACAATAAACTGTGTTCATCCTGGATTGATCATGACCAATTTGATGAGGCACTCCTTTGTTCTTATGAGTATGTTCCACAAGTTCTCTCTATCTCTCTCCCCTCCCTCTCCGAGCCATTGTTTTCAAGTGAATTCATCGTTCTATTGTTCTGAAACACTTTTGTTTCAATTTGCAGAGGCGCTCCAGTTTGTCACTTACATGTTGTGGAAGAATGTACCCCAGGTTTGGAACCCAAGATTCTTCTCTGTTCTTGTTTCTGACCAAATGGATTCTTTGTAGCAGTGCTGGAAGGCAGACAAGTTTCCAAATTTGGAATTCATCTAAAAGAACAAACTTTACTGATGCTGTTTTTCAGGGAGCAGCTACCACTTGCTATGTAGGACTGAACCCTCAGCTCAAGGGAGTGACCGGGAAATACTTCGCGGACTGCAACGAGGAGAAGACGAGCAAATTGGCAAGAAACGACATGCTGGTGAAGCAGCTCTGGGAATTGAGCGAACAGCTGATCAAGTCTTCGAAATGAGAGCTCGAAAGCAGGATCAGAAAAGAAAAATGTGTTCTGATACTGTTTGGTTTATGTCAACATGTGATTGATGATTGATGAATGATGAATGATGAACATGTAGCAGTTAGTATTAGGAATCTGCCATGTGGTGATTGGTGAACCCTTTACAAATAAACTCTTCATGTTTCCTTGGGTTGTGGCTGAGTTCAACATGTACTCTTGTTAATATTGTGCCCAATATATGTGAGCCTGTTCTTCATTCAGCTGTGGAATTTGACCTGACCTAGCTGTTTTTTTCTATTTGGTATATAATTCACTTCTGCTTTAAGCATAAGCTGGTAATAAATTGTTCATAAATTTTGCAATTTCTAGTGTTGATCTTAAGTAAAATTAACACAGGAAATATGAATTAGTAAAAACTCTTAACTCTTTCTGCACAGATTACAATTTGCACATCTGTTTGTCACTCAAAAGAGCACCGTGCAAAGATCAAATCCAAGATTGGTATAATCGCTCATACCATTGAAGCCTCCTCGTCGTGGTCGTGGTGGTCGTCGTCGTCGTCCTCCCACACCCCGACGGCTTTCGTGAACCAGAGGGCGCTGGACACGACGGCGGCGGCGAACACGGGCGGCACGACCACGTCGAGGGTGGCCCTGCCAAACAGCGCGGCGGGCACGCAGACGGCGTCCCACGGCGGCCCGTCGAGCGGCAGGCCGATGCCGCCGCCGCCAGGCTTGCAGGCCGTCGCCAGCGGCGTGCCGGGCGTGACCGCCCAGATGAAGGCCAGCTCCGGCGCGAACGCCGCCACGGACACGGCGGCGGTGGCGACCACCGTCCAAGTAGCGGCGTAGAAGAGCGCCGGGCGGCGCGCGAGGAGGCCGGAGATGCTGGGAAACTCCATGGCACACCGAGCGCGAAATGGATGGACAGATATATATAGAGAGAGGATTTGGCGGGAGAGCAGGTGACCGGTGACACTCCAAATTGGAGCTGCTCCACTCAGCTCAGCTGCTCTTAAAACTGAATTAGCTGCTAATGCAAGATTAATTAGCTGCCTGCTACCCTCTACGCTCTAGGCAGGCTGAAAATAATATATTTTTTTTGAAATGATCTATTTTTTAAAACAAATTTCAAATCTAGTATACACTTTTGAAAAATTGCAAAACTAACCTTTAGGGTTAGGTCCTATATCAATATTTCTTCTATGTCGTTCTAGCACTCTATCAGCGTTTCATCTGCGAATAGAGTGTTGGAGCTGCTCGATTAGCCCGATCAGCCGATAAAGTGCCGATTTAGAACTTAAATCCCTACATCAGCACTTCATTTTTAAAGTGTGGAGCTAAAGTGGTGTGTTGATTGTATGAACTAAAGTTTAGTCTGTGTCACATCATATGTTTAGACATCAATTTGAAGGACTAAATGTGAATTTATTATAAAAATAATTGCAGAATCGGAAGATTATTCGCGAGACAAATTTATTAAGCCTAATTAATCCATGATTAGCAAATGTTTACTGTAACATCATATTATCAAATCTTAGTGTAATTAGGCTAATTGGATTCGTTTAACAAATAATCCACCGATTATAAATAAATTTTATAAATAATAAATCTTTAATATTCCAAAATAATAAATAAATATTCGATGGGACCGACTAAATTTCGGTCGTTGACTCTCCCATTAGCATACCCATTTCCCTTCCCCGCCTCCGCCGCTCTCGTGCTCACCTCCGGCACGATGCCGCCGCCACCGGCGTCCGCCATCCTCTCCGCCGCCAGAAGGTCCAGCCAAGCGCTCCTCGGTACGCATCATCTCCACTGCCATCGCATCCTCCTTTGTTCATCTTGTTCTTCTTCTGAGCGCTTCTGCTGATCTTTTTTGTCCCTCCACCTAAAATCAAAATCTTCCGATGAGCTCACTTGGCGGTTCGTTATGAGGAAACTAGGTTTCATTCTCTGAATTCAGAGGTGGATACTGACGTAAACGTTTCCCATGCGCAGCTCTCAGGAGGCTCGGCGTCGTTGGGTCGTACGCGCCAACTGTTCGGCAGAATGCCTCCGAGGAGCTGCCTCACGCAGGCTCACACCCGCGCTTTCATCAGAGCGGTTTTCCAAGTCGACGCGTTCTTGGATCGTTACGACGTTGCCATGCTCGCGCTTCGGATGATTCCAAGGACGTCCATGTCAGTGAAATCGTTAAAGCTCTCAAGTCTAGCGATGGCGAGCTCAGCAAAGCCCTCGGTCAGTTTACAGATGCCATGGATGAGGATGTTGTCTTGATGGTCCTCCGGAAGCAGAGGTCCAATTGGCAGGTAGCATTGTCTTTCTTCAATTGGGCGGCCAGTCTTCCTCAGTATGTACATGGATCAAGGGCCTACACAGAGATGCTAGACATTCTTGGAAGGATGAAGAAGATCAGGCTCATGAGGCAGCTATTCGATGAGATTCCCGAGGAGCGCCGCGGGTCGGTGGTCACAAACAAGATGTTTGCCGTCCTGTTGAATCGGTATGCAGGTGCACACAAGGTGCAAGATGCGATAGATGTGTTCTACAAGAGGAAGAATTATGGCTTTGAGCTTGACCTGGTTGGATTCCAGATACTGCTGATGTCTCTATGCCGGTACAAGCATGTTGAGGAGGCAGAGGCCCTCTTTCTCCAGAAGAAGGATGAGTTCCCTCCTGTCATAAAGAGCTGGAACATCATCCTCAATGGCTGGTGTGTCAAGGGAAGCTTGGCAGATGCTAAGAGGGTTTGGAATACAATAATTGAGTCTAAGCTTAAGCCAGACCTGTTCACCTATGGTACATTCATAAATTCGCTGACCAAATCTGGGAAGCTTAGTACTGCAGTAAAGTTGTTTACAAGCATGTGGGAGAAAGGGATCAATCCCGATGTCGCAATTTGCAATTGTATCATCGACCAATTGTGCTTCAAGAAAAGAATTCCGGAAGCACTTGAGATTTTTGGTGAGATGAATGATCGTGGCTGTCAAGCAGATGTGGCTACCTACAACACTTTGATAAAACACTTCTGTAAGATAAATCGGATGGACAAAGTCTATGAGCTTTTGGATAACATGGAGGAGAAGGGTTGCTCTCCAAACAATATGACATACTCCTACATTCTGAAGATGACAGAGAAACCCAGAGATGTTATCTCATTGATGCAGAGGATGGAGAAGTCTGGCTGTAGATTGGACTCTGACACATATAACTTAATATTGAACCTGTATGTCAGTTGGAAATACGAGAAGGGGATCCGGCTAGTATGGGATGAGATGGAGAGGAATGGATCAGGTCCAGATCAACGATCATTTACCATTATGGTTCATGGACTCCATTCCCATGGTAAGCTGGATGAGGCTTTGCAGTACTACAGAACGATGGAGTCGAGAGGGATGACACCAGAACCAAGGACCAAGATATTGGTAAAAGCAATACAAATGAAGAAAGATGGGCCTCCTATAGAAGAAGATCAATCTCCAACGATGACCAGGCAGAGTCTAAAACTGGATCCAATGTCAGGACAATTTGTTCATGAATAGTTCATTAACAGATTCTCCTTCAGTTCTAACAGCAGGTACTCTACTGGGCACTTTGCTTTATGGGTTTGACAAAAAGCATACTATATGAGTGTTCAGCTCACAATGCCCAACTCCTGAACCCTGAAAATCAGGCTGGTCTCACATGTAATACCCACCCTTGTTGTCTCTTTTCATTGTATGGTGGTATGCATTGTTAAGGGCACACTAGGGTAAAAGTCCGAAAATCGGGGATAGGACACTCCTCTAATAGCTTCTCCTTGTCAAGCTAAGAAAAAAGTTTGAGGTTTAAGACTAACTTTAAAGATTTATTAATTGCTTGATAACAAAGTATTGAGATCCCTTTATATATAGAGATGACTAACTTGACATTTAAGGAACAAATACATATTATTATGAAAATCATTTTAATCTCTATCTCTAGTTTACTAACAAACTTCTTTATCCTAACTAGGCAATCTCCTATCTTTATTTGATTGGAAAAAGTTTAGGTGACCCTCCAAGTACCTTGTAGACGAATGTTGTTCCTAATTATAGAACTAGGTTTATCACTCAGACTGTTATTTCTAATACAAATTATCCTCATTGGTGGTTTTTTGTAACAGTTTTGCTGAGTTGGTTATCACCACATTGTCAAGTGATGCCTATGTGGCTACACGTTGGCACTTTATAAGTGGGGCCTGCTTGTCAGTTATCCTCGCAGCACAATTTCAAGCCCATGAGCCAACTGGTATTCACTGTGTCTAGTCCTTTGCCATTGTCCCCTGTCCGTGTCCAAACGAGATCCCCTGTGCCACCCTCCACACCGTCGGATTTCGAAGAGGAGGCTTTGAAGTGGGCTTTGGAGGTGGTGGGACTCACCTCCACAGCATGAGGGAGGACTCCACACTATCGGATCTATGTTGAATGGCGCGGATCGCGACTGCAGAGTAGTCGGGAGCTCCTACTGCAGAGGAGTCGCTCCCGTCCGTGTCACCCCCCCCCCCTGAGTGCTAGGGTTTAGATTTTTCCTGGCCATGATGTCCTCCTCCTAGGCCCATAGCCGCAACTGCCCGCAACATGGAGGGGATGGGTTCGCCGGTGCTGTACTAAGAGCATCTCCAGCAGCTCTCCTAAAACTCATCCCCTATACTTCACATATAGGGGATGACCCTAAAAGATTCCACCCCTATACAACTTCGGTCTCCAGCAGCTTCCCTAAAATTCATTCCCTATATTTTTGAATCCTCTATTTTATTATTATCTAACAATAAAAATTCTAACGACTATATTTTCAACGGCTATATCTCTAACATATATACTATTATGTATGATCATTATTGTTATTGATGATTGATAAATTTTTTATTATCATTCAACGGTAAAAATTACAACGGTTATATTTTCAACAACTATATTTTCGTTGTGAATTTTTATTTTTTCATAAATAAATAAATATCCTATAATTAGTCTAAATAGTTGATCTCAAAAACATCTTAAAAATTATAAAGAAAATAATTTTTTCTTTTAATTTTTAATTTTTAATTTTTATTTTTCTCTTTTCTTTTTTATTTTCTTTTTTCCTTTCTTTTTTTCTTTCTTTCTCTCGGTGCTGATGTGGCATGGATAGGGGGAGGAGAGAGAACCCCAGATTTGGGGGATGGGGAGAGAGGAGTAGGGGATGAGATAGGAGAGCTGCTGGAGGACGAATTTCAGGCTAAATCCCCTAAATTTAGCTATAGGGGATGAAGTAGGGGAGCTGCTGGAGATGCTCTAAGTCGGCTCGATGGAGTACTCCCATAGTGAAGTGTCGATGCAACCATAAGGTGTCCTGTTGGATTTTGTGGAGTGAAGAGAATCTCAAATGGAGGTACTACATGTGCTCTGTAGAAATGGTAATTTGTGCAATTTTGGTTTCGATTCAATTGGTCCCAATTTGTCGTGTTGACCTAATTTCCTTGTAATTTGTACACTTCAGGGGATTGTGGCTTCTACCGATGGATTGATGCCTCCTAATTTCTTTGTTTATGGGGTGGGTCCTAATGTTGTGTTTGGTGCTTCTACACAGCCTACACTTCATCTTGAGTCCAACCTTTATCAACTTTACGAAATAGGCCAGCTATCCTGCATTCCTGCCCTTCAACTGGCTACAAGTGTCTTCATGTACTCAACTATAGAGTAATAAGGAGCTATGAAGTTATCCAAATACTTAGAGGACTTGCACATTACACTGATTGCATGACAATATGGAAGGTCAAGTAGTTGCCAATATTTGCAGTTACATGTCTTTTCACTCAACAATGAACTTTCTCTGGTCCTTCTCTTTGCCCTCAAATTCATCCTACCCATTCCATATGACATAGCACTCCCTAGTTTTCCTAATGTTGAGCTCCATTCTCTTGAAAATATTAGGGCAGATTCTCCCTTGCTACTTTTGTGCATTTGCTCTAGTTTCTTGGATCCTTGCTTCACAAGTGCCTTCTTGAACTACCTATTTGATCTGAAAGTCATCCCTAATGAGAACACATGCACTGATGACTTGTTATCATATCTGTTCTCTATGCTTTGTTACCTAATTGCTTCTCCTTCAATGTTATCTTCATAAGAGTAGTCATCACTTGAATTCTGGTATGGGTTGTCATCATCTACTACATGTTCTAGCTCAACTACCTCCCTCCCCCAGTATTGCAATCACAGACCTAGCCACCTTCTCTTGTCTCCTTTGCTCTCACATCTTTCTTTACTTTGCTAGCAAACTATACCTCAACTCTTCAGCTTCATCATCATCCCCATAACTACTAGGGTTAATAGCTTTTGTGCCACCATTATTTTCCGAAACACCAGATATACCATTACTATTTCGATATTTGCCATCGTGCCATTACTATTCTCAAACTTACTCCTATATGCCATTTTGCACGTGCACTGAAGTTAATTTTTTCATATTACCCATTGTGCCCTCTTCTTCTTCCTCTTTCCAACCGAGCCGGTGCCCTCCACGCATGAAACTGCCATCTGCAACAGCGCAAGGCCGGAGGCGGCGGGAGTAGCTCAATGCGGCTAGTGGCATTGCGCTCGGCTCCTCGTCCTCGCCCTCGCGTCCCGAGCTCCTCAGTGATCGCCTGGAGGGACACGCTCTGCATGCCAGGAGCAGGAGCACCAGCCCCACGCCAAGGTCCATCTGGCGGCGCCTCTCCCCGGCTTCCCCGCCGCGGTGGTCGCCGTCGCGCGTTCCGTAGAAGCGGCCATGCTTGGACTACATGGTCGGTGGCCGTAGCCCACAGCGCGGCGGGCGGTGAGGCGGGCGGCCGTAGCCCACAGTGCAGCGCTCGTCGCCATCCGCCAGCTCCTCCGCCAATAGTGATTGCTCTGTGTGCATCTCCAACCCACACTAGCGACGAGATGATGATGGGGCTCCAGATGGAGCAGTCAACTGCGGTGTACGGTGGCATGGGAAGGGGGCAATCTAGGCAATATGAAAAGTATGATGGCTGAATGTGGGCCCGTAGAGTGCAAAATGGCATATAGAAGTGAGTTTGAGAATAGTAATGGCACGATGGCAAATATCGAAATAGTAATGGTATTTTTGGTGTTTTGAAAAATAACGGTGGCACAAAAGCTATTAACCCTAACTATTAAGGTCTTTTGAGATGTAATCAACATCTAAACTCTCTGATCCATCATTGTATTGATGTTAGGTGTTAGTGTGTAGTCATGCAAGCATCACTTACACCGTGGACAACCAACGCAGCAAAATTGCTACGAAAAACCGCCAACTAGGGTAATTTGTACAAGAACTAACAATTAGAATCAATATTGATTCATTCCCCTTTTCCTGAATCATTAACATTGCTTCCTTCTTCCTGCTTAATTGAAAAGGCAGAGCTGCTGTTTCTTCCTCAAACTCACCTCAGGTTGTCAGTTCAAATCTCCAACTTCTACAGCTGCAATAGCTTCCAGTGTTCCACTGTCAACTACTACAACTACTACAACATCACCAAGAACTACCACTAGTAAGCAGTATGAATCTATCAAATTCAAGCAAAAACTGGAAACAGATGCAAAACACAATACAAGCTAGAGCAACACTGTCCCACCATGAAGAGAATTATCATGTCCCCTTCAATCAATACAAGTCTAGAAATGCATACCAAGTACTGCAATCAACAAAGAACATGGTAATTTTGATTCATATAATGAATCTCTCTCCACAATGAGCAGCAAGAACACGACACACATAGTAGAAATTAAAGGAAACATTAATATTCCAGATCAGTCAAGCAACAGCTTCACAAAAGCAGCACAAGGGCGGTTGTTCTTACCGGATAAACAGAGGAAACTAGGGTAAAAGAGGGAACTAATACTAGCAGAGTAGCAGTGATGGGGATCTAAGCGGAGGTGAACTTGGTGACGGCCTTGGTGCCCTCGGAGACGGCGTGCTTGGCGAGCTCTCCCGGGAGGACGAGGCGGACGGAGGTCTGGATCTCGCGGGAGGTGATGGTGGGCTTCTTGTTGTAGCGGGCGAGCTTGGCGGCCTCCCCGGCGAGCTTCTCGAAGATGTCGTTGATGAAGGAGTTCATGATGGACATGGCCTTGGAGGAGATGCCGATGTCGGGGTGCACCTGCTTCAGCACCTTGAAGATGTAGATCTTGTACGTCTCCACGCTCTTCTTCGCCTTCTTCCTCCCGGCGCGGTCCTTCTTCCCCTCGCCGGAGCCCTTCTCGGCCTTGCCGGCGGGCAGCCGCTTCTCCGCCTTGGGCTTCTTCCCGGCCGGGGCCTTCTCGGCCTTCTCCGCCGCGGGCTCCTCCGCGGGCTTCTTCGCCGCCGGCTTCTTCTCCGCCTTGGGCGCCATGGATGCGACGAGTACTGGGATCGATGGGGGGGAGGAGGAGACGAGGGGGGGGAGACGACTCGACGGCGGGGGAGATATTTATGGGAGGAGAGAGGTGAGCGCTGGTTGGCGGAGATGGATGCGACGCGGATCGATGACGTGGAGGGACGTGCGACGTCTGATGCTCTACGCAGTGGACGGCTCAGATGCGCTTCGCTTTCGGCGCGGATCACGGGCGTACATAGGAACTATCTATATTTATTATAATATAATATAATATATTTATGTCAATAAATTTTCAAAAAAAAGTAGTCAAATTTTTCCATAAATATTTTACTCTGGAAATTTCACGTGTTGTTTAAATTAAAAGTAGTTGTCTAGATATCACAAACTAAAAATATCGATCGTCTACTTAATTAATTCCGTACAAATCAATTCATACAAAAGTTGAAAAAAAATAAAAAATGAGTTATTAAATTTTATTCCCTAAATCTCATATGTATCATCCTAAACTTTTTTCCCTAATAATTAATAAATCTACATCAGTTTTTCTATAATCATAATTCCAAATTTTTCTATAATCTATAATGTTTTTATGTGAAGTTATAGTACTTTTAAATATGTGTGCTAAAAAAATAAGACACAACAAGGTCTTGCTTTGTTTAGAGTTGGAATCAAATGTGACAGTAGCCTTGTACAATCAATATTTTTATCTATTAATCTTGCATATTAAAAAAATTGTTCTAAGACAGAACAACACATACTAAAACATAACACATAGCTCTAAATAGGCCTATCATTGGAGAGATATGGGCATATCCGTGCTTTCCCATATTCATATCCGTAGTAAACTTTACTCAATCTTATCATGCGTAATTCTCCATTACCCAAAATTCCTCGTACCCAATGGTTAATTGCGTAAAGCTATGGTAAATAAAACATTATTGTTTTATTTACCCATAACCTCTCCTTTCTAATTCTAATTGGATAATACCCTTACCTTTTCCATTGTAAATGGATAAAACATTTTCTACCCATATCCTCCCCATTCATTCTGAATATGGGTTTGGACCATTGTAAATGGATAAAACATTTTCTACCCATATCCTCCCCTTCTTTCTGAATATGGGTTTGGATAATGGGTAAGGGTAATCAATGGCAGGACTAGCTCTAAGGTTGTAATTTGTAAGGTCTTGTTTTGTTTGGAGTTAGATTGGATATGACAATAGCCTTCTATAACCAAATTTTTTTATCTCATTTTCATCTTGTGTGTTAAAAAAGTTTATCCTAAGACACAACAGTAAAAACTCACATACAACGGCACATAACACAACACATAATGACGGAATTGTGCCCCAAAAAATCTGGATGGATCGGAAATTTCGATTTGCGTGTGACTTCTTAATTAGGAGGGTAACATCACCTCTTATCCCAAGAGGTGACTACGACCATATTTGTTTCAGCTTTGGATTATACTAATTTAGTTTTTTCATAAACTGAAACAAACAGAATAAATTATTTTGTTAGTTTATTATAATCTTGAGTGCAGTTTATAATAATTCAGTAAGCTAGTGAACTCCAGTTTTTTATAAGCTGGATTTTTATAATCCAAAGTTGAAACAAATAGACCCTATATCAAGTTTACTCGTAGATTCACCCATCAACCAAATAAAAAACTACACGACCAAATCCTAAAAACTAAATATTTATCTTTCATTTAACTTTTGCCTCTAACCAAACTACGGATCTTATCTTATGGGAGGAGAGGTGAGCAGTCTCACTACTCCAGGCTGATCGTTGGCGTCTCACTACTCGGGCACATTCGCTCCCGAGTGGGAGGCCTGACGGTCGGGAAGTCCTTCATGGGATGGCCTAGCCAGCAGTCGGTAATCCAAGTGAAATCACTCGGTGGGGTATCCTAGATCATATCCCGACAAATAAATATATTTTCTATTTATTTATTATTTTTATATAAAACTAATCACTACAAGAAAAACAGAAATTTTCGTCGGTCTTTTTAATTTCCGTCGGCTTTTTCAAAAGCCGATGGAAATTAATTAACTTCCGTCAGCCTAAATAAGCCGACGGAAGTTAACTTAACTTCCGTCGGCTTTAACTGTGGCCGACGGAAGTTAACTTAACTTCCGTCGGTTCAACCCTCAGCCGACGGAAGTTAATTTTTTTCCAAAAAAACAGCAATGCTCTATTTTTTTCCCGCCCGGCCCGCGCCTAGGTTTTCCGCCTCTCTCCCTCCGCCCGGCCGCCTCCCATTCGCCGCCTCCCCACATCTCTCCCTCCGCCCGCCTCCCCGCCTCCCGGTGGCCGTCTCCGCGCCCTCCGCCCCCCTCCCCGCCTCCCGGTGGCCGCCTCCACGCCCTCCGCCCGCCTCCCCACCTCCCGGTGGCCGCCTCCACGCCCTCCGCCCGCCTCCCCGCCTCCCGGTGGCCGCCTCCGTGCCTCCCGGTGGCCGCCTCCGCAACCTCCGCCTGGTGGACTCCTCCGCGCCCTCCGCCTCCCGGTGGTTGCCTCCACGCCTCCCGGTGGTCGCCTCCGTGTCCTCCGCCCGCCTCCCTCCTCCCGGTGGACGCCTCCCCGCCTCCCCGCCTCCCGGTGGCCGCCTCCGCGCCATCCGCCCGCCTCCCGGTGGCGCCCTCCGCCCACCTCCCCGCCTCCCGGTGGCGCCCTCCACCCCCGCCTCCCCGCCTCCACGCCTTTGGAACCTCGCGAGGAAGAAGGAGGTGAGCTGCTTCTCCGTATCCTCATGTGCTCATAATATGCAGAGGTTGTAGAGCTTTAGTGTTATTGCTAAAAACAGAAATGTATATGTGATATTTCTTCTACTGCTGTGAAGTAAGGAAGTTTTCAGATATAGCATTTTTGAATGTGTTTGTGAAATTATGAAGGTACCATATACTGAATGAAATCAAGATTGTTCTGAAACTGAAATCTGCAAATTGACTAAAATTCTGAATGCTGAACTGAAGTGGTTGAAGTGTTCTTTGGAAGATGCAAATTTTTGTTGTTGACTTATATGAAATTGTTAGCTACTTCAATGATCCTTTTCTATAACTGTTTTATACAACTAAAATGCCTAGAAGTTCCATACACAGAGGCTTGTCACTTGTGTCAAGAGAACTAAAAAGAATAAAAAGATAGTAACCTATGTGCTACCAGCTTTTGTGTACTTTGCCTTCTAGATATGGCTTGCCACTTGCAAGATATGGTTTGATACCAGAGTTCATTTGGACGCTTGCCTATTCTAGTTAGTTTGGCAGCTCTTAATGAAGATCAGCTTGTCCAAGTAGTAGAATACACGGTAAGGTATATTGTTTTTTTTCCTTCATGTTGATGTTGGAATACTTGCTTAGCTTGATTTGACCCTTTCTAACCCTCATCATTTACTAATTTATAACCAAGCTTTTTCATGTTCCCTTAATTTCTCTATTAAGTGTTAAAGGCTTTCAAGAACTATAACTAGTTTAGCTAACACGTCTGGATGTGTATACGTAGTTAAACTTTTCACATATATTGTATTTGTTTCTTTTACTGTAATTAAAAACATGTATGCCTCCTCATTTTGATCTTTTACTCATTAATTTTCTTGAAATATTTTTAGGCCTCTATGCTGGGTTGAACAAATGTCATTGGACAATGAAACTGGATTGGACAATGAAGCTCCACGGTGCGATGCCATCTTTGCAATTAATTTGTTGGATTGGATTGGACAGTTTTATTATGTTTTTATCCATTAGGTATCTTTTTTATATGTTGGGGTACTTGAATTATCTCGTATGACATGTTTGCCATTCTTAAGTAACATAGGCTTGTACTGAGGTGGTTATGCCAATGTCATATAATGAAGATATGAGTATGTTTCCAACATATATAAAATTGACTATTCTTCATATGACAAAAAATGCATCAACAACTTTGGTGTTAGACCAATGGTAGTCATATTTGTTTATAAAATTTCAATGGTCAACACTATTATAAAGCAAACTTTTTCTTCTGATTGAATATTTGCGCACTCAATTGGAGGTCTTTAAGAGTCTTTGATCTTAAGTTATTGTGTTCATGAAATGAACTAGCAATATGTACTTCCGTGAGGACTTCCCAAATCCTGAATTCAAGATCATTTGTAACCAAATTTTGGTTCCCAGTAACCGGATGCAGTGTAAAGTTGCTTGCTTCACTCTCTTGTCCTCTTGATATTGCATCTCATTGTTTTACATTCATACGGTTCTAGCAGCTTTACTCTGGTTCTGTGTATCTATGTGATCGATTATTAACCTTTGTGATATGTGTTCTTGTTCTTAGATAGATATGTTTTTGAAGTGCATGTCTCTGTTTAATACTACTAAATGAGAATTTTGTCTATCGTGTTGTAAACTGAATTTTATTTTAAGTAATTCAACCCTTTATAATATGGTTTCAGGTTTCAAATACCAGTTCCAGTTATTCAGATGAAAACAGTGGCAACCGTGATGTAATTTATCCTCTCAACAGTATGGTAAACAAATTATGTTGTATCCTAGGTTCTTTTGAAAGAAAACAAATTTAACTTGATTTGTAATGTAATTTTTCTTGTCAAGGAAAACAAAGCATCCCAGTGGAAAAAAACACCATGTGCTGCAAATAAACACCAAGGAAGCTAGCATGCAGCCAAAGCAAATTCCTCTTTTGCAAATTTTCTTTTTTTTTGGATTTTTTTAGTTAACTTCCGTCGGCAAATATTAACCGACGAAAGTTATTGGCCTATCGACAGGAAAAAGAAAAAACAAAAAAAACGTAATTTTCGTCGGCTAGGATTTGGCCGACGGAAGTTACCGATTTCTTGGTAACTTCCGTCGGCTAGGTTTGGCCGACGAAAGTTAGGCCGACGGAAGTTAGCTAACTTCCGTCGCCTCGCTTCCGTCGGCCAAAGGCCGACGGAAGTTAGCGTTTTGCCGACGGAAGTTGGCTTCTTCCGTCGGAAAAGGGCTAACTTCCGTCGGCTTTGGCCGACGGAAGTTGCCTGTTTTGTTGTAGTGAATCAGATTTTCATATATTTCAATAAAATATTATCAGTATTGTCTATATTAATTATTCCATATAAAACGGATTAGTTGTCATATATTTCATATATTATGATTTTCTAGTGGCAATGACACAGCCAAACTCTAGTGTTGCAAGATAGTTCTTCCCGATTCATGCGAGGTATGATGGAGGAAGCTAGTTGGGATCGTCATGTGATTCGTGTGATCGATATTTCTAGCTTTTTGCTTGCTATAGTAGGGCGATCTGAATCCTTTGGTATATAGATGGCCATACGGGTCAGCACGAGGCACAGAGATTTTGGCTCGATCTAGGTTCGGCACGGCCCATTTTTCACTGAGCCAGGCCGGCTCGATACGAAGCATCAGGCCAAGTGCTTGGGTCGAGGGGCAAGCTCGTGGACAAGCATGATACGGCTCGATAACAGTAATTTAGCCCACATACCACTCTTATTCGAATATTATCAACTCCAAACAAAAAATCACAATTGAGTTGTAGCATTCTCACTCAACCAAAACCCTCAGGTCTTGTGTTCGACTCTAGCAGAGTGCTTTGAACCAATGGGCTTTTGGGTCGGCCCGACCCGATTTTAGATATAGTTGGACCGTGCATGGGCTGAGGACTCGGTGGCATAGTTGGGTCGTGCCGGCCCGAGCACAAATCTAATCGGGCCACCTCGTGGTCGGTCGGGCGGCCCATATGGCCATCTATACTTTGGTATTTGTATACTTGATATCTGTTCGATATTGGAGTATCTCTAAACATTTATAGATACAGATACAGTGGCACATACTGAGCTTGTGTAGTTTCCTCTAGTTACGTTAGCTTCTTATTTTCATTCCATGAAAAGAATGTATCGTGGGTAGAATGATTAATTGTAACCTTAATTGTGTACTTGCTAATTATTTACGTGTGACTTCTTAATTAGGAGGGTAACATCACCTCCTATCCCAAGAGGTGACTATGGTCCTGTTTGTTTCATGGTCTTGTTTGTTTTAGCTTTGGATTATAACAATTTAGTTTTTTTCGCAAGCTGAAACAAATGTGATAACTTATTCTGCCGGCTTATTATAATCTAGAGTGCACATTATAATAATCAAGTAAGTTGTTGGAACCCATGTTTTTTTATAAACTAAATTTTTATAATCTAAAGTTGAAACAAGCAGGCCCTATATCAAGTTTACTCGTAGATTCACCCATCAACCAAATAAAAAACTCATATAAAACAAAAAACTACACGACCCAATTCTAAAAACTAAATATTTATCTTTCATTTAACTTTTGCCTCCAACCAAACTACGGATCTCATCTTATG
Source organism: Zizania palustris (assembly GCA_019279435.1). NCBI lineage: Eukaryota > Viridiplantae > Streptophyta > Magnoliopsida > Poales > Poaceae > Zizania > Zizania palustris. Next base: position 79,321,829 of record JAAALK010000288.1, on the reverse strand, counting down.
TATATGAAAGATTTACTATTTTAGCACTTTAAAGATGTGCACTTTGTTATAATAACACTCATGAGGCTGATATGTAGGACCATCTGAGTCAATAAAAATAGATCTAGATGTCAAAAATACGAAGTCACTTCTTTGAAGTGCTAAAATATCAAATCTCTCTATGTATCTTATGGGAGGAGAGAGGTGAGCGCTTGCCGACAGAGATGCATGCGCCCCTGATAGCTGACGTGGAGGGATGTGCGACGTCTGATGCTCACTGGACGGCTGAGATGCGCTTTGATTGGGGTTCCTTACGCGTAGTCGTAGTAGAGCTGAGCTTAACAGCCCAACACAAATGAGTAGAGACAGGTAGGCTTCACTAATTTTTATTATATAATCTGTTTAAAAAATGTTTTGTTTTTGGAGTATTAAAAAATAGGAACTATCTATGTTTATGTCAACATTTTTTCTAACAAAAAGTAGTCTAGTTTTTCAATAAATATTTTACCTTGTGACGTAATAAATCTCACGTGTTTTTTAATTTAAGAGTAGTTAGTGTCTAGAAATGAATTGGAAATATTGACCATCTGCTTAATTCATTCCATACAAATTAATTGATACAAAATTTTAAAAGAACGAGAAAGAAGAATCTCATGTGTCATGTTAGACATTAAGACACGACAGCTTAAATTTCCACAGACACTACAACAATCCAGGCAACTTCCGTCGGCCAAAGCCGACGGAAGTTAGCCCTTTTCCGACGAAAGAAGCTAACTTCCGTCGGCAAAAGGCTAACTTCCATCGGCATTTGGCCGACGGAAGCGAGTAGATGGAAGTTAGCGCCGAACTCTGCCACGATACAATAGTACAAGTAACAAGTGGCCATGCATCTGACCTGAGGAAGTGAGGCGGTGGCGGCGGGGTGCCGGGATGGACGGCGGTGGTCACCGGCGTGGGCGGTGGCCGGCGGCCGGGGGCACGGCGGAGGGGCACCGACGGGCGGCGGCCTACGGCGGCGGGGGCACGCGTGGGCGGTGGCCGGCGACGGGGCACTGGCGAGGGCGGCCTGCGGCGGTGGGAGGCGACGGCGGCGGGCGCTCGAGGCCAGCGGCGGTGGGCGGGCGCTCGGGCGGCGGCGGCGGCGTCTGGCGGCGGCGGGAGTTGGGGCCGGGGGCGCGCGCGTGTACAGAGATTAGGTTTCCCTGTACGCGCGCACGGGGTTGGGGATTACATCCCTTAACTTCCGTCGGCCACCATTAAATCCGTCGGTTTTAATGGTGGCCGACGGAAGTTAAGGGATGTGTATCGGCCCAGACCACAAACCCATTAAGTTCCGTCGGCCACAGTTAAAAGCCGACGAAAGTTATTTTAAGGCCGACGGAAGTTATTTTCGAAAGTTAAATAACTTCCGTCGGCTTTTCGAAAAGCCGGCGGAAGTTAAATTGGCCGACGAAAATGTTATGTTTTGTTGTAGCGAGAGAGATCTAAAGTCAACTTGTAAGGTCATGTTTTGTTTATTTAGTAATGGAATGATTATATTAGAAGAATCATTTTTATTGGATATAACTGAGATATATACGACAAGTCTAAATTAAATAATTTTTATTTGTTATTTATATATATTATTAAAATATAATTATACGAGAGTGTTCTTAAGAGTATTTTGTAGATTAAATTACAATATGAAAGATTGTTTTATAGATTTAATTGTAACGATTGCAATAGTATAAGGGTATCATGAATTAGATAAATAATTTAGAGAGTAAATCAGTTAAATCTTTGCAAAAAAAAAATAATAAAATCACAAAGACTAACGAATTTTTTCTCCGTATCTTGCGTATCGAAAACATATTCCTGACAATGATGACCATATATGGCAATTCATTGTCAGACTTGGAAATTTCTTCTCCGTAAACGCTGCCAATGATGACCATATATGGTAATTAAGGAGTTGCCGAAATATACTACTACAAGCGATGCGTCCGATGAGGCTTGTATTACTCGTCGTCCTGACGATCGGCGGCGCAGCAATCGCCGGTGGCAGCAGCGACGAGGCCGCGCTGCTTGCTTTCAAGGCAGGGATCAGCGATGGGGGCATGTCAGGCGCGCTCGCCTCCTGGAACAGCAGCACCGGCTTCTGCCGCTGGGAGGGCGTCTCGTGCGGCAATCGGAAGCCGACGAGAGTGGTGGCGCTGAGCCTGCCCTCCAGCAATCTCGCCGGCGAATTCTCTCCGGCCATCGGTAACCTCACCTTCCTGCAAAGGCTAAACCTGAGCTCCAACGACCTGCACGGCGAGATTCCTCCCAGCCTTGGTCGCCTCCAGCGACTACAGATACTCGACCTTGGAGGCAACTCGTTTTCCGGTGCGATTCCTGCTAATCTGAGTTCTTGCATCAGCTTGACAAACCTGCTCCTCACTTTTAACCAGCTTGGCGGCCGCATCCCGATGGAACTGGGCAACAAACTGACGCACCTCCAGAAACTGCATCTAGGAAACAACAGTTTCACAGGGGAGATTCCGGCGTCGATTGCAAACCTATCGTCGCTTCAGTACTTGCACATGGACGACAACCAGCTGGAAGACCAGATACCGGCAGGCCTCGGCAACATGGCAGCTCTGCGGCAACTTAGTTTCCAGGACAACAGACTCTCCGGCATATTACCGGCCTCTCTGTGGAACCTGTCAACACTGACGGTGCTCGCGGCAAATAGCAACAAGCTCCAGGGAAGCATTCCCGCCAAAATTGGTGACAAGCTCCCTGACATTCAGTTTTTTGGACTGGCTGAAAACATGTTCACCGGAGTAATCCCCTCCTCCCTCTTCAATCTTTCATCACTCACAACTCTGCTCCTTTATAGTAACAGATTTACCGGATTTGTGCCTCCTACCGTGGGAAGGTTGCAATCTCTTGTGCGCCTGTACTTGACTAGCAACCGGCTTCAGGCAAATGACAGAAAGGGTTGGGAATTTGTCACCTCACTAACCAACTGCAGTCAGCTGCGAGAGCTTGTTATCTCAGATAACCTGTTCGGTGGACAGCTGCCCGGCTCGATCGCAAACCTGTCAACGACACTACAAAAGCTATATTTGGGAGGCAATAACATCACAGGGAGAATCCCAGAGGACATTGGCAATCTGATTGGCTTGAACGCACTGTATCTGGCATTGACTTCCTTGTCTGGAGAGCTTCCAACTAGCATTGGGAGGCTAGCAAATTTAGTTGAAATCGGCCTGTACAATACTAGCTTGTCAGGCATCATTCCATCATCTGTTGGTAATCTTACAAATTTGAATAGGCTATATGCATACTATACCTCCTTGGAAGGGCCAATCCCCGCGAGCCTTGGGAACCTAAACAAGCTATCTGTTCTAGATTTGTCAACCAACCGCCATAACGGGTCAATCCCAAAGGAAATTTTAAAGCTAACTTCACTCTCCTTTTACTTGGACTTGTCGTACAACTACCTCTCCGGACCCCTTCCAAAAGAAGTGGGTACCTTGGCTGACCTCAACCAGTTGATTCTGTCAGGAAACCAGTTGTCTGGCCAAATACCTGAAAGTATAGGAAATTGTGAGGTGCTGGATATCCTAAAGTTGGATAAGAATTCCTTTGAAGGAGACATACCTAAGTCTTTGACCAACCTGAAAGGGCTCAGCATCCTGAACCTAACCATGAATAAGTTATCTGGCAGGATCCCCGATGCCATTGGTAGGATTGGCAATCTGCAACAGCTGTTTCTAGCGCACAACAATTTTTCAGGTCCCATTCCAGCAACTCTACAAAATTTGACATTGTTGTGGAAATTAGACGTGTCATTCAATAATTTGCAAGGAGAAGTACCATATGAGGGTGCTTTCAAGAACATTACTTATGCATCAGTAGAAGGGAACAACAAATTGTGTGGCGGAATACCTCGGCTTCACTTGGCTACTTGTCCCATTCTTGATGCAAGGAGAAACAGAAAATGGTGGTCCAAGTCTCTTAAGATAGCCATGCCAACAGCAGGATCAATCTTGCTGTTGGTTTCAGTTACTATTATAATTGTGTTACTACGCCGGAAGCTCAAGCAAGGACAAAATAGTCAAGGTATTGAGGAACGCTTTGATAGAGTTTCATATTATGCACTATCAAGAGGAACTAATGAATTTTCAGAAGCTAACTTGCTTGGCAGAGGGAGTTATGGTTCTGTCTACAGATGTACTTTAGAGGATGAGCACGCAATTGTGGCTGTAAAAGTGTTCAACCTTCAACAATCAGGATCTGCCAAGAGCTTTTAGGCTGAAAGCGAGGCTTTGAGAAGAGTAAGACATCGTTGTCTTATAAAGATCATCACCTGTTGCTCGAGTATCGATCCACAGGGTCAAGAGTTCAAGGCATTGATTTTTGAGTTCATGCCCAATGGAAGCTTAGATGGTTGGATTCATCCCACTTCAAGCCAACCCACTCCAAGCAATACACTCAGCCTTTCACAGAGACTCTGTATTGCTGTAGATATCTTGGATGCACTGGATTATATTCACAACCACTGCCAGCCACCAATCATCCATTGTGACCTGAAACCCAGTAATATTCTTCTTGCAGAAGACAAGACTGCTAAGGTTGGAGATTTTGGCATATCAAGAATCCTCTCTAAAAGTGCAATCGAAAATCTGCAAAATCCAAACAGCACAGCTGGTATGAGAGGTTCCATTGGTTATATTGCACCAGGTAATTCAAAATATTGTGTTTTTGCCTCTGTTCACTCTGTATCCATCATCTCTAATAGGTGGGGTCCGGCTTGGGGCCTTATTAATTTTTTTCATGTTGAGGTACACCTAAATATTAACTGAAATTGCAAATATTGTAGAGTATGGTGAAGGTTCTGCAGTCTCCAGACTAGGTGATATTTACAGCTTAGGCATATTGTTGCTTGAGATGTTTACTGGAAGGAGACCTACCGATGATGTGTTCAAGGATTCCATGGATCTACACAAGTTTGCCACAGCAGCATTTCCCGACAGAGTACTGGACATAGCTGATCAAAAAATCTGGCTACATGAAGAAGCAAATGATAAAGATGCAGGCGTAACGAGTATTATTGAACAGTGTTTGGCTTCTGTCGTCAAGCTCAGCATATCCTGCTCAAAGCAACAAGCCAAAGAGCGAATGGTGTTAGCAGATGCTGTGTCAGAGATGCACACAATCACAGATGAATATATTAGGTCTCGGATGGTTATGAAATGAACAGTTGAGCTAAACTAAATATTGGGTAATATACATTTGTGATTGTACCTAGAATAATCATATGCACACAAGGTTCCATAGTTACCATTTGTTAATAAGATTTATGCCGTTGTAAAAGATTTCTACAGAATGTAATCATGTCGATTGAATAATTTTGAAGTACTGGAGTATATGGTTTCTCACACAATATCAACAAGATTTCAGTGTCAATTCCTACTCAACCATAGTAGCAAAAAATTCTAACTCCCTGACTCAAACACCCATGAAACCAGTTTTCAGATTACAACAAAAAACATAGCAGAAAAAAGTGTTCTCTAAAAACATGAAACAAATTATTCCAATCGCTGCAAATTGTAAGTAATAACCAGTGAAGATTTTCAGTGACCCAAATGAAGACACATCCATACAAATCAGTCATAAAGCTTAGTTGTCTCACATGGAATGCTTTAATGGAGCAAACCAAACAGAAATTCAGGAAATGCATCCAGTAGAACAAACCTTGTAGATAACTGATTCACCTCGAACAACCTTGCGGGACAGAGAAGTAGAATCCACAAGAGTCAGGCAAGGAACATCCTGCTCAGAGTAACAGCCCCAACAGCATGCTTTGATCAAAAATGCATAGCTCACAAGCTAATCCAGGACAATAAGGTAGCCTAAGCTCAGACATTCACAGCAGAACAATCCTGAAATTGTAAAAGAAATTTTTATGCTGTTCAAACAGTGAAGTAACATAAATTGGTGTACATAGAATCTTCAAACCAATCTATCATCATGTTTCAATGCACGCATCATGAACCTATATGAAGTAGTATTAATACAATAATACGCTTCCTTCAAACCTAAATACTATGAGAAAATGAGATGTACTACAAACAAAATTCAAACGCACTAAGGAATTTGTAGCAAATTGAAAATAGAAACAACAAAGTGGAATGGTCTAGTTTAGAAATCACATATTCGCATGATATGAAATCACATTTACTATTCCAGATCCATGAGACAACAGCCGCAGGAACAATCTAACGATCTTCATTTCCATTCAACGATACCATTACAACTACAAGATAAACAGAGCGGACTAATAATACTACAGCTAGCACGGGATGCAAACTAAGAGGAAGTGAACTTGGTGACGGCCTTGGTGCCCTCGGAGACGGCGTGCTTGGCGAGCTCTCCCGGTAGGACGAGGCGGACGGAGGTCTGGATCTCGCGGGAGGTGATGGTGGGCTTCTTGTTGTAGCGGGCGAGCTTGGCGGCCTCCCCGGCGAGCTTCTCGAAGATGTCGTTGATGAAGGAGTTCATGATGGACATGGCCTTGGAGGAGATTCCGATGTCGGGGTGCACCTGCTTCAGCACCTTGAAGATGTAGATCTTGTACGTCTCCACGCTCTTCTTCGCCTTCTTCCTCCCGGCGCGATCCTTCTTCCCCTCGCCGGAGCCCTTCTCGGCCTTGCCGGCGGGCAGCCGCTTCTCCGCCTTGGGCTTCTTCCCGGCCGGGGCCTTCTCGGCCTTCTCCGCCGCGGGCTCCTCCTCCGCGGGCTTCTTCGCCGCCGGCTTCTTCTCCGCCTTGGGCGCCATCGATCCCTTCGTCTGTCTTCTTCTCGGCGAGGGGAAACGGTGTGTTTTTCTCTGGAGTATAGGGCTGCTTGGGGAAGAGGATGGGAGGTAGCGATGGCTTTATAGCGGGGGAGAGGTGGGCGCTGATTGGTGGAGGGGCTCACACCGCGGATCGATGACGTGGACGAACATATGACGTCCGTTTGTGTTTCAGTGGACGCCTGTGATGCGTTTCAGCGAGGATCGCTGACGTGGCGAAAATGTGGGCGGGAAGGGGAAGTGTGAGTGCTTTCCAGCGCGCCGCTTTACGCCCTGTTTGGCTGCACTGGATTTAATCCCAAAAGGGAATAAATCCAAATAGGGATCAAGTTGGTTTCCTCCTTGGCACTCAATCCCTCTTGGGTTTTAATCCCTTTATTTTCTTAATCCCTTGCACATGTTCGGTTGGACAGGAATGCACCCAGGAAATGTACAGTACTGCGGCGAAGACGGCGGCGATGAAGGTGTCGCGGGTCTTCTTGTTGGCATACTCGGACATGATGGTGGCGGACAGGGGGTAATCACCGTTGATGCCAAAGTCGAGCCAGAAGCGGAAGAAGCAGAGTGTGGCCATGACGCTCGTCGGGGTGTGCGAGAAGGAGAGCCCGGAGGCAATGGAACAGATCACCATGAGCATCAGCGTCATCCCGTACACGCTCTTGCGCCCAAGCTTGTCGCCGAGCCATCCGAAGAAGAGCTGGCCGGCGAGCGTGACGCAGAGCGCGACTCCGTTCACCGCGGTCGCGACGTTAGGCGGCAACGTGCCAGGTTGGGCTTTGGAGAGGTCGGTGTAGTAGATGCGGCCGAGCAGCTTGGTGACAAGCGAGATGCAGAACAGGTCGTACGCGTCGGTGAAGAATCCCATGCCGGTGACGACGATCGCCGTGAAGTGGTACCATTGCGTCTTGGCCGCGTCGCCACCCGCGGCATTGACCAGCACATGTTCGAGCCTAGCGGGGGGCGGGGGCGGTGGCGGGGCGACAAGACTAGCGGGGTAGGGGCAAGGGCGGCGGTAGGTAGGGCTAGGACTACGAGTGTGGGGGAAATTTTTCCCTAGGGAGCCGAGGTGGGTAAATTCCCGAGCCAAGTGAGGGAAAAATCTCAGCGCTGGGCCGAGAATAAATTCTCTAATAGGCTAACCGAACACACTATTTTTAATGAGCTAGGTTTCTTTCCAAGCCAGGCTGATCCATGGGGATTGGGCCAAAATCCATGTCAACCCCGGCCCAACCGAACAGGGCCTTAAGCGGTTTCGTTTTGGGCTTTTGGCACGGAGCACGAGTGAATAAAAATAAAACATAAACATGCTTGATATAGATTACAAATCAATTCTTAAATATTCAAAATAAATAAATAAAATGATTTGTTTACGTCATTTTCTTATCCTATATTTACAGGAATTTCAATTGCAATTAATAAAATGATGCTAAATGAAGAATAACCAGTACATTTACAAACATTGAGTAATTTGTCAATTCAAAATTTATAATAGAGAATGAGTTTTATTCTCTATATTTGATATTTGAGGGATAAGAAGAGAGGAATAAAGAACGAGATAAGATAGGGAATCTATTGAAGTGTAATTTTTAAAGTAAATCCCTTAAATTTGATTATAGGTTAGTAGATAAGGCATCTCTCGTAGATGCTCTTACATATGATCAGCAAGCAACAACAGTTTATCAGCTTGTAGAAACCTCGAAACAAACCCCAGTCTCTCTGAAAACAAACAAGCTTCAGAAAAAGCAAGCAACAACTGTCTCTGTGAAATACAGATGAAGCTTTTCTAGAACTTCAAATAACCTACAGGAAATTTGCTTCGATGCTCGAAAGCTTATCAAAAGCATACAGCACCTGATATTCTGATCCACCTTACTTGAGTGCAACTCAATGAACAAGGGAAATAAACATACGACATAAGCAATCTTGGCAAGTCTGTCTTTGACGCTGTCGGCTGTATAACAATTCCCAGAATTGATCTTCATCCAAGACACATTCTTTTTCCTTGCCTCTTGATGATTATGGTACCGGCAGAGTTAGTGAGGACTGTTTAGCCAAACTGCGAACAGCGCGACATACAGTAAGATACTGAAGTACTCAGGAAACCTTGTTCAAATATTGAAGTGCATTTAGCTAAGTGATATTTCCAAACATGTTAGATGTTACCAATAGTTTTACGAGCTAAACCTGGTGTGATGGAAGGAGCCTCATGGTCCAGGACTCAGTTTCTTCGACTCCAACATCAAAATGGGGGCTGGTAACACCGCAATCGAGCAGTATTGCAGTCTACCATTCACCTCAAGGACTGTTACCAGACCTGTGATCATAAACAAACACTGAATCACCTATGTAACCGACGGTTCATGGTAACAGGACATCTGGATTCCGGACCAGTCCGGTTTCGATAAACCGGCTAGTTCAGTTTGAAATTCAAATTTGAACATCAGAAAATTCTAAAATTCTAAAGAAAATCCTATAAATACTAGGTGATTTATGATGGTTTCATGAATTATATTTATATATATATATATTCAAATTTGGAATAGTTTTGGAGCAAGAACGGTAAAAAAATGGTTGTCCCAATAGCCTGTCATTGACATTTTTTGTTTTTTTCAAAAAAATGCCATTACTAAATTTTTGATGTCCTACCATTTAATTTAACCAAAAAACAAATGTCACGTCATTTTTTAAATTATTGTATCACAAATTTTCTTTAGATTCCTACATTTTTCTAGATTTTCCACCGGTTAGGTGAACTCTTGTAACCTGCAGTCAGAAACACAACATTATTAGTTACAGCAGCATTCCTATGAAGTAAGGATTTACATAGTTTTACATCTAGTGATTAAAAGGTAGGGGGTATGCAATGAAATAAGGCATAGAGTGATACCATGCTTCTGCATGACTACAAGGAACTTGATGATAATCTTTGACAACAGCATGATCGAAACTTGTCTTTTGCTACACTTATCTGCATTATACTCTTCAGGGCATCATTGAGCAAGCTAACCCTCACCATTTTTCTGCAAAATACACAAAAGGCCATGATCTTCAGAACATAGTAGACCAATCCTACAAATTAGTGAAGCTCTCCATGTCATGGGCACACTATTCTGTGCACACAAGGAAACCCATTTTTGCTTATTTTAGCAGCACATAGCACTAAATTACCAAACATTACCAACGAGTCGAATAGCATGCACTAACAACAAACAAACAGATGAGCTTCTAAACCGATTCTATGCAAGATGTGGGAGTATATACACTTCCTGAAAGTTATCCTATGGCACTATCTCACTGAAGCATGTTCACGACACCAAAAACAACAATATCAGCCTCTCATCCCAAGCAGGTTGCAGTAGATCAACCCTTAGTCATGAGAACAAGCATCAGAAAAAATCTATTACACTGTCTCAGAAAACCCCATGCATGTTCTATCGCTGTTGACATTTTTAACTGGTGTTAGGTACTTGGGTATATCCGTGTTACTTGGAATCCCCTACATTTTTTACCAAGATGAATGTCTTAACCAGACTGTTTCAGCCTAAAAATAAACATCAATTGTCAGATGAAATGAAATAAGAATAATAACAAATGACCAAGCAACAATTGCAGTTGAAGTTAGGGCTGTAAAAGTATTGTTAAATTAAAATCTTGATAGCTCAAATTGTACAGAAGGTACAAGACTATCTGCAAGACTGTGGACAACACATGCTTGGTAAAGAAGTATTGAAGTAATGAGCTCAGATTGCTTACCTGTAATGTGTAGAATCCATGAGCTCAAATACAGAAAATTTGGTGGGTATTGCATCATCCCTCTGAAGCAACTGAAGTCATGGTGTAGAACCAGTTCAGGAAACTGTTGATCGATCCTGTCATTGATGAATGGTACATCATGTGGTTGGCAGCAATGCATGCCCTTTGCTGACCATCAGAGAAGCTCCTAACAGAAGAGCTCTATATGTGTCCCAGTTTGGTTGTGCCCCACTTCTAATCATATTGTTATATATTCCTAAAGCCTTATCAGACTCTCCGTGAACACTACACCAGCGTATCAAAATATTGTATGCTACAATATCAGGCTCTAATCCCTTGTGCAACATTTCATTCCAAAGCTCAAATGCTCTATTCATATTACCCCTCTTACAGAGTTCGTTTATTATTGTAGAATAGCTGATACAATCTGGAAAGAACCCACTTTCAGTGATCTTACTCATATGATCAATTGCCTCTTGGATCTTTCCAGCCTTACAGAGCCCCTTGATCAATGTGTTAAATGCCACTGTGCTAACTAGCTGGCCTTGAAGCATGGCTGAATGGAGATCTTTAGCCTTTTCCAGGTCCCCTTCAGTTGCAAAATAATTAAGAAAACAATTATAAGTAAATTTGTTAGGAAGAAAGTTTCGAGCTAACATCTCTTTACATAGGAGCTCTGCACTTCCCAAATACCCTAACTTACAAAGGTTATTTATTAAAACTGTATATGTGACAGTGTTTGGAGAGCAGCCATCAACAACCATCTGATCCAAGCAGTTTATCGCTTGAACCATATTTCCTTCCTTTGAGTGTGCATCAATCATGCAAGTATAGAATACATCATCTGGCTTGACACCTTTGTCTTTCATCTCCCTAAATAGCACACATGATTTTTCCTTATCATGCTGTTTCAGAGCTTCATGTACAATTATGGTAAAGCTGACAAGATCAAGCTTGACTCCCTGCACTGCCATCTTATCCCAAAGACTGTATGCTTCCGTAAGCCTTCCTTCTCTACAGAATCCATATAGAAGAGCGGTCAGGCTAAAGTTGTTTAGAACAATATAGCTATTTTCTAGATCAGCAACAAATTCATTTGCTTTTGACACTCCACTGGTCGAGCACAGTCCACAAATCAATGACCTATAAGTGTAATTATCAGGTTTGAGCCCCATTTCCACCATTTGATCATATAACTGGAATGCCTTTCTTATATTGCCAACAAGGCAATACCCTTCTATCATAATATTAAAAGTCACTTCATTTGGTTCTAGGTTGCTACCAAGCATCTTATCAAACAACCTAGCAACTTCATCCATCTTTTTATCTTTGCAGAAACCATTGATAAGTGCTGTGAAGGTATAATTATTCCATGCAACACCCCTCTCAGCCATCTCTCTGTGGAGTTCCATGGCACTGGACAGATTTCCGTTCCTACATAAACCAGCTATTAGGGGAGAATACGATGCTGCATTTGGTGTCAATCCCTCCTTAACCATATCACTCAAATATCCCATTGCCCGATCCAAATTATCCTGTTTACAATAACCATTAATTAAGGAATTGTATGGATAAACTGTCGCTTTGATTCCCTTCTCTCTCATCATATCAAACAAACAAAGTGCATCTTCCATCATCCCCCTCTTGCACTGGGCATGTATCAATATAGCATAAGTCACCTCATTTGGCTCCAGACCCCTGCCCACCATCTCTGTAAAGAGCCTATCTGCTTCATCAAATCTTCTGTTCTTGCACAGTTTGTCAATCAATGCATTATATGCAAACACATTCGGAACCATGCCCAAATCACCCAACTGACAAGCTAAATTGAAAGCATCCTCGACAAGCTCCCTCTTGCGTAACTCATCAATCATAAATGAGCAATTTGCCTCTGATGGAACAAAACCGAGCCCGATCATGTTGTGTGTCATCCCCAACGCCATTTCCAACTCTTCCTTCCGACAAAAACCATAGACCAAAGTCCGGTATGTGACTTCATCGGCTGTCACTCCTCTTTTCACCATGCCATTCTTCACCTTCACAGCCTCCTGAACACGCAGATTCTTGCACAAACCATACATCAATACATTGTAAGGCACAGCGCTGACCTTGAGCCCTTCATCTTCCATCCTTGTCACCAGCCCTCTCGCACCATCCAAATTCCTGGACTCGCAATAAGCTCGAATGCCTGCCGTATAAACATACTCATCCAAATGAAAACCAGACTGGAGCATTTTATCGAACAGTTCGCGGGCAAGAGCGAACTGCCGAATCTTGACGAGAGAAAACAATATGTGAGAAGCTGTATATGGGTTCATGGTCATGCCGGATGAGAGTGAGAGGCGAAGGACGGCAGCAGCGTCGCGGGCGCGGCGGAGCCGGAGGTAAGAGGAGGCGAGAAGCGTCGCGGCGGCGGCGGTGGCGTCTGGCGTGAAGGACGAGAGGGAGGAAGCGTGGGAGAGAGATGAGAATGAGGAGGAAGCGGAGGGGGTGGAGGATGCAAGAGAGAGGAGGAGGGAGGCGGCGTGCGGGGAGGATGACGAGGAGGAAGGCGAGGACGACAGGAAGGAGAGGGCGAGGAGGGACAGGGACACCGGGGAGACGATGTGGGGAGGCAGGAGTAGGAGGAAGCGGCGGGAAAGGTCGGGACGCGGTAGAGAGGCCGGGAGGAGGAGGAGGGAGGAGATATGGCCGCCATCCAGGCGGCCGCGGAGCAACGGAGCGGCGAGAGCGGACGGCCAGGTAGAAGGCGGGGTGTGGTGAAGGATGTCGGCGAGGAGCTTAACCATTCCGGAATGTGAGGTGGCTGACGTGGAGTTGGGATCGCCGGCGATATGCCAGCGAGTCGGAGGAGGCATCGGGGGCGGCGGCGAGGAACTGAGGTCGGCCGTGGCACGCGCCAGACGCCGGCGGGTCGGGCGGGCGACGGCGAGCAGACGGATCGCGGAGGACAGATGACCGTTAGATCACGAATCAACCTTGAAGGCGACAAATGTCCTATGAAATGACCTATAAATTAACTTACAACAGCCGAACGTGAGTGACGTAATCATGTTTGGTCCAACTAACCGTTGTAGGGTTGTCGTGGTCTAGTCGTTGCCATGTTCGGCACTGCAACGACCGAACTAGACTGATGTGACCACGTTCAGTCGATGCAACGCCGAACGTGACGTGATAGGGTCATGTTCGGCAGATGATCTATTGACAGTATGCTAGATTTGCAATTTTTTTAAAAAAAAAGTGCACTTTAGTCTTCAATACCTAGTTGTAAAATACATGTGAGATTCGTATAATCTTCGTTCATTTTGCTCACAATGAAAGGGTTACTTGTATGTTAAGATAAATGTTGTGTATAACTATTTGATAATATATTTTCAATAAAACTTGGTTGGACTATATACCCACAATATATGATGGATTTCTTTGTTATACCCCAATCACAAATAATCCCATACACCTTTTATACCCAAATATTATCTTTACTGTCCAATCACAATCACCACTTTCGTTAATAGGTTAATTGAATATCTATCACTAAGATTTTATGAACTTGAAGACCCACTATTACTATTAACCTGTTTGTTCTTACTTCTTATGTTATTGTAGTTTCTATGTACTTCGAATCATGTCATTTTTTATGTTAGGCTCTTCCCCCTCTTCGTAGCTTTGTCTTCCTTCGGTCATCTAACCAGCTGTTGTCGTTATTGTGTCGGCCTTCCTCTTACTCTCCCATTTGACAAGTTTTCCATGACCAAGCCTAGACCCAATCCTTGTGCATCTCCCTCCACAACTGCAGTGTTGGGACATGGGGAGGCTACGCTAGTCGGAAAATCAAAAAAATTATCCCAAACCTAGGAACCATGCATGTGAGGGATCATAGATCAGTACCTTCTAACGTGATACACGCTAGTGCAACGAAAGAAGTGAGGAGCCATGCTGAATAGCGTGGGCCTCATGGCTCCAGATGTGATGAGTTATTGTCAACGATAGTCAAAGAGGACTATAGAAGAAAGGAGATCTGTTGTTTCATGGGTCGCGTGTGACTCAGGTACACGGGCAGCGAGTGACGGTCGGGCTGAGAGAGCTGCGAAGTCGGGCTGGCCCAATCCGGGTACATGGGCCAGAAGCAGCAGAAGACCCACTGGGCTGTTGACCAGGATTGACTCAGGTACACGGGCGGTGTGCGATTTCCGGGCTGAGAGAGCTGCGGAGTCGGGCCGGCCCAATCCGGGTACCTGGTGCAAAGTCGGTGGAGGCTTTGTCAGTTTTGGCGCAAAACTGACGACCGCTGATCTTGTATCAGACTGACCAGAAGAGAAGCCGTAGTCGCTACGAAAGCTTAGCTTCCGGATAAGTAATCTGTATCTCTAGGCCCACAGTCAGTCAGTCGAGTCTGTAAAAATTCCTAAGGGCAGTTTAGTCTTTTCCTTTATTTTAGCGTTTGTAAAAAACCCTAAGGGGCTGGTGGAATATTCCTAGTGTTGGGCAGCCTATAAATAGGGGCCCAATCCCTAGGGTTAGGTCACTCTTTTGCTGAAATCACTTTTTATTCTATTGGGTCATTTTGTGTTTCCTGTGCTCTCTCTCCCTGTGTGCGCCGCCAGGCAATGCTATGTTCTTCCTGAGATTCAAGTGTTTCTTCTCTGTTTTTGGAAGATTGTATTCCTGTTGGTGTGTGCACAGCACTTCATTTAAGGCTTTGTTGGTTCGGTTTGCACGCAGCTGATTTATTCCTGAGCAGAAGCTTCTCTGTTGCTTCGGTTTGTTCTTCACGAGGAGTACTAGTTCTTGCTGGTTGCAAGTAGTACTACTTCACTGTAGCAACAGTACACTAGTACTCTAGGCTTGGTTTTTCCTGCGTAGCTTTTTGATCAAGTTGATAGGGCCAAAGTCCATTTTCTGGCTGTTTCTGCCGAAGCCCCTTCTCTCTGTTCGAAGTCCCTCAGCTCCGTGAGGCAGACTTCGATCTGACATCCTCGAGGGCTTTGCTTGAACTTCGACTTCGCTTTGTGTACTGTGTTTCTAGCTTCGAAGTACGTTTTGTGTTGTCTGTCAGCTTGACATACTTCGACGGTTTTTGCGAAGGTGTTCTCTGTCTCGAGATGTTCAAAGTCAATACTTCGACAGGCTTCGAAGTTAGCTTCGAAGCTAGTCTCTCTAGTAGACCTCGCTCGATGTGAGTTCCTTCTTGCTGTCATTTTCGAAGGTCACAGTTTGTAAGTTCGGAGTTTGTCCTTCGAAGTTAACCCTCAGAGCGAAGGTCTCAACTTAGGTTGTCATACCTCGACCAACCTAGCTTCGAAGGTTGAGTGTAGGCTTCGATTTCGTCTTGCTGGCGTGTGTTTGGCTTCGCCTATCTTTCGGAGGTTGTTTTTATGTGAGCTTGTTCGAATCTTTCTATTCGAAGTCTAGGCTTCGAAGTACATTGTTCGAAGTAAGCTTCGATACTCTAACACTTCGCTTCGAAGCATACTTCGCTCTCTGCCACACTCGAACTAGGATAGATCGAACAAACCTTCGGCACTTTCACAACAGCCTTCGCCAGACTTCGACACTGACCTCCGAAGCAGGCTTCGTCCAGCGAAGCAGGCTTCGACCAGCGAAGCAGGCTTCACCAAGTTCCGAATAGGAGACAAATTTGAATAGTAACTTCTCATCTCACTTTATATACACTTAGATCATCTATTGAGAAGTTTGACCTGTCATGTCTTGAATATTTTGTTTATGTGCCTATTAGCACTGCATTGGTGTTTCTCTGATTTTGACACCTGTTGTTTCTAGGCTAGATATCTTTAGACTTAGATTTTCTGTTCACACTCTGCTGCTTAGTCTTTTGAGGTGCGTTGGGTGTTGGGAGCAGGCCATTGATTCGAAAGAATTTTTTTAGGCGCCCATTCACCCCCCTCTGGTCGCTACTTTCGGTCCTACAAGAAGATGTTGAGGAAGCGCGTCCTCGCTCAGCTCCTCGCCTTGCTCCTCTCCGATCTGCCGGTGATCCAATCGATGAAGACCAGTGATGTCACATCGATGTGCTAGCACTGATCGTGAGAACCGGGGAGAAATCCTGATCTCAACTCTTGAGATCAAGAAGGGAGAGGAGAGGTGTGGAGGCTAGGGTTTTAGCAATAGAAGCATCAACAACAACTCTCCACAATCTCCTCCTCCCTTTATATAGACCCTAGACTTGGACCCTTAATCTTAATTAAGGCCTAATATATCCAATCTGTTTTGTCTTGATTGGAACTTCCAATTTAAACTCTCAGTCTCTAATTATGGAAATAATCGGAACTTCCGATACTATATTGGAACTTCTGATCTATCCAGTTTATCAGAACTTCTGATTCCAAATTAGAACTTTCGATTCCAAATTAGAACTTCTGATTTGTTCAAAAAATAGAGAAATCATTCTAGGTTTTACCGTGTTGGAACTTCCAATACTTTATCGAAACTTTTGATAGTATTAGATTATTTGAACTTCTGATTTGCCTAAAATTCTCTTGGGCACAATTCATTCAATCTCCCACTTACACAAGAACCAATTATCACATGTTTCTTAATTTGTCCCCTTAAGTGTGTGACCCGATAGGTTCATACACAAACAGTTGTACCCTAGAAACCTTTTCCAGTTCACTGATCAATAGTGGTACCTAGCAACACATATTGACCCCCGAAAGCGTACAAAATCAATTTTTCACTGAACCTTGATATACACATGCACAAGTCCCTTTACCTCATGACACCAGTCAAACTCAAGACGAAATTTGTGCCATCCTTGGTTATCTCGATATTTCACTCAATAGAAGTATCAGATTCAAATCATGACTAACTCTTTAGTTATAGTGACATGGCCATGCACTTTTCTAATCCGACTACCTCGAGGAGTCTAGAGATGTCTCTCCCATTATTAGGAGGGGTAAATTTTATCTTGACCGCTCACATCCCATGACATATTTCATAACACACCTAAAAACGACTCTTATGGCTACCCAGTTACGTAATAGCATTAGGAAGCATCAAAGATTGCTACTATGCATGTAGAATCAAATAACAATCTCAAGTCTGAGGATTCTATAGGTAAACCATTTGAGATGACAACTGATGGCACATAAAAATAACAATCCCAACAGTATCTCAAGTGGTTCTACCCAACACCATGTGTCTCCAACATGTGCTCACATCATTGATTTGACATCTCCTTATCTATGATCCGTGAAACATGATCATCAATCAGTCAGATGTGCTAATATATGTATCATCACTATCCCACATGACGATAAGATTAGAGATCTTTTTGAACAATATCATTATTAAAACAAAGAGTCTCACAGATAGGTCATCAACTTACCAATCAATGTAAATGATATTTATTCCCAGAAAAAGATAACAATTATTGTCATACATAAGCATAGACAATACTAACATCTTCTACATACACATGACACACTCACACAAGTATTTAATACCCATAGAGCTCAAGTGCGCCTCACAAATATTGACATCACCTCTCTCTATGATCTCTCGTATCAGGTGATATCACTGAAGTATGTGTTTGAACTTTTGGTGTGACCTAGGCTCCTTGGCTTACACAATGGCACCACTATTATCACAATAGAGGTCCACTGGACTAGATGCACTAGGGACAACACCTGGCTCAGAAATAAACTTTTTGATCCAAACGGTCTCCTTTGCAACTTCTGAAGCGACCTATCATAGGATCAACCACTGTCTCTTGCTTGGAATTTTTCCAACTCACTACGCCTCTATTAAGGCAGAACACAAATGTAGATTGCAATCGTGAATCATCCTTATCGATCTGAAGCTTGCATCGGTGTAACCACTTACAACGAGATGCTATTCACCACCATAAACTAAGAATATATCATCAGTTCTTCTCAAGTACTTAAGGATATTTTTTTACTACCGCCCAATGACTGATATCTGCTCATAACACTTAAAGCATAAGAAACATTTGGGCACATACATAGCATGGCATACATGATGGACCTGATCGCGGAGGCATACGAGATCACACTCAGCTTCTCTAGCTCATAAGGTGTCGCAGCACACTGAGTCTTACTGAGAGAAATAACATATGACATTGGCAGAAAGCCCTTCTTAGAATTCTGCATTTTGAACTGATTCAAAACCTTGTCAATGTACATACTCTGACTTAATACAATTTGTCGCCTTGATCTCTCTATAGATCTTAATCCAAGGACTTTGTTAAGTGCACCAACACAATTAACAACCAATACACAAAAGAACCACAGAAGCAAATAGCACTCCAACAAACCACTAACATTGTGAATGTTTCTAATAAATAGTCTTATATTCTCATACAAATACGTAATAATATATTAGAAGTAGTCAAATACATCATAATTCCCAAAGCAGGGCATATTCTCTAACATAGCATAATAAAAAATACTTGATATCTTGACCAATAATTGAAATTATGGAAGTATAGAACTTAGTTCATTTGTAGAGGAGACATCATTATCCTTGTGTTGGACCGGAAACGGCGACCAGAGGGGGGTGAATGGGAGCTTTTAAAAATACGGGCTAAAAACTTAGCCTTCGGTTCTGTTCTGTCTTCTGCGGAACAGGCTTCGAACACTGCCTTCGAAGGTCTGGTTCGGAGGTACTTCGACAGCTCCGAACACAGGCTTCGCAGGAGCAAAAGTTCGAAGCCAAGAAGACTTCGCTCCACTAACACCCTTCGAAAATCTACTCTGCTTAGTCAGTGCGGGCTCCGCACACGAGGTGCTGCGAGCAGGCTTCGCACTTCACCCTTCGCAAGAGTGGACAGCCCTCTGAGGACTTCGACCAAGTACTTAGCGACAGCAACTGGTGCTGGGCTTCGTACGCGAAGGTCTACACGCACACAAAACGGACTACGCTAAGGGCTTCGACACAGGAAGCAAAACGGGATAAAACCAGGGCTTCGCTAGTAAGCAGTGAGGTCTTGCCTCGAGTTACACAGAGCGACAGCACACTGAAAAACACACTTCGCGAGAAAAACACCCTTCGCCAAGCCAGGCTTCGGTGAACTAAAACTAGCGAGGTATGCAATGCGAGCTCAAGCAAAAGCACAAAGAAGCAGGGCTTCGCCGCTTGAACAAGGAACACAAAATATATAGAACTCTGGATGAAAACCAGCGAGGTCTGTGTGTACAGGAGCTCAACAGTAAATACTCAAAGTGTTAAATGTTACCTACCGAGCCCCCATATTTATAGCCCACGGCTTCATCCTAAGGAAGTGACTACATTACCCCTAGGGTTTACAACAGATTTGTCTCCACAGAACTAAGGGGTACAAAAGGTAGTCCACCTTTATTTTGGAGGCTTCTCTGTCAGCTGCAGAGGGGACAGTGTCAGCCTTTTTCAGAACAGACAGTGTCAGCCTTTACAGTGTTGACTTCTGGAACCTCCCTTCGCACCGGAGGGTGCGGTAGCTTCGGCGAGAAGCCTGCAGCCTGTTGGCCTTTGCTCCGCCGAAGAAGTCCTTCGATACAGTGACGGTTTTGAGCCGAAGCCGTCAAAGCCCTTGGGCCTTCGCACCACCACCTCCGGAGTGGATCACCACGGCTTCGCAGCTACTCCCAGCTCGAACACCGTCCGTCCGTGTACCGAAGCCATCCATGGTCGAAGCACCTCAAGACAACCTTGCTCCGAAGCCCCACCTTCGGAGTACCACCCTTCGAAGTCCCTCCTTCGTCCAAGGCCTCCGCATGAAGCATTCCATGAGCACTCCGTCGCAGTGCCTCTCCCCGAGCACACTCCACGACGAGCCTCACCCGGACCATGCCTTCGATGCGCCTCGACTTCTGAGACCTTCGTCGGGTACCTTCGAGTGTCTCCTTCCGGAGCACACTTCGAACTCCTTGCCTCCGCAGAGGACTTGTTCCATCTGACTCCGAAGTCACTCCATTCGGAGTACCTTCAAAGTGCCTCGCCTCCGAGGACTTGTCTCGGAGTACCTTCAGCCGGAGCCACGCTCCGCACTCTCTGCCTTCACCTGGCACGCCTCGACCCGAGGACCGACCCGGACCACCTTCGCAGCCACCGTGACGAAGCTCCCCGCTCCCCTGGCATCAAGCCTCCCGCTTGACCCAGGTTCACCCGGCTCGAACCCTGTCCGTCGCCTCCGAAGTCCCTGCGCACCACCGACAAGCAAACAAGTGTTTCCAGTACTCCGGAGACCTCTCCGGGTTAGCAACCTCCGGCACACACTCCGGTGTACCGCCCAAAGTACCGAGGCCATCGGTACGAACCCTGTCATCGTGTACTGCCGGACCCCTCCGACGAGCACACTCCGCTGCACAGCTGCAGCAAGCAAACACCTCCGAACACCCTTCGGAGAACCACCTCCGAAGCCCCTCCGGAGGTACCCTTCGAACAGAGGGTAAAATCCAGTCAATCACTCATCACAAAACACCGAAACCAACCCTTGGTTTCTCAATCTCCCCCTTGATGAGTGCATTGACAACCAAATCCAAAATAAGGAAAATTGAAAAATTTTCAGCACACAAGTGACCATAAAAACTCAGAAAAGAGCCAAAGCATGTCACTTGATAAAAGAATTTTTCTCCCCCTTTGTAAAGGAGTAAAAGCTCCTTTGGCAAATCTCCCCTGAGTTAGGCAAATTTTTCTCCCCCTTTATGTCAAATTATGCCTTCTTGCGGCAGAGAACATAGCAAATCTCTTCGGAATTTCTCCCCCTTTGGCAATGCAAGCATCAAGGAGCATGTAAAAGATGCAAAGCATCGAAATGAAATAAAATTGCAAAGACATATAATGCAAAAATATGCCAACAGTAACATCAATGATCATGTGCTCAGCTCAATTTAACATTATGTGAAACAAGATGATGGCATGGGATTTTGTCATTTTGAAGTAAAAGCATCACCACTTAATCACAGCAGCTAGACATGTGAAGGCAAGGACTGCGCAAAGCTAACAAATTCTACCCTAGACAGACAAGTCTTGTTCAAAAGGAGCTGTTGAAAGCAAACTTGATGAGCAATTGAATTTGTTGTTCTTTTCTCTTAATGTCAGGGGTTATTCGTTTGTCCACCTTATACTTACCAATCAGGCCAAGCCTAGGCAGGAAAGCCATCTGAAGCTTAAGGCGGTGATTTTGGCATACACTACACTATCCCAGTTCAGACCAAAGTGCAATGGTAAGCAGTCTGGAATAGAGTAGTGCGACAAACAAACCCACCTGGATCTTTTCATTGAAACCAGGCAAATCATGGAGTTTTGATTTTGAGTCAGATGAATGAAATATTTTGATGAATATCCATGAATAAAGAACACAATTTTTCAAGTTGCAAATTTTAGCATCCAAGGAACAGAGTCTTGCTGTCAAGTAGATAAAAGATAGCTAAAAGCAGTCCTGCCTAAACAAGCTAGATACAAGATTGTGCAGTGAGCAAGTTTTGATTTGTGAAAATAAAACATCATGCACAACCAATGTTCCAGACATATTTCATAGAGCTGAGCTGTCATGATTTCTTTGAATTAACAACAGGCATATAATAGCAAAAGATGTAAATGCAATTTCACACATAATGAGCATATGCAAGACAATTAAAATCAGCTCCCCCTCACAAAATGCCGTAGGGATGACAAATACCAAGTTCCCCACGCAAGTAAGCAAAACGAGAAGCATCGAGGGGTTTTGTAAAAATATCGGCAAGCTGGTGTTGGGTATCAACATATTGAAGTTCAATATCACCCTTCTCATTGTGATCTCTGAGAAAATGATATCGTACATCAATGTGTTTGGTTCTGGAGTGCTGAACCGGGTTGTTTGCAATACAGATAGCACTAGTGTTATCACAAAAAAGTGGAACACTCTTATAATCTAACCTGAAATCCCGCAAAGTGGAAACCATCCACAAAATCTGAGAGCAACAGCTAGCTGCAGCAACATATTCGGCCTCAGCCGTCGATTGTGCAACACTAGACTGTTTGCGGGAAGACCAGCAAACCAGAGACGTACCCAGAAAATGACAAGTACCAGAGGTACTCTTCCTATCAATTCTACACCCAGCAAAATCCGCATCTGAATAACCTCTAAGACATAAAGATGAAGACGATGAATACCATATGCCAAATTCAAGGGTGTGTTTGAGATACCTGAGGATGCGTTTTACCGCTTGGCGGTGCGAAGCTCGTGGTGAAGCCTGAAAACGAGCGCACAGACACACTGCAAAGTGTATGTCCGGCCTCGTGGCAGTCAAGTAGAGGAGGGAGCCGATCATGCTTCGGAACTCCTTCTGATCTACGGCTTCTCCATCTTCGTCAGGGTCCAATGCTACAGATGTAGCCATTGGAGTGGCGAGGGGCTTCGCATCGGACATGTCAAACTTCTTGAGCAGGTCCTTGGTGTACTTTGTCTGGTGGACAAAAGTACCTTGTTTGCTTTGCTTGATTTGCAAACCAAGGAAAAAGGTGAGTTCACCCATCATCGACATTTCAAATTCCCTGCTCATGGTATCTGCAAACTCGGCAACCAAAGCATGAGAAGAGCCACCAAAGATGATATCATCCACATAAATCTGCACTAGGAGGAAATCTTTGCCATGCTTGAGAGTAAACAAAGTTTTATCAACAGAGCCCATCAAATACCCTCGCTCAAGCAGAAAAGACTTAAGTCTATCATACCAAGCCCGAGGGGCCTGCTTGAGTCCATAAAGAGCCTTATTAAGTTTAAGGACTTTATGTGGGTACTTGGGGTTTTCAAAACCAGGGGTTGTTTTACATAAACATCTTCACCTATGAAGCCATTAAGAAAAGCACTTTTGACATCCATTTGATAGAGTTTGAATCCCCGGGATGTCGCAAAGGCAAGCAAAATCCTAATGGCCTCAAGGCGAGCAACAGGTGCAAACGTTTCAGTAAAATCAATCCCTTCTAGTTGAGAAAAGCCCTGAGCTACAAGTCTAGCCTTGTTTCTAACAATTGTCCCATCCTCCCCTTGTTTATTTTTGAAAATCCATTTTGTTCCAATGAAATGAACATTTGGTGGAGGATCAACTAAAATCCAGACTTGGTTTCTTTCAAAATTCTCAAGCTCTTCATGCATGGCATTGATCCAACTAGAATCAGAAAGTGCATGACTAACATCTAAGGGCTCGAAAGAAGCAACAAAAGCAGCATTAGTGAAATGGGCATGAGAACGCGTTACCCTTTGATCAAGCTCACCAATGATCTGCTCGGGAGGGTGCATCCTTTGAACATGATGTGGAGCCTCGCGGTGGGATGCAGTCTCCCCCTCAACTTGTGCGTTGGAGTGGTCCAAGATGACCGATGTTGAGGTAGTCGCTTCGGGACCTCGTGCCGAAGTAGTTGAAGCGGGGTCAGCTTCGGGGGTTGACGTCGAGGGTAGTAGGGGTTCATCCTCGAATTCTCCGGGATCTTCGTCTTCGAATAAGGTCTGTTCCATGTCATGTTCATTTGTCTGTTCAAAAGCAGAACTAACAGAGGGGGTTGATTCATCAAAAGTCACATCGCATGACTCGATGACAGTGTTAGTTTCCAAGTTATAAACACGATAGGAATGACCATGAGTAGAATAACCCAAAAAGATCCCGTCAGAAGAGCGCGACTCAAATTTATCCAAGTTACCACGTTTTAGGATAAAGCAGCGACAGCCAAAAACTCGAAGATGAGTAACCTTGGGCTGTCTCCCAAAACGCAGCTCATAAGATGTCAAATTTAAAATTGAGCGCAGGAAAATTCGGTTTGAGATGTAGCAAGCAGTGTTCATGGCCTCAGCCTAGAATTTTCTAGGAGTCCTATGCTCATCGAGCATCGTCCTAGCCATCTCAACCAAAGTGCGGTTCTTTCTCTCAACAACACCGTTCTGTTGAGGAACCCGCGGAGCAGAGAATTGATGTTCTATGTCATGCTCCATGCAAAAATCAACAAAGAGACTATTTTTGAACTCAGTGCCATTATCGCTTCGAATGAATTTTAATGCACCAGGGAGTTCAGTGAAAAGTCTCAAAGCCAAGCTCCGAAAGTGTGAAAACACTTCATCCTTGCTGGCAAGAAAGAAGACCCAAGAGTAGCGAGAGTAGTCGTCGACAATAACAAGTACATACCACTTGCCGCCTAAATAACTAACCCGAGAAGGACCTACAGTGTCCATATGGAGAAGTTCTCCGGGTTGTTCAGTCATCACAGTGGTGACTAGCGAATGCGAAGCGGCAATCATTTTTCCATGTCGACATGGAGCGCAAACTAAATTCTTCTCAAACTTGAGCTTGGGCAATCCTCGGATCAAACCTAGAGCGCTCAGACGAGCGAGCAACTCAAGGCTCATATGCCCTAGTCTCCTATGCCACTTCCAAAGCTCAGAAGTCGAATGTGCAACAAGACAATGAGAAGAACCAGACGACTCTGAAAAATCAGCTCCAAAAACTCTCCCAACCCTAAAGATCTTACACACCACAACGCCATCAGAATTGAGCACTTGCGAAGTATCGCGATGAAATCGCACTTCGAAGCCCTCATCAAGCAACTGAGATACAGACAGCAAATTGTATCCCAGGTTCTCAACCAATGCAACATCTTTGAGAGTGAAGTTCGTGTTAATTCTTACCACACCTTTACCTTTCACTCTACTCCTTCGATTGTTTCCGAAGGTGATATGTTCCCTTTTCTTGGTTGTGGTGAGGCTGGAGAACCAAGCTGCATCTCCGGTCATGTGGCGCGAACAACCGGAGTCCATGATCCACGTGCCCTCCAAGCCTCGACCTGTCGCCTACACACGATAAGAATGTCTCGATCGCTCAGTGCTGGGGTGAGTGAAATAATGACGAGGCATCCAGCACTGAGTGACACGAGTAGTAGGCACAGTAAAAGTAGACGGTCTACGCACATAATAATCAGAATGATGCAAGGTGCGAGGTCTACCTACATGCAAAGAACGTAAAGCATGTCGAGGTCTCCTACTCTGACGAGGTACAAAGCTACTCGCCCGAGGTCTAACACCATATGGAATATGGTGAACACCTCGAGGAGTAAAACCTCTCCGAGAAGCACGAGGAGCCTCGAAAACAGGACGAGAGTAATACTCAGACTCATGCATACCTAAAGATGGGTAATGCATGTCCTGATAGCTCATCGCCTGTGCACGTCGCTCATCCTTGATGCGACGGAAACAGAAACCGATCAAATGACCCGCCCGCTGACAATAAGAACAGTGAAACACTCTCCTGGGGGCACTCTCATGGGTCATAGGAGCAACTCTCACAGGCTCCTTGGGTTTCTTCTGAGTGGTTTTCTTGGGAGGATTTTTCTTGATAGGAGGAGTGGTTTTCTTTGGTGGATGGGTAGGCTTTTTGGCTGATGGGGTGTCCAACAGAGCTCTCTCTTTCTCTAGGGTGGTAGGAGAGGTAAAAACAGTTTTGGTCTTACTGTCTGAAGCTATCCTCTCAAAACCCAAACCTAGAGCTACCCCGGCTCTGTCAGCACACAACTTGGTCTTGGCCAAGAGCAAATACATCCTACCCTTCCCTTCAGTGCATTTATTCACCACAGAAAGAAGGTATTCATTTTCGGACATGAGGTTTTCAGCTCGCTCTCTAACAGTGCCTAGCTGGTCCTTAAGGGTAATGCAAGTGTCACAAACAGGTTGCACATCCTTAGAACTACCGGCCCTCTCCAATCTAGCCTCTAGATCATGAACATGCTTATCACGTAAATTAATGCTATCGCGCAATAAAGAGCAGTTCATGCAATCAATAATATCATGAGGTCTAGAATCCACCTCCAAAAGCTGCTTCTGTGCAGTCTCAAGCTCAGAAAGAGTTTGAGCATGAACAGAACGCAATTGAGCAAGCTCACTCATGACAACAGAACATGATTCACATTCAGCATCATCAAATTTAGACTTAAGCATGGCATATTCAGTAGAAATATTTTCTAGCCTAAGTCTAAGGTCTTTTCTTTCTCTAGCGGCTTGCACAAGTAATCTATCCTGACCTAGCACAACTTCATTCAGCTCATCTAATTTAATTAGAAGCTGGTCAGATGATAGGTTTACCTCATATGAGTCAAGCTCATCGCCGCTGTGATCGCTGTCGGCCATGAAACAAAGGCCGGTGAAGTCACGTCCCTTCTTGTCCTTCTTGTCCTCCTTCTTTGGGGACTCCTCCTCCTCAGAGCTCGACTCCTCAGTTGAGGACGTGTCGATGTCGCTGAGAGCAGCAACAAATGCTCTAGAAGCGGCCTTGGCTACTTTCTTAGCCATCTTGCCGCGCTTGCCCTTCACAAAGGGTTTCCTCTCCTTCTTGTGGTATTTGGGGCGCTCACTCTCGTCTCTCTTTTTGACCTTGGGGCAAATTGCCTTAATGTGAGAGGTGTCGCCACATTCATAGCAGCCACTAAAACCACTTCTCCTCTGATCCCGTCTCTCATGATGAAAGTGGGTGAACCTCCGGGCAATGAGAGCAAGCTCATCATCAGCTAGAGTATCCACCTGCTCCTTTGTGACGGAGACCAGGGAGGACAAAGCAAAACCATCTGCTAGAACACAAGTGCCTGATGTGCTTGGTTCTGCAGTGGTGCCACGGCTAGTGCTAGAAACCAATGCCAATGGCTGTGGCAAAGAGCTTCTGTGCACTGCAAGAGATGCCTTGGCAATCTCTGTGGACTTCAGCTTGCTAAAGAGTTCGTCACAGGTCAATGTGTCATAGCCTGTGGACTCCTCAATGCTGGATATCTTCACTTCCCATATGCTACGGTCAAGATCATAGAGAAGCTTGATAGCCCTATCGTGATCACTGTAAGCAAGCGTCCCGTTGGATCGCAAGTTACTCACTATCGCGTCAAAGCGAGAAAACATGGCATCTACAGATTCACCAGGTGCCTGCACAAACATCTAATACTGTTGATTGTAGGTGCTTTGGCGCCTGGCCTTAATCTGAGCAGAGCCCTCATGAAAGACAGTGAGTGTTGTTCAAATCTCCCTAGCAGTCCTAAGGTGCTGGACCCTATCAAACTCACTCCGACTCAGACCAATGAACAGTATGTTCCTTGCCTTCGAGTTGGCAATATACTGATCTTTTTCGGTTTGAGTGGTGCGGGTATCAGGGATGGAGTATTGTGAGTCCACAATCTCCCAAATTGCATTTCCTTGGCTTAACAAGTAAGCCTCCATGCGCACCTTCCAGTATGCAAAGTCTGTCCCATCGAACAGAGGAATTTTACTGCCTCTATCCATGTCGCCAACAGATCACAAAACCGGTTAAGGTCAACTGGTGATCTTAACCAAGCTCTGATACCAATTGTTGGACCGGAAACGGCGACCAGAGGGGGGGTGAATGGGAGCTTTTAAAAATACGGGCTAAAAACTTAGCCTTCGGTTATGTTCTGTCTTCTGCGGAACAGGCTTCGAACACTGCCTTCGAAGGTCTGGTTCGGAGGTACTTCGACAGCTCCGAACACAGGCTTCGCAGGAGCAAAAGTTCGAAGCCAAGAAGACTTCGCTCCACTAACACCCTTCGAAAATCTACTCTGCTTAGTCAGTGCGGGCTCCGCACACGAGGTGCTGCGAGCAGGCTTCGCACTTCACCCTTCGCAAGAGTGGACAGCCCTCTGAGGACTTCGACCAAGTACTTAGCGACAGCAACTGGTGCTGGGCTTCGTACGCGAAGGTCTACACGCACACAAAACGGACTACGCTAAGGGCTTCGACACAGGAAGCAAAACGGGATAAAACCAGGGCTTCGCTAGTAAGCAGTGAGGTCTTGCCTCGAGTTACACAGAGCGACAGCACACTGAAAAACACACTTCGCGAGAAAAACACCCTTCGCCAAGCCAGGCTTCGGTGAACTAAAACTAGCGAGGTATGCAATGCGAGCTCAAGCAAAAGCACAAAGAAGCAGGGCTTCGCCGCTTGAACAAGGAACACAAAATATATAGAACTCTGGATGAAAACCAGCGAGGTCTGTGTGTACAGGAGCTCAACAGTAAATACTCAAAGTGTTAAATGTTACCTACCGAGCCCCCATATTTATAGCCCACGGCTTCATCCTAAGGAAGTGACTACATTACCCCTAGGGTTTACAACAGATTTGTCTCCACAGAACTAAGGGGTACAAAAGGTAGTCCACCTTTATTTTGGAGGCTTCTCTGTCAGCTGCAGAGGGGACAGTGTCAGCCTTTTTCAGAACAGACAGTGTCAGCCTTTACAGTGTTGACTTCTGGAACCTCCCTTCGCACCGGAGGGTGCGGTAGCTTCGGCGAGAAGCCTGCAGCCTGTTGGCCTTTGCTCCGCCGAAGAAGTCCTTCGATACAGTGACGGTTTTGAGCCGAAGCCGTCAAAGCCCTTGGGCCTTCGCACCACCACCTCCGGAGTGGATCACCACGGCTTCGCAGCTACTCCCAGCTCGAACACCGTCCGTCCGTGTACCGAAGCCATCCATGGTCGAAGCACCTCAAGACAACCTTGCTCCGAAGCCCCACCTTCGGAGTACCACCCTTCGAAGTCCCTCCTTCGTCCAAGGCCTCCGCATGAAGCATTCCATGAGCACTCCGTCGCAGTGCCTCTCCCCGAGCACACTCCACGACGAGCCTCACCCGGACCATGCCTTCGATGCGCCTCGACTTCTGAGACCTTCGTCGGGTACCTTCGAGTGTCTCCTTCCGGAGCACACTTCGAACTCCTTGCCTCCGCAGAGGACTTGTTCCATCTGACTCCGAAGTCACTCCATTCGGAGTACCTTCGAAGTGCCTCGCCTCCGAGGACTTGTCTCGGAGTACCTTCAGCCGGAGCCACGCTCCGCACTCTCTGCCTTCACCTGGCACGCCTCGACCCGAGGACCGACCCGGACCACCTTCGCAGCCACCGTGACGAAGCTCCCCGCTCCCCTGGCATCAAGCCTCCCGCTTGACCCAGGTTCACCCGGCTCGAACCCTGTCCGTCGCCTCCGAAGTCCCTGCGCACCACCGACAAGCAAACAAGTGTTTCCAGTACTCCGGAGACCTCTCCGGGTTAGCAACCTCCGGCACACACTCCGGTGTACCGCCCAAAGTACCGAGGCCATCGGTACGAACCCTGTCATCGTGTACTGCCGGACCCCTCCGACGAGGACACTCCGCTGCACAGCTGCAGCAAGCAAACACCTCCGAACACCCTTCGGAGAACCACCTCCGAAGCCCCTCCGGAGGTACCCTTCGAACAGAGGGTAAAATCCAGTCAATCACTCATCACAAAACACCGAAACCAACCCTTGGTTTCTCACCTTGTTCACTGAGTTGGTCTAAGACTTATTAGTGGACTTGACCTTAGTAGTAGCAGACTTGGGTGAATTTGTTAGTCCATCAAGGTCTACAACAAGTGTTCCAACTAACCAACATATTTTTTAATTCATGAACAAGGAACATGAAATAAACAAACATAACACTTACCTTCCTCTTATTTAGCTAACTCTCTAAGGTTCTGTTTAGAGTAGTGAATTGATGAAGATTGTCTTGTGTATATATCAAGCACTCGACCATCAGTGGTGTGAGTAAGATCCTAAAATCATCAAGGTCACATCCACTCATGTTGAAGGTTGACTCTGATGCCATTGTTAATATATGAATTATTGCCAACATATAACAAGCCATGTGAGTCGATATCAGGAATTTGTGAGCATTGTCCTTCCACCATTTGAGAGTATCAAAATCTTTCTTATCCTCTTCATTTTCTTCAGCAAAGTATTTCTTAAGTTTAGACTTTGTGGTGACATTTCCACCTCAATCAAGCCTCATCTTTTGAGCAATTACATACCTCATAAACCTTATGCTCTTTTTTGAATCACTAGGTTGTTGTTCCTTGTCACATGGACCATACATGTTTTTGTACCCTTCAAACAAATAATGGAAATATTTAGTTACTTCTTCCCACAATTCTTCACATGCTTCAATACCAAACATTTCCAAGGTAGTCATCTTTGTGTAATAAGACAATTTGTATCTTAGAACAATTACAACACAAAAAATTACCAAGTTTCGCATTCCTCCTCTTTCTAAACATGCTTCTCTCATTGCTTGACAACCCACTTATCTCTCTAGTACTTGTAGTACTTTGCTAGCATTCTCTTACTCATTTCCTTGTGTATGTTATCAAAACTAAGACCATTCTCGCAGCAAAATCAAAACATCAGCAATCTCATGAAAATAGGTGTAAGAAGTAACGTGTTAGGTGTTTGGAATACGAGGGGTAAGCTCGTAGAAATGTTCAAGTTGGTCCCAATCTAATTTCCCAATAATTCCTAGCATGTTCTGCCCTTCAAATCAAGTTGGTAGTGTTTTCTTCATCTTTAGATCTTTCAAATGCCTTTTCATAAGGTATCGTAGTACAAACATATAGGGATGAAAAATATGTGTTATCCACCATTGCTAATTCATCACATTGTTTAAATCTAGCCAATCTAGATGGAGAGCTCTTCACAAACTTAACAACAACACAAACACGACAAACTGAAACATCAATTTCTTTTAGACCATTTTATTACCAAGTTGATAACGTGTGTAACACATCTTATATGAATATATCTGTCTTGTGCAATGCTAAAATTTGACTCATTTAAGACCCTCCACATATACTTGATAGCAATGTTATTTGAACTAGCATTATCAACTTTTATAGTAAAAAAATTATCTATGCCCATTCATGCAAGTCGTTCTCTAAGGATTCCCCAATATCTTCTCCTCTATGGAACTTTACCAAGAAAAACATAGTAATCTTTCTATGTAAGTTTCAGTAAGAATCAATAAAATGTGATGTGACACAGATGTAGTTTTGTTGAGCGTTTGAAGTCAACGTGTCACTTGTGATGCAAACTATGTAACAGCCCCAAAATTAAAAGGGAATAAAATAAAGGAAAAATAATATTAAATAAATTTCTGAATTTTGTTATTAAAGAAAATCCTAAAAGAGCCCTATTAAAGCCAAACAGGGACAAATATTCAAAATTTGGACTTGAAAATTTTATGGGATAAACTAGAGGCCAAGAAATATTTTTGAGAATTTTTACAAAATTTTAGCAACAATACTTCAAGTCTTAAACCAATAAACAATTTCTGGAATTAAATTAATTAGAAAAAGCATTTAAATTCTTATTGGGCCGAAACCCTGAAATTCCCTCCAAAAGCCTTTCGGCCCAGCCCATCACAGCCTTACTCACTGACGAGCGGGACCCGCCTGTCGGCGCTCCCCCTCTCACTCCTCCGCACCCGCGCTCGCCCGGTCCCGCATGGCAGCCGCCCGTGCACCCCCCCTTTCCGCTGACATCCCTAGCCCGCCGGTCAGCCCGCTCTCTCTCCTCTCCCGCGCGCCACGCCGTTCGGCCCCACCTGGCAGCCGCTCGCACCCCCCTCTCCCTGCCACGCCTGGCCCGCCTAGTCAGCCGACCCCCTTCCTCCGGACTATGATAGGTGGGACCCACATGTCATATCCTTCTTCCTCGAAGGAAGGGGGGATCTCCTTCCTTTCCCGGCGCCCCCCTGCCATACTCGCCACCGGCCGTCGCCATTCGCCGAATCCAGCCCCGGGATCGCCTTCCCCTCTCGCCGGTGATCTCTTTCCCCCTTATTCCCACGCGTTTTCGTCAAAGATGGCAGGTGATCGTGTGTATGGCAAGCTCGCCGGAGACCTCGGGATCTCGCCGGTTTCCTCCCACTTTAAACACCAGCGAGCCCCTATTTAACCCCCTAGTCACCGCACTCCGCCATGCCACCAGAGACTAAACCCTCGCCTACCCGAGCGCCGCCACTGCCTCCTCGGGAGTATTCCCCTGCTTTGGCTCCGGCAGCCAATCACCGGCGCTCCGGGCCACCGCCGTCCTCGCCATCGCCTTCGCCAGAACCGTCGATGCCCCGCCTACCTCGGCCACCTCCCCGTTGACCGTGGAGAACACCGGAGCTCGCCGTCATCATCGAACCCGAGGAGCCCCGCCGCCTCCTCTCGTCGCCGGGTCACCGCCGGTCACCATTTCCTGCCAACTCTGATACGGTCGTGACCCCCTCCCCCGCCTCATTCCATTTTTGACGAGAACTAGGGCCTTAGGCCATCGCCGTCGCCGGTGGGGGCTCGCCGTTGTTCGGCCGACGCTGGGGACGAAGCCCTCGGCTTCCCCCGTGCCGCTCGCGTGCCGGACAGCGCCTCTACCGTTCGATCCGGGCTGAACGGCCAGGATTAGATCCTGAAACCGAGCGCCCTGATGCGTTTGACTAAGGTTGACTGGTATCGGTCGATCTCAGCCGTCGGATCTCACTTAAATCCCCGTCGCGCGCACTGTGGCCGTTGGATCTTGATCCAACCGCTGCCACGTGCCCGGCTCACGCGCGCAGTCGTCGGTTCACGGTGAACCCAATTCACCGTGGACCAGAGACTGATTTCTGTCTAAAATAAATTCCAGAAAATCAGTTTAAACTCCAAAAATTCATATCTCCTTCAATTTAGCTCCAAATTCGACCATTCAAATTTTGTAAAATCTATCTTTTTATTATCTACACTTTTATGCAATAAAAACAATATGTTTATTTGGCACATAATAATCTTATTAAATAAAGAAAAGCCCCCTTTAGGATTTAATTATTATTTCATTTAAGTAATTCAAAAAAACCCTTAAAAAATTATATATTAATTTCAGATGATATACTGACTCCCTTTTCACTGTTTGTAATACAATAAAAATAGAATATTCATTTTGCTCACTTTATTCTATTAAATAATATTGCAAAAGCCCTTTTAGGACATTTAATTAATTCATTTAATGAAAAGTCAACACTTTATGAAAATATCCTAAAAACTTATATAATAACTTCAGAAGACATAATAACTTAATTTCACTCTTTTTTACTACAATAAAACATTAAGGTTAATTGTATACCTTTTTGCTTCATCTCTAAAAAGGGGAAATAAAAACCCCTAGGAAAAATAATTACATCAAGTCATAAATTCAGAAATCTCATTAGAAATCAATCTTAAATATTTACGTAACAATTCCCTAAAATTTAAGACTTTATCTCCTTTACTTAAATCCAACAAAAACATGTATGTTGATATGGTTGATTTGTTTTGGATTGTTTATTGAATGTTTTATTTACTTTTCCGTATCGAGAAGACTACGTTGTCGTCGAAGAGCCGGAATATTTTCCCGAGGTTCCACCTTCACCATTTGCGGATCAAGGCAAGTCATCAACCACCTCTGTTGAAATAGTTGATCAGCATTGAGCCCATGTTTTAATAAAATATCGCTATAACTCATAGGTTAATATTGCATTAGTCCAATAATCAAGCCTTACACTTATATTTATTAGATCCCCGTCCTTGTGTGGAAACCCAAGCCATGCTTATTGAGCCTTAACTCCTTGTAACCCTACAAATATTATATTAGCTAGTGCCCAATGTATCGGCACAACCGCTATAGGATATCAAGAATGAGTCGTAGATAGCTGGATTCTGATATATGAAATTCCCCGTTATTCTCGTCTCTGGACTCTGTTGGAGTTGGGTATGTTATAGTATGGTGGGTTCCGGGTGCAAGCTCGGAAACTGGTTGGTCGCACCCGGGGCACTATAAGGATTGGTCTGCGGGATCTGTTGCAAAGCACTTCCGTACCAACCACAAGTCTAATGGGTAAGTCCTAACTGGATGTGTGGAACACTCCGGCTCTATGCACCATAGTGGAGGGGTACAATGGGCAAGCCTGCGGGCGACTTGTACCAAAGAAGGCTCAAGGGGGGTATGGTGAGCACTCGACGCGTCGAGACACGATACGAAACCCATAAGAGGGTGTTGTGGAGTCGGAGGAAACCATATGGAAGGTTTTGGCACGAGTTCCCGTGGTATGGGTCATCTCGTTACACTTTGGTATAAGTGATGAGTGCGTGCCTTGTGGGTACAGTGGTACATCTCTGATCAGAGTAAAATCAATCTTTTCGAAAAGCCGAGCCCACGGTCAAGGGCGGGTTGTGTGACTACTCGCAGTTAGTTCACAATTGTATGAATGGTTGAGTTAATCATGACATGTAAGGACTGTTGAGCGAGGTGGAGCTGACCGTACCCCTCGAGTTAGAAGATGATGATGCATACACATGTTTACTTTTCCGTACTACTAAATTGATCACATTTAATGCTTTACAATTATGCTTCTTTCGCAAAACTAGCCACTATCTCCCTTGTTATTACCTTGCATTATATTTGCATTCGATGGCTTGTTGAGTACATCTGTACTCACCCCGTTGACTTACACCATCAGAGCCCGTCTACTACGAGGAGGATGAAGGTCTGGAGTAGCGACCCAGTCAAGGCGAGACTGGAAGGAGGCGTTCATCTAGGACCCTTTGATTTATTAGTTTCTTTTCATATTTATTCACTTTTGTATTAATGCGGTCTACGAACCGTGAATGATTGCTCGTATTTGTACGTGGTCGCCTGATGAACGTCTTGGTTTATTGATTTTCTATGGAATTTCAATAAAGGTCCTGATTTATTAAATCGGGGCGCGACAAACTATTTGACATGTTTGCTTAAAAATGTCTTTTAGCCTTTTTTCTTGACATCATAAACACTAACACAATATCATGTGGTTGTTCTTCTAGACAGTGCAGTAAAATGAGGGCATGTATTTGGTATAAACTTTATAAAACCATATTGTTCAACAAAAACAAAAGGTAATTCCTTTGTAACTAGCATTTCAAATTTCTAAGTAGAAATATTACCTACACTACCACTACACCCATGAGATAATTGCAATTGCAAAGTGCCTTGATCATCAATTTTTATGTTCGGATTTTTCTTGCATATATTAGAGAGGTTGCACTATTTCTTTTTTGAATAACAATTGAGCTTATGATTACAATACTTGAACTTGGCCTTCTTCACTACACCTCCAACAAGGATCTTGTACTAGATGTCCCATACATCTGATCTTGGTGCCATAATCCGAATCAGAGGATAAAATCTGTCAATCACTCATCACAGACTCCGTAACCTACTCTTGGTTTCTCACACTAAATAATTAAAAAAGAATGAAACCATTCCATATCCAAAAATTGGATTTAACCAATCCACGTTACCTCACTTTTCAATCAAACGAACTCTAAAATCATAGCTAATTAATCATGTAGTTGAGGAGGACACCATCATTTGTGAGAGCATATATCACTCAAAAGTATGAGGAGGTTGTTATTACATAATTTTGTATATAAATACATAGACAAACTTTTGTAAACTAATTTCTTAAAACTATAACATTATAAAATTATAATAACAACCTCAATATAAAATTATAACATCATTTGTGAGAGCATATATCACGTGACTTTGTACTAGACGATCAATATAAAATTCTACCTCAATTCCAAAATATGTGTACAAGTTTTTGCATAGTCTTCAATATATAACATTGACTTACTTTTACTACATATTATTAATTACTATTAAGATAACACCATATAAAATTACTTTCAAATATTAATTTAACTATATGCCATGGAGAAGACTAAACTAAATATTTTTAGCTTTTATAAATATTGAGTTCCCTATAAATAAGACATTTTAAAGCATCTCCGAGAGTCCCCCTAAATTTTATTTCTAAATCATATATAGAGATCATTCTAAACCACCTGAAACCATTCAAAACAGAATTTGGTGATAAATTATACATGATTTGTAAAATTCAGTGACCGAAGATTCCTGGTTTTGGAGTTCGATGGCCAAAAACAAACTTCAACCTTAGTTTGATGGCCAAAAATGGACTTGTTTTTAATATAAATAATATCTTGAAGATGCTCTTATATTTTAGAATAAAAGTAGAAGTACAAAATACTAATTTTTTAACATTAGAACATCTGAAACACTCGAGCAAAACTGAACCAAGTTTCAAATTGTTACTCCCGCGAAACAAGCCAGTACGAAGAATCGTTAATTTTTTTTGAAGAAAACTTCCAAAATAACGCGCGTAAAACCACCCGCCTTCGCCCATCTCTTCGCGCCAAGATATTTCGCCACGTCAGCGATCCGCGCGGAGACGCATCCGGTCCGTCGACGCCAGCATCGCCGAACGACAGAGATCCCTCCACGTCACGGATCCGCGGCGCGTCCCTTCCACCAATCAGGGCGCACCTCTCGTCCTCTATAAAAAAACCGGCACCTTCTTCCCCTTTCTCCTCATCGCAACCTCGTGCAATCCACATCGCTCCAGTCCAAAGCTCACCGCTTTAACCCACCGAGAAGACAGCGGCATCCATGGCGCCCAAGGCGGAGAAGAAGCCTGCGG
This sequence comes from Zizania palustris, assembly GCA_019279435.1. Lineage (NCBI taxonomy): Eukaryota > Viridiplantae > Streptophyta > Magnoliopsida > Poales > Poaceae > Zizania > Zizania palustris. The sequence goes on along the minus strand of JAAALK010000288.1, from coordinate 79,284,980 downwards.
CGAAGAAGCCCGCGGAGGAGGAGCCCGCGACAGAGAAGGCCGAGAAGGCTCCGGCCGGGAAGAAGCCCAAGGCGGAGAAGCGTCTCCCCGCCGGCAAGGCCGAGAAGGGCTCCGGCGAGGGGAAGAAGGATCGCGCCGGGAGGAAGAAGGGGAAGAAGAGCGTGGAGACCTACAAGATCTACATCTTCAAGGTGCTGAAGCAGGTGCACCCCGACATCGGCATCTCCTCCAAGGCCATGTCCATCATGAACTCCTTCATCAACGACATCTTCGAGAAGCTCGCCGGGGAGGCCGCCAAGCTCGCCCGCTACAACAAGAAGCCCACCATAACCTCCCGCGAGATCCAGACCTCCGTCCGCCTCGTCCTCCCGGGAGAGCTCGCCAAGCACGCCGTCTCCGAGGGCACCAAAGCCGTCACCAAGTTCACCTCCGCTTAGGCTTCTAGTCTTCCGCGTCCGGCCTCGTCTTCCTTTTAATGGTAGTCGCCGGCTCGCCGCAGGTTGGAAATTTCCATCGTATGGTGTAGTTAGGGATGCCTTTGACCATGTTTGGTTCATGTAAGAAGTGTCACGGTGGATTCTCCCCTGTATCCATATCTTGGTATCTGGATCTG